>CM029012.1:283666078-284266078 GCA_016801055.1 Panax notoginseng | reverse complement strand
AGGTAGGACTGTTGACTTCAAGAACACGCTATTGATTATGACATCAAATGTTGGAAGTAGTGTGATTGAGAAGGGAGGTCGTCGAATAGGTTTTGATCTCGATTACGATGAGAAGGATAGCAGTTACAACCGTATCAAGAGCCTGGTAACTGAGGAACTAAAACAATATTTCAGACCAGAATTCTTGAATAGATTGGATGAGATGATTGTATTCAGGCAGCTCACCAAGCTGGAGGTGAAAGAGATTGCAGATATCATGCTCAAGGAAGTCTTCGAGAGGCTGAAGGGTAAAGATATTGAACTTCAGGTTACAGAGAGGTTTAGGGATAGGGTGGTTGAGGAAGGATACAACCCAAGCTATGGGGCCAGGCCTCTAAGAAGAGCCATAATGAGACTCTTGGAGGACAGTATGGCTGAGAAGATGCTTGCCAGAGAAATCAAAGAGGGTGATTCAGTAATTGTTGATATTGATTCTGATGGTAATGTGACTGTTCTAAATGGCATCAGTGGTGCCCCTCCTGAGTCATTACCAGAGCCAATTGCCGTATAGATTAATATTTGTTTGTCCGACTATTCCCCCCCCCTCCCTCCCTCCCTCCCTCCCTCCCTCCCTCCCAATATCTTTGTTTGTATGGCTGGTTTTCATTGAATTAGCAACAAGTATTTTTTCTGTGAAGAGGCTGGTTGACAGTAGATTAGATGCCGGTCTCGGTGGCTGTGTTTTAAGGCTGTATCTGTTACCCAGGAAGGTATGCATACTTGGATCAATTTGTAGATGTTATAAATGTTAGATGTCAAGAGATATGGTAATAATAGGACATATAAATTAAATGTCACTTATTGATTTCTGTGACTTGATCAATAATATTAGTTGTGTATCGATACTGGGTATGATTTCAAGTTTCAACATATATATGTGGTTGCTACGTGTGTATATAAGTGTGTGTGTGTGTGTGTATATATATATTACAAGATTCTACAACTTAAATTATATCCTCTGGGTTGCCACATCTGAAGGAAAATTAGATAATGATCCTGGATAGAGTTTCTTCAGGGCTGGTACGATTGGGTGTCCTCTCTATTTTATTTTACGTTAAATTTACTTTTATTTATTTTTCACATTTTATTATAAACTGACTAAATTATTTCGAGCCCAAGGCAGAGGAATATTTTTGATGATTAGACATCTTCTATGACAGATCGCCATTACCATGAAACTTCCTTGTAAATTGCGAATTTAAATTACATATCAGTACACTTTTCACACTCGTTCTACATCCTTCATCTAGGGATGTCACCAAAATTCAAACACGGGTTATGTTTCAGCTTCATGGGCTGCTAACTGGCATATTACTGATTTACTTCGACACAGACGAGCAAAGAGCTTGATATTCCTATACATCAATCATTGAATGAGATTGCTGTTTAGGGCTGACTCTTCCACCTCGACTAATCTTCAGAGCATCCAATGCTTTCTGAATTTCCATTGTCATGGCGCTTTCCGCGCTACCTGATGATAGTTTCTTGTGTGATTTCTGCAAATGTAGCTTTAATGAGCAGCTACTCAACCCAGCATTCTTCCCACATATTGGGCAGACCTTCATCATGGGTCTCCGCTGTTGCCATTCCATGGAAACCTTGCTGTGCAACTTCCGATCTAGATCCAGAAGTATCTTTGCAAAGCCATCATTGGGTTGAGCGCAGCGATGAACCCGCTTCAGGGTATTCCAAGCTTTCAATAAACTGAAGTTCCTGCATTGAGAAAACCATTTACATTGATGAAACTTTTCATAAAGAGCTAATCAATATATTTTATGTAGCTTTGCATCAATTAGCACTCACTTCTTGAGAATCAAATATGCAAGAACCAATGTTGCGCTTCGGCTTCTCCCTTCAAAGCAATGAACCAGAACCTTCCCACCTATTTGCTCGACATGATCAATAAAATCATGCGGTTCACCAAAGATATCGTTGATGTTTGCATCTTCATCATCACTTATCTGTTCAAATGGGTAAGCTTCAAAAATTGATACACTAATAAATAGCTTGAGCTGTATATCCTCCTCCAATTTAACTTGTAACCACTTTCTTTTCTTGGATGTCCCAAAGCTGTCCTTATTTTTATCTTCTTCAAAAATTTCTTAACCTTATTCGAAACAAAAGAACCAGGGATCCAATAAATCCTAGTTTTAGAATTCGAAAGTCTAAACAACTTTATACACTAATCTCCATATTTTCTTAAAATACATGCCCCTTTCTTTTCTTGGATGTCCCAAAGCTGTGTCCTTATTTTTATCTTATTCAAAAATTCTTAACCTTATTTCGAAACAAAAGAACCCAGGGATCCAATAAATCGTAGTTTTAGAATTCGAAAGTCTAAACAACTTTATACACTAATCTCCATATTTTCTTAAAATACATGAAAGTCGGATGATGAAAACTAAAGTTGGACAGAGGAAGCACAAAATAACCAATGAGCTCTAGCTCTAGTGGTACCCCTCTCATCCTCTAACGAGGAGGTGCAGGGATCAAATCCTTTTAGGGGACTTAGGGGACTCAATGGAGAATTATGATCTTGTTGAAGATATCTCCCAAGGGTTGAGGTAAGGTTCTATGTCCAGCATCTTAAGAAAATGGGTAGAATGGTGTAAAATTATACAAAGCTCTATTACCTTTCAATTTTCATGTACTCCGCTAAACATCAGTCGCTCGGCAGTGAATAGTATTAGAGCCCTTCTTATTATATATCTTTCACCCATAACTTCCAGCAGATTTATAATTTGAAGTTTATTGAAAGGAAGGAATATTTCCAAGAAAACTAGGCTCGCATTGTATCAAAACTACTTTGGCATGTATATCCAAAAGTCTCATAGCTAAAAAACTGCCTCGGGATTAATTTAGAAGGGAAAAGTTAGAAGATTAAACAAAAACTCAAGAATATATACTCAGAAAGGAACTGTATCCTTAAGGAAAGCACAGCTCAATACAGAGGGAAAAAACAAAGCACTTGCGGAAAAAATTTTGTACTCAAATAGCTCAGGATACTGTGAATCTGACTGTCCAATTTCATTAGAGCATAAGCACAAAATATGCGTAATTCCTAAATGTTGCAGCATGTACAGAGATCTTGCAGTCAGTGCGCCACCAATGAACAGGGTACCTGAAATTAATGATGGCTTTTCTGTGTTGGCAGCATCAGATAACAATGCAATCCTCTCAAGAATGTTCTCAAGCCTAACCTGCAAGTAAATAAGAGTATTAAAAGAAACCAAAAAGGGAGAAACAAAAAACCTCCAAGTCTTATACAACTTGAGAAAGGAAGTAAGACAAAGTTATTATCCCAAGAGTTCAACTGTACCTTCAACTCATAAGCATCAACAACACAACTACTTTCACTGCACTCAAAGAAACCTGTATTGAAATTGTTTTCCTGGCATAGCTTAATAGCATCACTTTTAAGCATTTCATTCTATTGCTCCAATTCTTTGTTTAGTTCCGCATCATCCTGATAAAATAAGAACAAATATAAAAAAAAACTTGCATTCTGAGATAACTTTGGTTGAGGGACAAGGCTCTGGTGATCTAGAAAGCACATAAACATTGCATGAGCAACACAACTAGAAGTTTACAACTAATATAAGAAAGGAAGTCTGCAATTAGTATTCAGTCCCAAAACCTCACTTATTTAGAGAGAAGATAAAGAGAGGATTCCATGGCTTGAACCCTCAAAGTGGCCACCCACCCAGGGGAACACCATTGAGGCACTCAAAGCTGGGTAAAACCTCATTTATTTAATTATAAGTTCACTCTTCAAGTTTCTCATAGCATTAGCAACATATTTGACATGTTAATTAATCAAACAGTAAAATCAATCCAATATTTAATGTCCATTAATAACAAGGTAAAATTGTTTTTTCAAGCCAATGAGATGCACTCATTGGATTCCACCAAATATACAAAATATGACAACTTTAAAAAGGAACCATACTGGTGTGTGATATAACAAAGTAACTCGGAATCACAATCTACTTTCGGCACAAAAATCCCCGACTATTAAATAATGTTGATGTCTACTGGAAACTTTAGTGGTATGCCACTGGCTATGTACTGCTATGGTCTACCAAAAGGAATATATATATATAAGCATTCAAAAAGAGATCACTCTCCAGTATTACAGAACATCTTTAATATGCAATCCAAGCAAACTAAAGCATTAGTCTAGGTTCGAATAGAAAACCTGTGGATACTTTGACAAGGATAATATGAGAATCATGAAATTATCTTGTAATAGTTGTAATATAATCGTAACATGTAGTTATTCACATTAAATACTATAAATGACTAATGAGGACCTTAGCAAATTTGTGGAAGTCACAGAGCTTTGATGTCAAACGAAGGCTATGAAGGGGTTCAGCACTCCCCTTAAATTTCCCATGCCAACCATCTCGTGAGATGAGAAGGGGGAACCAGAGTCTGAGCTCTCTTTGCATCTTGATGATGATGATTTAGGAGCGGATTTCTGCAACTCCGAGTCATTTAAATCTGATTGGTTATCATTCACCACCCATTCCTTACTTGGTGTAGATGGACAATGAACACCGCCCCCTGCAGCCTGAGATGGGGTTTCAGGAACCACCAAATCCTCTTTGACAAACTCAGCAGCAGAAGTTCTATCAATGATATTCAAAAATGCTCGTAAAAGGCAATCTAATTTTTGGTGAAGAGTGAGAAGGAATATATGAAATCCCTGCAAGTCCCTGAGGGCTGCACGGAACCCACTCCGGAAATTATGAACAACTGAAGTCATGTCAGTCAAACGCAAATCAGCCACTGTATCAGTGTCTTCAGGTGGAGAACCTAGTTTCCCCCCACTTACCTCATATAAAACATTTGATGAGTACTCAGAACTGTTGATGAGCAACTCAACTAGCTTAGGATACTTTGCTCAGTCATTTGCACGTTTTCCAGCAGGGGGTCGACGAGGAACACCAGAGTCAATAGCCACAACATGATGATCAAATATTGTTGATTCTGTTGAAGTTTGACTTTTAAGGCTTATATTGCTTGATCTAGGAGATTCCATAACATCTGAAAGATCAGAGCTCTGTGATACCAATCCTGGATTCTGAGGGCTCAGTCTGCTATCTACTGAAGTTGATCGTAGTTCTTTCTGACGAGCCGGAATTACTCTTGGCCTATATCTATTAATTACAGATTCAAAGGCCTCCCCCATTCCATCGATATTTGCTGAGGCCATCTTGTCAGCCAACAGTAAATTTGCAGAATTTCCACGCCACCTCAGCTGACGACAAGGAAGCCTATCTTCATTTCTGATGACAAGATCCAACACCAAGATTCGGCCAAGGGCCGCTGCAGTCTTTTCAGCAGCTTCTAGTGACTCAAATGCATTTGAGCTTTCTAGTAGAGGAGATCCATGTATGTAACTGTAAAAATAGAAATGCATGTAGGGTTCTAGAATTCAATCTATAAATACTAATCAAAACAAATACAGAAACAAACTTCTTTTGACATTCCTCACATATAAATCAATAAGCCAATAAGAGTCTGGCCAGTCATGCTTTGCAATTTGTTGCAGCTGGCATAACTGTAGCGTGCTGAAGCAAAACACACGGTCACAGATGAGAAGAAGGAATTCTATTGGAATCCCACCAAAATTTACAGAAGTAGGAAGGTCAACCATTGATTTCAATATTAAATGATCCTTTAGAAAATTAATCATATTGGTCAAATGACCTTAATCATCTAAATACTGTAGTATTTTGGTAATATTAGGATTAAAAAGTAGAAAACTGTTTGGCCTTTATCTGGCATTCTCAGCAAATATACTAGTAGACAGCACGGTAAAACAAACAAGTATATTACTTGCTTAATGATAATAGATCAGGTTCTGAATGTACTTCATCAGAAAAAGGCAGCGGCTCAGCTCAAAAGCTTCTGAACATGTCATTTCACTAATTTCATCTCCTTCCCTAATTGCTGTATCTCTTGCCTTTTCCGCAGCTTCCTTAATCTGCAACCACTCAGGACTAAGATTGTGTACAACTCTGGCCTGCAACGTTTATAAATTGCAATTTTACAAGGTCAGACCGAAGCCTAAGATGCTAAGGATGAAGTAGCTGCTAAAGTAAGAAGGTACGACTTGTGGAGTTCGGACACCTAGCCACTTCGCAGATTCATAGCCAAGGCGTTCTGATTGAGTAGCCATTCTTGAAGATGATATTTTTATTACTGCCGCTGCTTCCTCGGATGGCTATTCATCATTTTTAGATTGGTTGAATAACGCAAAAAAGACTATTCCTCCTGAATTAACTATGACTTGTAGCCACATTAAAATAATATGGCAATGGATCGAATTAGCTATGTTGTTCAGTTATCAGAATGGAAAAACAGAAAATGCAGTAATGAAGATTATATATACTTGTGATCCTCAAGAGATACCCTCTCCGGGAAAAGAATATATGAGCACATATTATAGGTTTCTACAAAGCCCTTATATGCGACAACTGGTGGAAAATGTGAACAACAATTTAAACCATTTTGATTTATGCTTGTTTATAACTTCTAAAATACTCTGTTCACATGAACCTGACAATCAGCGACGAGTACATAAGAACATACAAAAGAAAAGGTGTACAAGGAATATTAAGAAGACTACAGAACTATAATAAAAGGTTTTTTTTTCTTGTCTGAGGAAGAAAGATAGGAAACTATAATGAAAGAGTGGTCAATAGTGTCTCTCTTGTTTTGAAAATTACTCCTATTATGATTCTCCGAATATCTTTCTAACAAAGCACTGAAGAAACATTCCCTTCTGAAAACTAAAGTTCAGAGTATCACATACCTCTAATGCTTTATTCATTTCATCCTCAGAATGTTCAGTGCTACTATTATGTTCAGTGTGGTGAAGAGAAGAAAGCATGTCCCAGGAGAAGGAGCTTGACTCGATGTCCAGCATGGCAGCCGAGTCTTTCCCACAAATTGAATTCTGTAACTTGCTCATAAGGGAGATAACTAGTTGAATCAAATCTTGGCTCTCCTGCACTGGGCCATAATCACGGAGACAATGAAATAAATAGGATGAAATCAATCTGTAGAAACTGTGCAAGTCTGATTTTCTAAATATAAAAACATAACCATATTCAACTACTTGGTTATAAATTATAATATGTACATAAAATATTTAACACTGCATCAAGTCTATTCTGACTGTGCATTCATGATAGCACTTTGAAATATTCCCTAGATCTATTGTTTGTTGTTCCCACTTCCAAACCCTATAGTGATTTTGTTTAAAATCCGTGGTAGAAATTCCTGCCAGAGGGATGTGGGGAAGAGAAGATTGGGAACACCGGACAATCACAAGGACAATTAATGTCGTAAACTTCAGTTCATTATCTCAGTGTTTTCCAATTCCAAAGCACTTGTAATTTTTGGTTTTAACTTTAGTGGTAACTGTATATTTATATCATCTTTGCTATAGACCAAAAGAATTCAAGATATTTATAGCCACTTTTGAGTATCTTCAAATTCTGGACAAATAATTTTTCAGCGTCTATTCAATCTCACACACCCTCCTTTTTGAAGCCAAAAGTTGCAGTTAGGAATGGCTGTTTTAAAATGCATAAATTACATGAAAAAAGTAATAAAGTACGGCCATATATTGCTCAGCCAATATAATATAAACACTGATGAATACTCTAATGTTGTGTTTGGTTGGTGGGAATGGAATGACCATTTATGATACATGTTTGGTTAGTCAATTGGAATGACCATTCCATTCCTTTAGCTATTCCCTTTCAAATCTGAAAATTATTTTTCATTCCTTTTTAAATAGGTGAGTTTCTTTCATTCCTTGGCCAACCTCCTTCCCTTATTCTCTTGGCTATCTATCATCATTTCATTTTTTTTTCCTACTTTTTTTATGCTACTTCATTTTCCTTACAAAAACATTATGTTTATGTTTATTTTGAACTATTTTTTTTGTATTGTTTTCATACTAATATTTTTTTGACTTCTTTAATTTCTAATATTGTTTATTAATGATCCTATAATTTCAAAAAGGAAGAAGAGATTAAACGTTAACTTTTTAAGGTACTAAAAAAGTACATCATGCTATTGTTATTTTTTAAATAAGGAGTTAATTACTATTTTTATAAAGAAAAAATAATATTCCACAAGGTCTCACTCACAAAAAATTTCATGTGATAAGTGTCTTGCTGAAAGATTAATTTCTCTTATGAAAATATTAATTTTCTTTAAATATATAAAAGTACTTGCATATACTTAAAAAAACGAAAAACTAATATTGACTAAAGAAGCCAAATACAGTGAAAATTGTTAATTGACTAATGGCACTGGAACAAAACTGATAATATCTAATATTAATCGTTAACAAAATGAAAATATATTAACGATTAGTCAACAGAATGAAAATATTAATTAGTTTAATATTGATAATATTGAACAAAATTAATATTAATTCATTTTAACGATAATATTGATAATATTGACTAATGGCACTGGAACAAAACTAATAATATTAATATTTACAATGAAAATATTAATACATTGATAATATTAATTAGTTTAATATTAATATACAATATATTTTTTTACAAAATATTGGAACAAAACTGATAATATACATTATTAATCTTTAACAGAATGAAAATATTAATTAGGTTAGATTATTTTTCATTCATTTTATAAGTTTGTAGTATATAAAAAACGAAAAAGATCATTTCACATTCCATTCATAACGTAATTCATATAAACTAAACAACTAAAGTAGAATGGGGATTTTATTCTTTCGGAATGAATGGACAACCGTAAAAATGAGAATGACCATTTCATTCACATTCCATTCCTTAAGTCATTCCATTCTTTAAGTCATTTCATTCCATACATGACAAGGAATGGGAACCAAACATAGTATAAAGGAGTTGGCTAATAGGTTGTGAGCCAAATAATGAGTGCTTTAAATGGTATAGGTTCTGAATGTAATCGCAGAAAAATGAATATAACTAACTAACCACAAGAAGGGCATACTATCAGCTCGCCGGTGTTGTCCGTTGCGTTTACGAACCAATTGTAACCATTGGGTGAACCTATAGGCCGGACCGGCGGGAATGTCACCTAACATATACAACACCTGCATTTTCCACCACAATTTACAATTACACGTGGGAGAAAATAGAGAAAAAGAGTTATTAAAAAACTAACCCGAGGGCTGACGGTTAGGGGCAATGGGGCCTCATGCTCGTCACAGCCGATATCAAACTCCTTCTCGTCCTCTTCTTTCTGAATACTGTGTGTATATATAAAATCAATGATATATTTAAGGAAAGAAGAATTGGTAATTGAATAGATGTAAAGTGAAAATGTAGAACCCTTAATCCATTTAATCATATAAACGTATCTACCATTAAATATAGATAATTAGATATAGAGGAGAACTATTCCCACCACATGTGAGAGATTTAGGCAATGATTTATAAGTTTATCAAATCAAGTTATAAGTCATTTTGTACTGTTTAAGGATTTGATAATAAATTTTTGATTTATAAGTCATTAATAAAATACAATTTTAATATTTATTTTACCTCTCTTCTATTTTACTAAATTACATTTTCATCCTTCTAACATAATATCTAGTTTGTTCTTCAACATAAACAAACATATAATAAAAATTGTTAAGACAAAAAATATTGTCGCTCATAGGGGAGGATCTAGCCTGAAAGTTCAGTTGGATCAAATTTGAAAAAAAATTATTTAAGAATAAAAATTTAATAAAATGAATCACAAAATTAAATAATCTTCAAATATTATTTATAATAACATTTTTCGAGGTTTTATTACTTAAAATTGCTGCATGACAGTCTCATTTTTAATAGTTACAAAAATATCATATCAATAACATTAATATATTCATAAATTTAAAGTCTTAGTGAAACAAAATAAGTAGAGTACTACAGTTATATTAGTACACTACTATTATGTTACTGAAAAAAAAAATATGCTACTATATTGTCAATATGATAGATAAATATTTTAATATACTTTAAAATGTTTAAATTTGATTAAGTGACTGGTGGATTGTTCCACAACAGTTGGCGATATTATTGGGAGAAAATAAATATAATGATGTTGATCTCGAATTTTATACTACTACTACTAATAAAATGAAAGCACTCATCTGCATAATATAGGAATATTTACTAGGCACTATTTTTTTTCTTGGAAAATTCGGGTAAATTATAAAAATTCTAACCGAAATCTTTCATAATTTTTAGTAACTGTAACTACTCTATTTTTAATTTTATATTATTGGTATTCAGAAAAAGTAAATTGATCAAGACAATAAAATACTTAAATTTTTATAGTAATATTTTATTTTAACAATATAATAGTATATTATTTTTTTCAATAGCATAAATGAATAATAGTAGTGTATTAATATAATTGTAGTACTCTACTTATTTTATTTCACTATGTCTTAAAATTTATATATATATGTATATATATATATATAAAGAGGTGAAAATCCGGTGGGGGCACATGCCCCCCGCCCTTGCTCTGGGTCCGCCCATGGTCGCTCATGTAAATAAATAAATATATATAATTTGATACAATACAATAATATATATATATATATATATATATATATATATAGAGCTTTCTATGCGGGTGATCTGTATGCGGATCACATTTAGCGATTGACAAAATCGTTGTTAATCTCGTCGTCATAGGGTCTAAACTGTCGCCATAGCTCAGAATTGTCGCTATAACCCGGTTCAGACCAACATATACTTTAACTAGTACAATAGAATCAACAGACAATATATGCATCACCCTCGACGAGAAAGAAATTCTAACACTTAATACGAGTCTATGTCTGTATGCATCGTATTGTTAGGATGGTAAGCAATTTAACTTTTTATTTATTTTTTAATTGATATAATCTCTCGTATATTTTGATGCAAATAAAAAAAAATTGTTAGTTGTTTTTTCTGTCATTATAAATTGAGAGCGCAAATATTCTGTTGAATAAAGTCTTCAAGTTCAAATAAGACATTCCAGAATGATGTGAGAGAGAGGAGTATACGGGGGTAAAGAAAGAAAATAATTTCAATTCCACAAAGAGACTGAGATACCCAGTGGCATTCCATCCGGGATGCATTCTTATGTTAGAAGAGTGAACTTCTAATAAAAAATGTTATGAAGATCTGAGTGGATTGGATATTACTTCCTTCACATTTTGCTTCATTCCAGGCCAGCCCAGCCCAGCCCAGCCCAGGCCAGACCTGGGGCCTAGGTCAAGGCCTTGGCTGATCTGGTGTTTTTATTAATGTTAAATATTAAATATTAAAAATATAAATTATAAAATATAAATTAATGAAGAACTTGAGTATTTACAAGAAACTAACTTATTATTAATATTTAATATTAAAAATTAGTTTATTGATGTATTAATTAATGTTAATATTTAATATTAAAAGTAGCAAGAAATATTAATAAAAGTTTATTGTTAAATATTAGTAATTTATTTTTACAATAAACTAACTTCTTATTAATATTTAATCAACTAAGTAAGTAACTTATTATTAATATTAAATATACTAACTAGTTCTATTCATTGAAGATTTATATTAATTAAATGTATCTACAAGAAATAAAGAATAAATAATTAAAACTTTAAATTTTATTGATGTATTAATTAAAACTAATGTATTATAATTTATAAATTACAATAATAAATAAGTAAAAATTTATACTTTATTGATGAATAATTATAACTTTAAAGTTCAAAAATTACAAATAACCGGATAAAAAAATATGTAAGGCCAGGTCAAGCCAGACCAAATTTTTGTCTAAAAATAGCAGTCTTTTCAAGCCTTTTAGGCCAGGCCTGACCAGACGAACCCTTGACCAAACTAGATTTTTGATCAGGCCGAGCCCAGGCCAGTCCAGTCCAGTCCACAGGCCTCGGGCCTTTTGTCTATCCCTACTTCATTCTAAGATATACTGATGCACCAATTTATGTGATGAAAATTAGCCGTTTCAATTATTTACGAGTCTAATCCTTTTACCCTTCTACTCTTTCTACTCACACACTTTTTTATTAATGCTACGTTTAGATTACAAGAATCAATGTGAAAATTATGTTTAGTTGTTACATTGGAATGGAATAAACTATTCTCATTCTAGTCAAATTTGTGAATTGTATTCTACTCAGAAATAAAATGAATCATTCCACCCTCTCTTATTCCATTCCTTTACTCATTCAATTTCTCAAATTCAAACGTAGCATTAAGAGTCATATATTGTTAGAAATTTCATGCAAGGAAAATAGAAAAAACCAAGTAGTACAAGTGTATAACACTTTGAGGCATGTTCCCTACATTTTTTTTTCTAGGTTACTAAGTTTTAGGAGAAAACACAAAGGTAAAGAAATGTAATTATTACTTTGTTTATTTGATTAAATCTGATATAAAAATTTAAATACTATCCTTTTAAAATTTATTTGAAAAGATCAAAGATAAATACATTAGAATTTATTTATTCGTATTTGACTGATTTTTATCATGCTAAATTTAAATTCATTCGCAATTATTCCGTCTTAAACGCGGGGAAAGGTGAAATCAGAAATGGGCTTTTCTACTTGTCTTGTACAAATATTACAAACTATCCAACAAAACAGATTGTTACCAAATTTCTCAAACTAGAAGCAAATAAAAACCAAAACAACCTTTACTTTCATGAGAAACAAGATCATTTTTTCACCCTTATGAAAAAGATCTTGTTTTGGGAGACAATAGGATCCTTTAACATGATGCTAACAACACAAGATTACTTACAAAATCTCAATATATTTACTATTTATGGATCTGGATGTCAGGATGTGCATGGTTCTGGTTGGTGTATCATGAGAACAACTCTGGTAAAGGCATGCCTTTCAAAAATGACTTGAATAGCACGAGGGATCGCTCCGGCTGTGAGAAAGGAGCTTCATGAGCAGCACCTCTAATGGTTGCAAATGATAGAATATTACCATAAACTTGAGTCCATCCACCAACCTACAAATATATATACAGACATACATACATATATTCAAAGAGAGCCAGTAATAAAAGCATACGACATAAATATTGAAAGAAGAATGCCTTTTTCTTAAAAACTGAATTTCACTCGCTGCCTGCTGCTAAACGAGTTAATTTCTAGTAGCCACCATGCAAGTTAATTCTAGTTTACAATGTTCATTATTGATATGAAGAAATTATCTCTACAATTTTTTGTAGTTAAATGTATCTTCTGCTTCTGTTTAAAAACACTGATTTTAGTTCGTTTAATACTGGGATGATTTACAGTACTCTGAAACCAGAAAATGAAAACAATAGGAAGACTAATTAAACTGTATAGATTTCAAGTACAAGAACAAATTTTACCTGCTGCCCCTCGAACCAAACTCTGTAAGGTACAGTTGTTTTCAGTCCCAGTTGTTTTGCCAGTCCACGGACCAAGGTGCGGCTTCCAGTCAGCGGAATAACAGAATCTTGATCGCCACTGCATGTCGGTAATAAATTTTATGTGGTTCTTAATTAGCATCTATATATATATATATATATATTTGGCAATGGAACTTCTACTAATTGTATTCCATGTTTTTGAATAGGTAAATCCGGAATGTATGTACCTGTAAACCAAGACCGGAATTCCTTGCTTAACAAGTGATCCAACTATAGATATTGTAGGTATCTCAATGTTGAGCAGCTCATAATCCAGAATGCTACGGTAGAATAAGAATAGGAAGAAAAACATTAACATTAGACTTGTGATTATGGTAAGGAATTACATTTTGTGACTGTGAGAATAATTTCTTGTGTCTATTGTTTGTGATGCGAATGGATATCTCTGACTCAATCAAAAAGACTTACTTGCTGCAAACATCCCATTTGCGGACTCCAACAAGCTGAGCATGAAGTGCCTTCTGGACATCCTTCCTGTTCAGATAATTTACAGTTTCGTCTTCCAAGCATACATCAATTCTCTCCGTGAGTTGCTGCCAGATAAATTATTTGAAGAGCATCAAGATCAGATAAATGCCACGGCCAATTAGCGTCAATCAATGAGAAAGAAATAAAAAAAATAGATTTCAAGCAAGGGTTACCTGGGGGCTAATAAGCTTGGATTGTGAGAACACCGATGAAATACAGACATCAAGGGTAACATCATATTTATCCACAAACCTACTAGTTTCTACGCTAACTAGACCCATCACTCTCGAACACAAAGAAGAAACCGAGTCTCTATAATACTCGCTTACATAGCGAGAATAGTTACACACAGATGTGAAGATATTGTATGTTGAATCTGATATTAATCCATGAGACCAGAAGAACTCGGCCCTCGAGTTGAAGTCAGTTGCAAATTCTAAAACTGGATTGCCCAGCTTCAAAGAAAGAAAAAAAAAAAATCAGCATACTTAATTATTCAGTGGAAAGACTTAATTGAATTATTAATATATCATGCCACTGTTAGATGACACGAGCTACAAAAGCTGTAGCCCTGTTGTAATTATTATCATGCATTCAAATTGAAATATTGGAATTTTCAAAGACAAGAATGCTTACCGCAATTCCTTTCAAATTGAACAGTTTTTCCTTTTTATTGAAGTGAATCATGAGCTGTGCGAGTTGAGGAATATAGTGACCTGGTATGGTATGACCAAGAAAAATCATAATCAACTACTGTTGGGGATTATTGGGAAATTTAACAAGGATAAATACCTGCATAGCTTTCTCCTGTTATAAACAAATCTCTACTCCTATAATGAGGGAACTTTAAGAACCAGCGTTGCAAGAACACAAGATTGTCCCTGGCTTTAAAAATCAAAAGTTGAAAACAGCTTTAGAAAAAAATAACTCAAAAGCAAATTAGCTTTACTAACCTAAATTGTGCACCAAAAACAATAAAAGTTGCACTCTAATATTATTATTATTATTATTTATTTTGTTTAAAAAGGAAGAATAAGAAGAAGAAAAAGAGCTAGTTACAGTTGTTTAGTCATGGGTGTTCAGGTAAAAGAGGAATCCTCTTTTAAGATTCTCAAAAAGGCCTATATGCCTGTATGTCTTTTCGTCTCAATCTCTCTCTCTCACTGTTCACGTTCCACTAAGAATAACACCTCTGAGGGAATTGGAAATTGGAAAGAGAATATCAAAAGACTGGAATATATGGAGTAAAAAAAATGAATATGGAAATTAATTCTTAATACCTGTTATTTCATCATTCACCGTCATTGTGGAGTTATCAGTTGAGTAAGAAAACCCCACTCCTGCTGGAGTCTCTAAGTACAGTATATTTGCCTCTGCAATATCAGATAGAATAACAACAGCATTATGATTGTTTCAGAACAAACCATTATGCACAAATTAAGAATAATTATTAATTATGATTGTACCTGTGTTCCAACTGTAATCATTCTTAACCAAAACCTGCCCATTTGGTCTAAAAGGTCCATTCTCAGAAAATGCTCCAACACCCAGAGAAGAACAACCAGGCCCTACCAAAAACATTAAGAAGAATTTAGCCAAAAAAAAAAGCAAGAAGAAGAATTTTTAGTTCTACTTCAGTTACCCTTTAGTTCTTCCATTTGTATCAACGTGATTTTTTTTTTTTTTACTTACCTCCATTCAACCAAAGGGCCAAAGGCTTGGAAGCAGGATCAATCTCTGCCTCGACGAAGTAGTAAAACAGAGCTCTCTGTTTCTTGTCGTCAACAGTAACATAGCCTGAAAACTGTTGAAACCTCACTTGTGGTTGCCCAGGCAACTGTGTGATCTTTTCAGAGTGATACAGTGAACCCTCAATCTCCATGTAAGAAGTAAAAATAAGAAGAAAAAGAAGCATAAACAGAGTCATTGACATGGTTTGTGAATACTCCATTACTTCAGAATGAAGAATTGTCTTTAAGAAAGAAAGAAAGAAAGAAAGAAAGACCCTGAAGAATGTTGGAATTTATTGTTGATCAGTGGAGAGCATGGAGTCATGGACTTTTGAGTGGGGTGCACTAAACAAACAGCATGCCTAACTTGTTTTTTATTATGATTATAATGTTGCTTTTCTATTTTTCTTGCAGGCCTGAAATGGGGAGGAGAGAGAATGGCAGATAGGGTATGAGTGAGTTGGTTTTTGGGGCTATTTGGGCTGACTCATCATTGTGGGGTTGGTTCTTGAAAGTGAAAAGAGAGAGTATGTAATCCTCTCATATGGTTTAAAAAATTTGGAAATTTTACGCAAGACATTACAGTTCTGTTGCTTTTGGGTCACATTTGGTTTCCCAATACAATGAATACAAAGTGAAAAAACAACTTATACGATGTCACCCTTTTAATGTTCCATAAAAAGTGACTTTACAAGATTACTTTCTGTTTTCCAGAAAATATTTTAAGCTGGCCAATATAATGGTGTCTCCCACCAAAATCATATGCAACTTCAACTTAGTCCTTAGTTGAATGACTCTGAATGGTCTGCATTTACCCAGCCCAAACTCAACACTTCCATTTGTAAGTGTTTTGGAACTCTGGTTGAAGACGAAAGGAAATACAGAAGAAAATGAATTTGACTGTTGAATCTTTTTGCAACTCTAGGAATCAAAATTTGAGGTATTATGCAAATAAGTAACCCCAGAAATTGTCGTCCCAAATCAGAATGAGATGATAAAAAAAATGCAAACTGGGATCACAACATATCTTTCAAATCTTATACTTGATACTAGTATATTTTCTGTGTATACCATTTTCTTTATGTACTTATGTGGGATTAGGCTTATTCTCTTTGACCTCTGTGAAAAAGTTGCTAGTATAATAATGAGGTATCCACCACCACCACCATCATCATCATCATCCACAGTTAGTATTTTTTTCACAAACTCCATTATAGCTTCTTCCAAACAGGGGTCCCCCCACCTTCTCAGATAACAAAACAGTAAAGTTACCCTTAGGGAAAAAATTTAATGTACCTACTTAACTTAATATTCTCTTTTGTTTCCCACTTGCATCAACTGCCAAAGACAGAGTAGAAATGTAATGCCCTTTATCCACCCTAGCTGGATAAATAAAGTTAGGCAAAATTAGCAAAGTCTAAGCCTTGTATATCTTTGAAATTTCATTGGATGAATCCATAAGCAAGTGCAGAAAAGAAGTTGTTGTGTTTCTTTTACTGATTTTGGGGTCCCTCGTCATTTGTAATTTTAAAACAAGTAATCATGTCCTCTCCACTAGCCGTATCATGGGGCCCTAGCCCCTAGGTGTATTGACAAAAATAAATACAATTAAGAAAGAATATTTATTCCATCTCTTTGTACCTTTGTGTTTGTGTTCACCTCCATTTCATCTTTTTTATTTTCATCAATTTTGTCATCTTCGCGTATAAAGAACAAAGTTAAAAAAAAAAAAAAACACTTTTCAATAAAATACAAATCTATAACAGGTGAGGGTGAGAAAGTTGTCCACATACAAAATATATATATAATATATGCATCGGTAAAGAGTATTCATTCTACTTTGGCAAAAATGTTCGCAGTACTTTATTCTTTAGGTAGGGAGGGAGGGAGGGAGGGAGTAAACTTCATTAATGATTAACCCCTCATGCAATTTGATGTTTTTTTTTTCACCTTAAATTGCAGAAACTCATAGATATTGAAAGACGGATCATGAGGTGGCAATACTTTGCTCGTTTCAGGCTCTTACCAACAAGGTGGGGACCACAAAATAAATATATAAAAAACCAGTAATAAAAGGCCAAACATGAAAAAGCTCGTATCCTTAATTTCTCTTAATCATTTCTTTCTTTCTTAGGAAAAAATCGCCATGTTATATTATAGAAAAGGAGCAGCCGCGGTCCAAATTTTTTTGGACGAGTATCCTCTTTATTTCAAATAAATTTTAGTATTAAAAAGAAAAAGATAATAAATTTCAGTTGTTAGAAAGACCAAAAATGGAAAAAAAAAATTAAGTTTTTTTAATGGCCTTTAACATATATAGATTACTAAAATTTGAATTTTTTTTTAATTTTGGGGCCTCAAGTAATTATTTAAATGACTTAACCTATAGATCAGCCCCCGAAAAGGAGGGTATGTATGTATGTATATATGCATGCAAGAAAAGATCGAAAAACTACTCAAGTACATACATGATTTAGGATTTCAACCGGAATACATATTTTTTGGACTATGACGACAGTTCACCTGTCGCCGTAGCCCAGAACACAACTGTATATATACATTTTTCTATATATATAATATTGACGCATAGAACCAACCTAAGGAGATTTCAGATTACTTACATACGCTGATCAAAGTTACAGCCTCAGTCGGCCACATGACTTGAGATTAGATAGATAACTAATACTAAATAATAAAACCACATATGGCTGGCTATTGTTAACGGTGTAACACATGGTTATAGTACCTAATAATAATAATTAAATTAAATTTTAAAAGACTCTAGAACCTCCTCTTCAAACAATATATTGAGAAAAGAAAACAATAACAATATTACGTCAACTACTCCACTATATATACAACCTATCGCTACGTGGGATTAGGTCGATTAAAGCTTCCTTCTAAATCAAGAAAAGATCAGATTTGTTTTCCCATTCAAAATTACCCCTCAACTTCAGGCGACCAATTAGCTGCAGAAAGAAAAAAAAAACACAAAAAATGAAAAATACCCTCTCTGTTACCTACTCTCTTTTTTAGGACAAGGGAGTGGGGGTGTGACGCATCCTTTTCAAAAGCAATTTAAATACTACTATACTCAACCAGCATTTCCTTTGTTTTGATATAATAGTTGATCAATGTATCTCCAAAATTATTCAAACAAACGAATTCCCATTACTTCCAAATATATGACATTCAGTTTTGTTCTACAACATCCACTCCATTATAAGAGCAGCTAGTTACATTCCTTGAGAACTCTACTAAACCCTAATAAAATAATTCTACTTCTCAAATGATGAAAAATAAGTACAGATTGAGCAACGAAGAAAAATTGGACAAAATTGTATATGGAAAATTTTAAACAACTTCTTTTCAAGGGAGGAAAAATAATAATAGTAAAATAAATAAAGTGGCAAAAATCAATCACGGCAACATCCATCACGAAGAAGTCTCTTCTGGTTCTACAAGAAGTTTGGAGTTACCAACTAATGACGCTGGCTGGTCAATTTCGCTGCGAGATGCTTCCCAAAGTTGCTGTTCTATACCCAATTTCCTCAGCTCCGTCATACCTCTTTCAACTGCAAGGCATCACTTCAAGCCATTAGCTCTGGTTCAAAAATTTTATAACAGAAACTTCCAAAAGTGGCCATAGTAATGATTTATGAAAATGGGAGGGGATTATAATCCATATTTATACTAAATTGGATGAAACATACAACTCACCAACTACACCAAAAATTCTGAGTAATTTTTGCATATTTATTCATAGAAAAAGTATTTGGGAAAAGGAACAAACAATGTATAATTTCATTATGTTAAGGGCGGTAACAGTTTGTTTTACTTCTATACTGTAAACTCTTCAGTGCAAAATCAAAATCATGTCATTCTGAAAAATCTTCCATATTCAAATTATGCCCTGATTTCAACCTGTTATATTCCCTCTCCCCAAACACCACCAAGGAAACCCAATAAAACATGGAAGGGAGGAAGATGGCTACTCGTATCAGCAACAATGTCTTGTGCTGTACAGATTAGCAAGTTTAACACACAATATAAATATCCTCCATAATTAAGAAATATTTCCTCCATTCCATAAAATAGGATCAATATTGACTTTTTGAAGTTGACTTGATATTTTTCAAATTCAAAATTAATACGAATAAATTTAGTTTTAGACAATAAATAAGGAAAATTGTAAACTATCTAGATAGTACTCCTAAGTATAAGACCTTTTGTTTCAAAAAAAATTGAAATGTCAAATTGACCATAAAAGGTCAAATTTACTCCTATATTTTGCGACAGGAGGAATATTTTTCCTACTGTACTTACGGAAGTGATTACTCTAAAGAAAATGATTACCATCAACAGCGTCATGTGATGTTGGTGACTGCCCACTACAGCTTATCCAGAATTGAAGTCTATCTTCTGCAATATCCTCTTCCACACCATGAAATTTGGCTCTTCTCCAAAAATACGTAAGCCAAGCCTGCGGCAAAATAACAAGAACAGTGGCTCTTGACATCAAATAAACATTTTCAGTAAACATACACAAACTGTTTGACAGAGTAACTTCTCAAAGTGTAACCCAGAGCCAATGGTTGATGTGAGCCCTAATAATATTTCTGGATTTCTGAATACATTTGTGAGGAAGACAGAAAGGGACAAGGAAAAAGGGTGGTTAAATAATTTTTTCGTCATTGAACTAGGGTCCGATTTATATATGCATCATTAAACCCATTTTTTAGTAATTATAGCAAGAAACAATTGAAAAAAATGCATAAAAAACAGCAGACCTCTTTAAAAAGAACATCTTCCGTCTCCTCCTGACTTAACTCTGCAACAAAAGAATACAAAAACAAAGGTTGATGACACTGAGATTTCTTTTTAAAATCACAGTAGAGAAACAAAGACTATATATCTGACATGCAAGTGAACTGGAGACTATGAAAAATGTACATCTATATTATAAAGCAGGAGGGAGAGTTTGTTAACACCAAAAATGGAAACTTTTTTACTTTACCTTTTTACCCTTAAAAATTAAAAAAAGGAAACACAAATCCTCTATCCATGTTTCTTCTCACTGACTAATAGTAGTTACTTTTTAAAATTTAAAAACTTCCTTTTTCTCTCTCCTCACTCCTTTATTATCCCTATTATCTGTCTAAAATTTTCTCATTCATTCTCCACAATCCACATACGTAGTGTGTGCCAGGATACTTGTGATTATAATGCACCCATATTATGAGACACTTGCAACTCGTATTCAAATATCTGAGGCCTCCAAAGCTATCAAACTCTAAATAATATATATATATAAGGAAGAAAAAGAAAAGAGATTCTCCTAAAGATTTTAGCTCATACAAGCCTACCATCCAAAGGGTGTATTAAAATATAGTGCTGCCGCTCAGATCTAGAAAGGGCCTTGGTAAGATTGGTATAGCAAGAAAATAAATATACGGGAAAAAAGGGCATAACCTTTAATAAGCCAAATTTCATGATAACAACAAATGGTATACCACAGGCAAAGGAAATATTAGATGTCCAGGGGAACAGAAGTACTATTTTTCCCATACAAAAACTAAAATAGCCCATCAAGTAATGGAGCACATAATATTCGGACCGCCCCAAGAAATAATACGCAGATTCCAGTGCAGAGGTAGACAGACAAACTAGATCAATTCTCTGGTTTTTGTACCGTCAACTATAGGCTGCCCAGCTGAGTAATGCACATTTAAAAAATGCTAATGAGATATTACTACTCAATACAGTTTTCAAAAATCAAATTAAGCATCCTATACAGTCTATCATTGTGCAATGACAGATCAGAACATCTCTCTTACCATATGCCTCCGTAAACTTGGGATCGCTCGATGATTTGGAACCTGTATCACAAACAAAACATAATAATAAGAAATTTAGTTCATATTACATACATTGTAGGCTACTTTGTAGATATTAATTCTGTACATCCAAAAATATTAGCTTTTACGAAAGTAAAGTGTTCCTACAAACTAAGAGCTTCTAGTCAAAGATTGACTATAGGGAGATGCCACTAAACTTTATACAAGGGAAAGCACCAAGGATTCCAGGTCACAAGATAATATGCGGATGCACAACAGTGATTAAATGAGACCACCTGAAACAGGATAACCTAAATTGCCTACGTGTGATAATCTGGATTTTATGTGTTAATAAACAGTTTAACTAAATAACTATAGCTGTAATATTTCGTGTTTTTGTGTATATGCATGTGCTTGTGTTATCTTTTTCAAAAGTGGGTCAGGAGATTCAGAAAAAAGGACAAATTATGTGTACACAAGTACTATATCAAAAAGAACCAAGAATGGACCAATGTGAACTCAAATCGAACAAGTAAATAACTAACAAAGCTAGAGCGCAAGAGACAGAATATGTCCTTTGAGTAGGGGGGGGGGGGGCGGGAGAAAAATATGATGATGTAAAATCCATTCTATATTTATATATAATAATTATTCTTTTCAACATTTTATTTCTATCAATTAGAATACTCGCTATTATATTTCTTCTAGCAATCAGGTAAAAGAAATAGACAATTATCAAATAAGAGCATAAGAGCAACCATTGCATACTAAAAGAGTTAAGAGCATGAAATGGGTCATACCAGAAGAAGACTGCCGAATCAGAGTTGGACGCCGGTGTTGAGCCAACGCCAGCACAACAGCATCCTCAACCTATCAATAAATTCACGTTATTCATTAGGCGGAATGATTGGATAAATAACTTCATGATATGCAAAGGAAAAAAAAACTTCTGATATTTGGTAATTACAGTAACCTGCCCCAACACTCTCCCTTCGCTACATCTCTACCTATCTCCCTCTTGCACACAGACACTCCATGGTAAGAAAGCTTCAGTCCTGCTACTTCATTTTACCATAAAACTATCATAAAAATCCTATCACCCTCCATCAATGACCATTACTACCACTGTGTCAACAACCCTCTATTCTCAACTTAAATAGAACACCTAGTGCGAATCACCACCTTCCACCAATATAACACAATTTTAATAGGTATTATGTATGTAGATAACTTACCAGAACAAGTTAAACACGTACATTTATATATAGATATACATCTTCATTTATTTGCAAAAATAAAACTGAGGATCTCTCTATGTAGTAGCCGGCCTTCTAGAAGCTTTGCCAAACGCAACTAGTTGTGACCATACTTCAAAACATTGTTCCACAAACTTCAAGTGTCAATTTGGAGTGCAATGAGACGAAGAAGCGGCATCAAAAAGTGCTTTCATATAAAAGTTGAAATAGTGCTTAGAAAATAATTTTTAAAAGTATTTTCTAGAGTTAATTTCACAGGTTTTTAAGTTGAAATGTAACCACACATTCAAAGGCACGACAAGCACTTTTAAATTGTAACCAAACACTTTCAAATGCAAATTTTTGGATTGCAACAAGTTGAGACGAGGCACGAGCTTAAGCTAAGCGCTTGGGGGACAAGGAGCCCGACTAGTCGTTCACAAGTCGACAAGTCATTAACAATGTAAATTTTATACATATAAATTTATATATTTAATATTTATTTGAATATTGATATATTTATATTTCTAATGATTACTATTTTCATAATGTATGTTGTAACATATCAAATCACAACAAGAAGTGAACAAGATCAAGTCAAAATGATAATTTTATTATAGTTATAATTTTTTAAAATTTTACCAACTTCAAATTGTATAAATATTGATAACTTCGTAATATTTAGTTTTATTCAATATAATTCTTAAATTTATGTTTAATTTCTTAATATTGTATTTATAGAATACCATAAATTTCAATACTAAGAATTCAGTAATCTATGATAAAAACAAATAACAATCACTGTTAATATAAAGACATAAACAAGCATAGTCATATCATAAGTCAAAACATTAGACAACCATCATTAACAAGACAAATTCCATTACAACTATAATATGGGCTGTTTTAATATTATAATTATAATATTATAACATGGTACTAATATTATTAAGCTAATTATATTATCTTTTCTAGCAACTCATAAATTAACACTAACAAAGAAAACAGACCCTCATAAATTGACATATTTGCAAAAGAAGTTAAAAGTCAAAGCTCTTATTTGAATGTGTGCCCCCTCATATGTATATAATCAGACCCATAAATAAAATAAATAAAATGAACAGCAACCAGTAACAAGTGAGCAGCAGAGCAGAGGGAAAAAAAGAAACGAAGAATCGTCGGAAGAAGAGAAGGTAGAAGTAGAGAAGAAGAATATAGAAGAAGAGTGTAGAAGAAGAAAGAAGAAAAAAGAAAAATTCTTGGTAAAAAAGAAGAATCGTCGATCGGAGTAGGAGGCTCTAGTCACCGATCGGAGGAGAAGGCCCAAGTCGCCGGTCAGAGTTGTACGCTCACGCTCTCTCTAAATCTCGTGCTCTCTCAGCCTCTTTCCTTTATGCGATTCGGGATTAGGTTTTAGGAACTGCCAATCTGCAAAGGTTTCTTTCTTTGTTTTTTTTTACCCATTTGGTCTTTGGGCCAGAGCACACCTTCCTTGTCAAGTTGCCGCTTAACACAGTAGGATTCCATGTCGTCCCTAAGTCGTCCAAGGCGACGAATCCTTTCGCTGAGCGCTTGATTTGTGACACCTTCCCCAAGTCGCCCAGACGACTTGATATCACAACAACAACCGGACGCCTAGGCCACAACTTAATAACTATGATTGCAAGTGATTTATGCTGACTGAACCAGGATTACAATTGCTTTAAGCCGACTGAACCACTTCGCCAAATGGGCACTACCACACCTCCACCATGAAAACAGCAACCCTACCCTACCTCAGCCACATCATCACAATCTTGGAGCTCTAAGCACCAAACTTTCCTTTTCTCACCAAAATCCAAGTCAAATAATCAGACGCAACATCTAGTTCATTTGTCTTAAATTTAATTCCATACTCCGATTTCATGAATTCATCTCACATATAAAACTACAGAGAATGGGCAACACTATTTTGAAATGAAATTCAGAAGAGAGGAGCTTCGGGCATTCGAAGTTTGCACTATCCTTGAAAGCCCATTCCCATGGCCCTCACAGCCTGGCTAGCCAACCATTGGAAGTACAAAAAAAATTCCCTAGTCAAAAACTTGGTTGGATTCAGGATTACTCCACAAGGTGCAACCTTATCGTAAATAATATCATCACAATGTCTCTTCCCTTAACGTGAGGGATGCTTGATTCCACTTTGTCACTTGAGCTTCCGTGTCTTTCAATGGCGTCAGTATTGGGTGTTGATTAGCAGTAAGACTTGTACCTTGCATTAGTTATCAAACGTTCCTTAGAATTCGACAACGAGAGGCGCTTCAGTCATTCAAAAAAGTTAGTCAAACTTGGGTTCAGTAATTCTGTTACAGAAGAAAATGGCAGACAGCTCTTGGGTCACAAATGTGCATATAACCACCAATATAATAAGGTGTACACTGGTTGCTATGCTTAAATTAGCAGTGGTGGAAATGGTGGCAATATGTTGGTGAAATTTCAATAGTGGTTAGAAGATATGCGGGAGCATCAGAAGTGATGTGGTGGAGGTGCGATTGTGGAGGCAACCGCAAAGGTGAACACATTGATACTCCGATAAGGGAGGTAAGGAGGGGGGGGTTATATATTTAGTCAAGCAGTCGTCAAAAGGTTAAATTATTTTAGTTTGAGGGCAAAGTCATCCTTCTGTTACTACAATTCTTTTTACTTTTCCAATAAGAGTTCCGTTTAATTTTGAAGGGGTTCACTGTGTAATTAGTCTCAGAGAAAGCAGGTGTAAGTTGCACTCTTTAATATATTATCTATTGGAAAGACGCAATCCTCATGCCCATACAACCTTGGGGTATCACATGCCAATTGCTCAGAAAACAAACCATTAGAAGTAATTCTCAATTACAAAGGGAAAAGGTTGATGCAAAAAAATAAGCCGAACCTTCAAGGAAGCTAATTCCCTTAAACCCATTTCGACAGAAAGCATGCTCTCAATATTTCCTTCCCCAGATAAGTCACTCAAATCGCGAACAAGTTTGCTCCTCCTCTCCGAGTCATCACCACCTGATCCATATTTATATCCAGAGTCAAAAATGTAGATGAAAGAAACCAATAAATTTTAATTTACGCAATTACAGCAAGTGGTAGAAGTTTGCACCATCCCAAGACTCTTCCTTGGCTTTTTGTCCAGCAGAAATAATAACTTCAAATGGAAGAGGTGCTAAAGACGACCAATATTCATGCTTTGAAACTGCTATATCTGCACAGACACCTGTAAAGATGAAAAGCAGTTCAGATGTGATTGGAGTAAATGCAAGACATTCAACAAAAGTATGAGCACATCTACAGAACTATCTACAAACAACCAAGCTTGAAGAACACAATTCTAGTAAAAAGTAATTCGACTTATCGCAACTAATTATTCAATCCCATCGCAATTTTTTGTGTATCGAGAAGTTTGTAGCATCATTTTGACACTAACCATGCTCTGGCCAATGACAGGGTTCAAGAGGATTCTACAAAATTGGGACAACATTTTCACCCAAAACTCCAGCAGTCCATAAATACATGGCATGTGAATTGTTTCAACAATTGACCAATGTCATGTATAAACCAGTTGACCCAATTAAAAATGTGAAACATGTGAATAAGATATAAAGATCTTTGGTTTATTTACCCATCTAAAAAAAGAGGTTTCCCGAATTTTCACAGAAATTAGAATTAGATCACCGAATTCAAAATGCAATATAATGATAACAATACATTAATTCGCCTAAAATTCTAAAAATATTTTTTTCTTTAATATTTGAATTATTGTAATTTATTTTATTTTTTCCTACAGCACTTCATTACAAAGATTATACGGCCTCGATACTTCACAGATAATCAGAAAAATAAACTCAGCTACTTGGACCAGAGTGAACCAATCTATCTACTAGAGTGGATTCAATGCATTGTTGATTTGTTGTAAAGCAGATAGAAATTAGAGATGTAAACTATTTGCAAGCAAACTCTACATGTATCTAGTAGCTCAACAGAAGGAAATATAAGAACAAAATTATAAATAGAACATTTTCCACTCTTTAACATAGTAGGCACTGTAGGAAGAAGATTACCGTAATGTAAAGCTAACCCCCAGTAGCGAGCAAGCCAGCACCTCTTTAGAACAACCTCCTCCTAAATTTGGATACACCACCCACCCCCAAAAAAAAGGAAAAAGAAAATTAGAAAACTAATCTCTAAATAACTGGTCAAAATATCACCGACTTCAAAGGGCTACCATCTCTTCATGAGTCAATATCATTCTTTGTGTCATTGTGCGAAGAGCTTTTGCTTCAGATTCAGCTTCACGGAGCTGTTCTACAGCACCGGCAGTCTCATCTTTCACATTCTGATTCAAATAGCAGATATAAATCAGTAATATGTTACTAAAATAAGAGCTTATTTATTAACTCCTAGTAGGATACGATTTAACCTAGAAATATCAACCAATTAGCATTTACTACCTCAATTTCTGCACGGAGGGTAGCAATTTCCTCATCTCTCCCATCTTTCGTCTGTTTCACAGCTTTAAGAGCAGCCTGCAACAAAAATAAAACACATAAAAAAAATGTTTGGCAGCCTAAGAGCAGTTTCTAACAATAAATCAAATTAATGAAAATAAACAAGCACACCCCCATATTGGTGGATCTATCCAGCTATAGCACAGTCCAAATATACTAAAATTGATCAACTCTGAATAGCCTACTCTCACAATGTGAATCCATGCAGCATTAAGGAATTTTTAAGAAATGTACAAAAAGACTTGATTAAACTTGTCTATGATTCCAACTTACCTCTCTTTGACGCAAAGCTGCTTCCTTCCTGCAGACAATCACATTCCACATCATACCCATAATTAAGCAGAGACATTTGGCACAAGTACAACAATCCAACTTTACCTGCTCAGTAATTTGGCTTCCAAGGATACACCTTCTCCAAGAGAAGCAACCTATGAATTTAGAATTTGAACAAAGAAATTCAGAAGCACACAAACTAAAGGAAGACATACTTATGCCAGGTCAGATAAGATATGGTTGTACAAAGAACTAGCCAATAAAAACAAAATGTAGATTGGAGTGGGAGAGAAAGGGGGTTCTTAACGTTAGTAGGAAGCTAAATGATGGGAAAGTTTTCATATACCAACTGTATATTGTTGCTAGGATAACAGAATATACATTAAAAAAAATTGAAGGACATGCAGCCAAACATTAAGAACTAGGAATCTTTAATACCACAATGCAATTGCTAGATATAATATAGTAGCACCATTTAATTGAAAACCAAAAAAAGAAAATTAATTTAATTATAATATCCTAAATTTATGTGGACCACACAGCTGCTGTGTGTAACATTTATCATCTCCTCATGAGGGCCACTATGTTCACAACAACCAAACTATAAACTTTGCAAAATATTACATAGTACATAAAAACCCTAAATTAGAACGATGATTTGAAAGAAAGAATATCCCTCATCATAAAGTGGAATGAAATCTACAGAACACTAAGAAAAGATTCTATAACGGTTGTCGAACTTTCAAGCTCAAAAATACCCCCAGATAGCATAAATCCAGATGGAGGACTATTGACTGATTGGGTTTCTTTACCTGCTTTTCTAGCTCCCTCGCCCTGGCCTCTGCTTCTTCGCGTTTTTGTTCAGCACGACGAAGCTGTAGCTCAAATTGTCAATATGTTATGCATAAATAATAACATGTTTTTCTGTTTTTTTAAGACATCCATTTTGTTTTGGAGGGAGAACGGAGGATCACCTTATCTACAACAATCTCATTCTCTTCTTGTAACATATCAAGCTGCAATAAACAGAGCCAACTTAACTAATATCCAAGGATGCGATTGTAAAATTTGGATAAACATGTCCTTAATATTAACATGTCCTTGGAAATGGCTACATCTATTTGTAAGTGAATAGGAAGACAAAAACTGATGGGACAGTATTCCTTACCTCATCACGAAGTGCAGAAGCTTCATGCTGATTTCCTGTATCTTTCAAGTCCGCATGTCCTCTATCTGATGGGAACCTACAATATATGCAGAATAAATAAATACAACGTTTTTAAAATTGACTAACAACATTGCAGATGGCTGCACCTCCAATACGTTAATTACCTCACCTTCAATCCAAAAACGTAACGGGGCCACATAAACATAATGAATCTTCATGCTAAGAGTTTCCCATGTAACTCTTACGATGTAGACACAAATATAGTATATAACCTCAAAAATTAGAGTTCAACATCTAATTGCAGCATCAGTACCAAAACTATGCTTTACTAAAATTACTATGAATAAGTAAGTCCTGTCTTGCATATTGAATAGAAAACTATAATTTTAACAGAAGGAAAAAGAGAATCTTTATAGTGAAGAGCATGTCAAAGTTTTGATCTCCTGAACGTTCAATACTTTTGCATTTCTGATCAATAATGGCAGTATAATTCTTCAAAAAGAATATTGGGCTACATTTGATAAAAATATTTGATTCGGCACGAGTGCTTGACCCTAAGAAAATAACTGCACCAAGTAAATAGAAAACAAGGTTCTTAAGGCAAATGATTACCAAAATATGAAATTACATCTTTGTTATGAATTAGCCAATAAAAAAAAGAGAAATTAATATTGCTATATCTCCACTACAGGTCAAGGTTTACCTAACAAATCATTTCCTTCATAAAGTTTGCTCTAATAAAGTTCTAGTCAAGGAAATACAAGGTAAATGAAGATGGGCTTAACAAGAAAAATAGCTTCACATTTCATTACTTCATAATCCTATAAACCTCAGAATCTATATGAAATGAGGGTGAAGAAAGCCATCCAACCTATCTTCGGCAGATGAGAGTATTAATAACTAAAAGAAAGTAATGTCTTCATGGATCCACAATCCAGAACAACCGTTTAAGCAAAACAATAAAAATTTACCATGCCAAAAGAGCTAAAGATTGACAAGTGTAAATTTTGGATAGTTCAAGGATAGGGGCAAATCATTAATTGTATATCCATATAAACAAATTTGGCAAGTTACCACCCTACAAATACTTGCACTGAGATATAGGGATTCATGGTACAAAGAAAAATAAAAGCATAAATACTCTAATAATTAACAGGGCCATAAAATAATACAAAATAAAAAGGTCAGAAAATTCATTACCTTTTATCTCGTAATCTGTTACTAGGAGGTTCAATCGGAGGAATTGAAAATGGAGTTCGTAATGAAGATCTACTAGGTGGCACAGTCTGTGTTGAGTGAACAGATGCTGGTCTTCCAGCTGATGTTGAACGAACTGAAGGGGCGTGATCCATAAAGTTCCGACCTAACTACATACGAGAATGTGCAATTAGCTTTCTTTTTTCTAAGCAAGAAAGCCATTAGCTTTTGAGTTTCAATCCAGGTAAACAGATCTCTAAGTTATACTAAAATAACTGTTTATAAAGTTGCATTAGTGGGATCACCAAAAATATATATGTACATCCAAACAGGTGGCTCCTCTGGTACACCTAACTATATAGAATATATGGAAAATAAGAAAATCTCACATAAAATTCGAGACTGAAACTTCAGGTCAACCTAATTCATTGCGGAACTTTATCAATTGGCAATGGCTATTAGAACTGACGGCATCCAGTCAATTTTGACAATTTTGAACATCGTCAAAACACATCAATTAAGAAGTCACAATTACAATTTTAACTCTATCAAAGTAATCATAAGTGTATTAAAAGCAATCAAATCAGCGAGATTAGAAGGTTTGTAAATATTTTACCGCAGGCGAGGGGGATCTATTAGGTTTAGCAAGCGAAACAGCAGGCAAAGCATTACTACTGTTGCTATTACTAATACTGGTAGGTTTTAAATTGCTGCTGGAAAACGAAGGAGCGCCAAAACGAAACCCTAGATCATCGTCTTCCTCTTCATCATCGTCGGCTGTCTGTGAAGCCATAACCTGCGCCAAACGCTGCGCAGCGGCTTTAGCAGCGAAGTTTTGTGTCCGCTTGATGGTGGAAAGTCCGGTGGCCGGCGGCCGCGCCTGAGGGTGGGCAGGTGACCTCGCCGGAGAAGATGATGCCGTGCTACTCGAGCCTCCACTCCACTGCCTAGAGTACACCGGACTCCCGTTCCTCCTCCGATCCATATATAAATAAATCAGTATATATGTGTGTAGGGGAAGAAAGAGAGTCAACGAGATGGAGGTGGCTAAATTTCTGGGCGCTAGATTCTGGAGATAGAAAAATTGGGATTGAGGAAGCTTTGAAATCAACGTCGTTGAGAGAGGGAGGAAATGACGGTGATTTAGTAAGATTTTCGCGGGTGACTGAATTTTGGACTACCCCGGAATCTGATCCTGGGGAAGAGAAGATGACTAGACCAGGGTCTTAAAAATACTCAACCTGTATATACCTGGATTCCTGAATACTTTTTTGGTAAGTTAAATTTAACAATAAAATAGTAATACATATAGACGTATGCGTGTCAAAATTCTATTAATCAATTGATTAACTTATTAAAAAAATAAATTTCAAACTACCTACTCCCATTTACCCTATATGACCGATCTGACAAAATTTCATTCTAGTAATTTTTTACTGGGATAAATTATATATTAAATTTTAAGAATTTTTAAATTTATAATACTTTTTTTTATTTTCATAACAAAAGTATCGATGTAAATATATAACGACTAGAGACGGAACTAGGGGGCAGTGACATCTGACCCTGGTAGGGAGGGGCGGCCTTCAACAGTTTAGCGGTTCAGTCTTCTTCTTCGTCTAATCGACTGCAACACAGGTTAGATTTTTCTTTTTTTTTTTTTAACTAACATGAAACGACGTCGTTTTATTAAAAATAAATTGTAAGACTCCAAATTATTAATAAATGAAATTTAATTTTTTATATTTATTATTTTGAAATAGTAAGGGTTGAATTAATTAATGAGGTTAGTTATGGGTAAAATGTGCAAATATTTTAAATAAGTAAGTGGTTATAAAATATTCATTATTGTCGGGGAATATTCGTTTGGTCGTTGAATATTATTCATGTCGGTAAATATTCGTACGACGGCGCAGTCTTTTGTGGGCCCCATAACGAAAAGTGATTGGATGAAGAAAACGACAAGTATAAGTTGTTTATAAATAACGGTGTAATTATTACCGTTAATACTGTTGGAATACACATTGGTTAAAACACAGTAATACGCGTTGTTGCACAGTAGCACACGGTATTGCACCAATTATTAATTCTTACGTTAGAAAACACTACTCAATAATTGTTACAGTAATTATTGTTCAGTATTTTATTTTATTGATTCAATAATTATTGCGTTGATATTTTATATTACTATTGTTTCAATAATTGTCACTACACAGTATTTTCCATTATCGAAGCAATAATTCATATTATTTGAATAATATTATTAGATAGCATTATTGGCAATGTCTAGAAAGTTCTGTTTAAGGAGAGGTTTGGTCACCTAATTGCGCGCCACTAAGGAGAAATCCTTATTGGAAAGCCGCCTCTTTTCTGGAAACTGCCTTGTTATCAGTATTGTGATTTGTAATATTATTTGTGAATAATTAATTATTGATTTATATGATGAGGAAAATATTCATTTTATGTGGATATAGATGGAGAATTTATTTTTTAAGTGACAATTGTTGAAAATCGATATTTTATCTTTTCTGATAAAATAATATTTTATTATATTATTATAATATAATAATGATGATATTTTTACAATGAATGTGGGATATATGAGTATATGAGGAAAACGAGTATTTTTGTTGCATTAAATGATTAACACATGTTTTGTGTGTCGGTGGACCCCATTTCTTGACTAAAATTTGATTATAGCCTGTAAAATCGCCCGTTTGTGGATTTCGGTCAATTTCTATTTGGAATTTGAAAAATTTTTCTTCTGTAAAGTTGTAGATAATAAAATTTCTTATGAAAAAAATGTGATTCGAATTTTTCTGACAAAAGGGCTATTTATTATGAATTATTGAAGTTATGAAGTTTCGAAATAATTGATTTTTGGAAGTTTAATTATTTTTTTCAAGAAAAACATGTTTGGTGAGTTAAGTGGGTCTAACATGTGTTATTAATTGCTGAATTCAGATCTTCAAAAGTAGGCGTATGGAATTTTAACAAATAATAATAATATTATATTAAATTTTCTGCTTTTGTGTTCTAAGCATTTTTCTATAAATAAGGTGCTTAGGTTAGAATTAAAAATCACACCAGAAACTGAAATCTTTCTCTCTCTATATTATCGAGCGTATTCTTGTGAGTATTTTAAGACTTTTAAGTGTTGCTATACGGCGCAAGTTCCCTTCAGCTCTATATCCAGTATTTCAGTCAGAAATACTGTCTTTTCGAGGTAAGGGATGTTAATTTTTTTATTCATAAATGATATTATTTCTTTCAATATCATTATGCCGAAATATTGGTCTGAACTTTTATCAAATTTGGAACTTTTTGTGTCAAGATTACTATTCACATATACGGCACTATTCACGTATACGACACTATTCACGAATACGGCACTATTCACAGAAAAATTAAATTTTTGATTTTCGTCCAAAATATTTATAATGGATACTAGCTTTGATTGTATCTATGTTTTGACCATTCTTGAATTTTACTCTACTATGATTACTTATGAGGTATTTTTGGACATGGATAAACCGAAATACGAATCCTTAATATTTGTTATTTTGTTTCACTGGATTCGTTTCCTTTAAAATATTTTTCATCATTCTCAGTCCTAAATGATGATATTACTGAATATCTGTGGCCTGTAGTGCAAAGATGAATGATTTCTGATGCATATCTTTGACCCGTAGTGCAAAGATGAACAGGTGTTTAGATGAACATGACCAACTGATGAATATCTTTGGCATGTAGTGCAAAGATGAATATTTGATTCCAGATATATATTGATGTTACAGGGATAAAATATCGACGATGAACTTTTAAATTCATATATAAAAGATAGTAGATTTCATTCTCTACTTAACTCTTCTAATGAATTATTATTTCCGTTGCGAATATTGATCTGAAACTTATTGTCTATTGAATTTTATCAAATTTTTCTCCGTTGCAACTGAGAATGTTAACAGTGGAGTAAATGAAACCGTGGAGACGCCTGTACTCACCAACGAGGAGAACGTGCAACAGGCTGGCAAAGTTACTCCTGTGAACAACACCACTGAGCAGATGATGAACGATGGGATGTTTAGAAGCTTTTTGCAGTTCATGCAAAATCAGACGAGGGAGACTCGTGCTCAAAATACAGGAAAAAATGATAGCAATTCACGGTTTGTCACAGCCAAGCAGTTCAAGGAGTTGGGACCACCAGAATTCTGGGGAAAGCCGGATCCGATTAAGGCGGAGACGTAGGTCAAACAAATTATCAAGATATTCGATGTCTTGGGATGCACGGAAGAACAGAAAGTTCCATTCGCCACCTTTATGTTCCGTAATGAGGCATATTACTGGTGGGAATCTGTAAAGCGTACCCATCCAGCCGCACTTAGCATGTCTTGGGAAACGTTTCAGAAACTGTTCAATAACAAGTACTTTCCTGAAAGTATTCGTCATATGAAGGAGGTAGAGTTTATTAGACTGGAGCAGAATAACATGATGGTGTCCCAGTACGAGGCAAAGTTTGCAGAGTTGTCCAGATTTGTACCTCATTTGGTGGAGAATGAGGAATGTATGACGCGGATGTTTCTGAGAGGTTTGAAACCCGGCATACATCAATATCTCATTTCACATAAATTTTCTCTCTATTCAGATTTTGTCAACAGGGCTCAATTATTAGAGCGAGATAATGAGTACGTTCAACCGAGGGACCACAACCAGGATCATACCGGTGACAGCAGTCATCAGAACAACGATAACCAACGGAGAAAGGAAAATACGGACAAGAGCGACAACTGATAAGTAGGTTTTATACCTACTTATCCGGTATCTTTTACTTGAATTATTTGCTTATATTTATGTGTCTTAGTTACTTTTCATGCATTTTGTATTCATTTTGTAGGTTATACGTTTAGAAGCGGTGTGAACGACTATTGGTAAGGAAAAGTAAGAAAAATACAAAGAAAAGCAATTCGGACATCATTTGGGCTTTCATATTCTTAGTTTGGAACTTGGACTATATTGTAGAGTTTCTTCTTAGCTTTTCAGAATATTTTGAATCATTCCAATCGGAGTTCGGATGCAAGAGTTATGACATTTGTACCAACGGACGTCGAACGTCACTGTTTTGGGTGGCCATTTGCATAGCAGTCACTTCAAGGCCAATTTCGGCCTTCATGTAAGACCCCAACTTATTAATGAATAAAATTAAATTTTCTCTAAATATTATTGTGAATAATAAGGGGTTAATTTGATATAATACTTTGGTTATGGGTGAAATGTGCAAATTTTATAAAATAAGCAAGTGGTTATAAAATATTCATTTTGTCGGGGAATATTCGTTTGGTCGTGGAATATTCTTGCTGTCGGGGAGTATTCGTACGACGACGCAGCCTTGTGTGGGCCCCATAATGGAAAGCGATTGGATGAAGAAAACGACAAGTATAAGTTGTTTATAAATAACGGCGTAGTTGTGACGCCCCCAAAATTAGGTATACATCACCCATCTTGGGTCGTCAGATACATAGTACATAATACAAATACAACTTACTAATACAACTGTCGTGTATAATACGACAAAACATAAACTGTGAGTTTGAATACAAATATTATCTTCTAGAGAGTATTCATACTCAAAAGGAGATAATATTTGTATTTAAACTCACAGTTTATGTTTTGTCGTATTATACACGACAGTTGTATTAGTAAGTTATATTTGTATTATGTACTATGTATCTGACGACCCAAGATGGGTGATGTATACCTAATTTTGGGGGCGTCACAGTTGGTATCAGAGCTTAGGGATATGATCACTGGCTAAGATGTGATAATAGAACTAGGAGGGGAGAGACGGGGAATATTCTTTTTGTCGGAGAATATTCCCCGACCAAACGAATATTTTAAAACAACTTGCTTACTTTGTAAAATTTATAAATATTACCCACAACTATAACATTATATCAAATTAACTCCATAATATTCAAAAATGATATTTATAGAAAATTCATCTTTATTTATAAAAGTTGGGGTCTTACAGTAGTTGTTACCGTTAATACTGTTGGAATACCTGGTGGTTAAAATATAGTAGCACATGGTATTGCACCAATTATTGATTCTTACGTAAGAAGACACTACTCAATAATTATTACAGTAGTTACTGTTCAATATTTTATTTTATTGATTCAATAATTGCTGCGATGATATTTTATATTATTGTTGTTTCAATAATTGTTGCTGCACAGTATTTTCCATTATCAGATCAATAATTCATATTATTTGAATAATATTATTAGATAACATTATTGACAATGTCTATAAAGTTCTGTCTAAGGAGAGGTTTGATCATCTAATTGCGCGCCAGTAGGGAGAAATTCTTATTGGAAAGCCCCCTCTTTCTTGGGAACGGCCTGGTTGTCATAAATGTGATTCTGTAATATTATTTGTGAATAATTAATTATTGATTCATATGATAAGGAAATATTTATTTTATGTGAATATAAATAAGGGATATATTTTTGTGGTTAAAAATGAAGGAGTTAATGTTGAGATTTTTATCAGTATTTTTATCGCAATTGAGGTATTAAAAATCAGGATTTTTGAGATATTTTGCGAGGGTTATAATTTTTAATCCGACCGTTGGATCGTGATAATTTTTGGATATGTTATACATATATAAGTTGAGTATATATCCACAAATTTTGAATCGTTAAAAATGAACGTATGATTTATTATGAATTTTACGAGATGACTGGTTCATAAATTGTTGAATTTTTCCTGTTGAATACTAATGATAATTTGTTGTATATTATCTTAGTCATAATATTCTTTACTGGGCTAGTTGAGCTCACCCTTTTCCTTTTTGTTCCATTTTTTTTCTCAAGAGGTGAGAACATAGCAGGATCTAGTCGGGGTATGGAGTGATGGTTCTAGAGAGATGTTTAGCAGTCCTCACTATTTCTATAAAATAGTGTTTGAATAATTGTAATAATGACTTATTTGAGTGTGGATATTGTCTAGAAGATAATATTTGTATTTAAACTCACAGTATGTGTAAGACCCCAACTTTTATAAATAAAGATGAATTTTCTATAAATATCATTTTTGAATATTATGGAGTTAATTTGATATAATATTATAGTTGTGGGTAATATTTATAAATTTTACAAAGTACGCAAGTTGTTATATAATATTCGATTGGTCGGGGAATATTCGTTTTAACAGGGAATATTCGTACAACGGCACAATCATTGGTGGACCCCACAACGGAATTATTGTCGGATTGAGAAAATGACAAAAATATTTTATTAAAAATAACGGCGGAAGTTTTACCATTGATACTGTTGAACTACTCGGTAGTAAAAGTACAGTAATACGTGTGGTTGCATAGTAGCACACGGTATTGATTATTAATGTTTATGTGAGAAGTCACTCAGTTTGATTCAATTATTGTCAGTTAATAATATGAATTATTTAGCGATAATGACGTTTTGTTTTATTCGTATTATTAACGTAATAAAACAGAAACATCTTTTTATATAAAACATAATACTTTATTAAAGTTATTCTATAAATAGAATATATTATATTTTATTTAAAAGATTTTTCTTTAAATATGGACCGTCAGATTAAAGTAATCAATCTGGACCGTTCATGGATTAATTACTATGCATTCTATTTTTCTATAAATAGCAGCTCATTCCTTCATTATTTCTTACGAATTCACTGAACTCTAGAGCGAGAAACTATAGAGAGAGAGAAGAAGAGTATTCTGCTACTTAACTACTTCCTTATTTCAGCTCTTCTTTAAAACGGTAAGGGGTGTTATTCTTTATTATTCATGAAGAGAACTGTTGTTATTCCATTTCTTATTATTCTGTTGGAATAACCTGTATACGCGGTCTACCCTATACTTGGTGACATTCTTCTGTTATTCTGTTGGAACATCCTGTCTGTGTGTTTTACACCGGACCTGGTTCCGTTTTTATTATTATTCTGTTGGAACATCCTGTCTGTGTGTTTTACACCGGACCTGGTTCCGTTTTTATTATTATTCTGTTGAAACATCCTGTCTGTGTGTTTTACACCGGACCTGGTTCCGTCTTGTTATTATTCTGTTGGAACATCCTGTCTGTGTGTTTTACACCGGACCTGGTTCCATTATTTATTATTCTGTCGGAATATCCTGTCTGTGCGTTTACGCCGGACCTGGTTCCATTATTTATTATTCTGTTGGAATAACTTATCTGTGCGGTCTATCGCATGCATGGTGATTTCTTTTGTTATTCCATTCTTTATTGTACTCAGTTGGTTAAGTTTTGACTTCTATACTCTATGAAATTTATGGAATATCCTTGATAATTGCGTTTCATCCAGTATCTTTTCATGAAAATATTCTTCTAAGCATTCTTGAATTTTACTCCACAATGCAGTATCATGTTGACAATTTGGACGTTGTTAATTATTGGATAAATTAATTCTTGAACTTGTTTTATTGAATTCTTATATCATTGTCATCATCCTCATGTTTATAAAATGTTGAAAGTCATCTGTGGCCTGTAGTACATAGATGGACTTGGTATGATTATGACCAGGGATTATTCGGTATAATCATGACCGTAATGTTACAAATGATGTGGTAAAAATCCTCATTGGCCCGTAGTGCATTGATGGACAGTTGTTGGCATGATCAAGACCATTAATGAATACACGAATATCCTTGGCCGTAGTGCAGGGGTGATTCGATGATGTGAATTATTTTATTAAGCTGAGTCCCAGCGATAACAGTGTTGAAAAACCTTTTAAATAATAAAAGATAGTAGAGTTTATTTTCTACTTGACTCTTTTAATGGATTGCTTGTTCCGCTGCAGTTAAACTTGATGTCTATTATATTTTATCAGTTTAACATTGTTGAAGGCTAATGATAATTTATTCTGCATTATCTTAGTTATAATATTTCTTACTGGGCTAGTTGAGCTCATCCTTTCTTTCACTGTTTTCTTCAGGAAATGAGAACGTAGCTGGGGCAAGTCGGGGAACGGAGTGATGGTCCGAATGATAGTATTAGTTAGTAGTCCTCACTATTCTATGTAATGGTGTGTTAATAAATGTAATGAGGACTCCTTTTGAGTATGAATACCCTCTAGAAGATAATATTTGTATTCAAACTCACAGTTCATGTTTTGTCGTATTGTACACGACAGTTGTATTAGTAAGTTGTATTTGTATTCTGTACTATGTATCTGACGACCCAAGATGGGTGATGTATACCTAATTTTGGGGGCGTCACAGTATGTGTTGTCATATTTTGCACGACAATTGTATTATTGAAGTTGTAGTTTATTTTTTGTACCATATATTTGGCGATTCAGAATGGGTATTGTATACCTATTTTGGGGGCGTCACATTCATCTGTCTGTTATTTCACAAATCTTAAAGAATTAAATTTGTAGAGCTCGTCGATATCTTCGATTTGATAGGTGGCAGACCCCGTAACTCCTCCCAGATCAAAAGTTATGTCCGTTTCCCCAAAGGACGTTAGTGTAGAAAAGTGACCCCCACCGGGGCGGGCTTTTCCTTCACAAAAACCTCGCCGGGGCGGGGGTACCAGCTGGAAAACAAACCCAAAGCCAGCCGGGGCAGACCCTTTACAAGTATAAACCCCCGCCGGGGCGGGGTTACGCGCAGAAAAGTCATTTTTGGCCAAATTTAAGTTCGTGAAGGATTATTTCGATCCGATTGACTGAAGGACTTCTAAGAGGACTTCCAAGAGGAGTTAAAGTCATATGAAAAGACTTATAAAAGGGGGAGAAACACAAGAATTAGGGAGATTAGAAAAGAGATTAGGCTAGATTAGAGAGTGAATTCTATTAGATTAGATTAGAGTAAATTAGATCAAAACACTAGTTCTTGTTAGATTTGGGGATTGAAGCAACTTAGAGACCATTGAAGATTCAAAGTAGGAGCAAGGATGGAGCATCAAATCTATAGACAATAGATTATATCTTCTCATCTTTCTCTATCTTTGTCTTTTAATGTGTATTCAATTGTGGATTCTTAGTTTTAATTCAATAATCATGAATTAATTATTTGTTTGAGATTACAATGGATCTTATTGTGTAGTTTATTTTAATATACTTCGTTATCAATTATTATGTTCTATTGCGAGGATTGTCTATTTTGATTTGGACTTAATTGTTTAATTGATTGGCCATCAATTACCGTGATAATCTATATGAACTCGAGAGATGAAGTATTGATTTAGATCTTATCATGATAGCATGTGTTCAGGATTTTGTTAGTAGCTTAAACTTGATGAGTGTTTAAGGTAGAGATATGCTTGACACCGCATGTAATCGGATAGAGAACTTATTCTTCAACCTTCTTCAATTGTAATTCACATAGAGATATAGTGGGTTAGTTGATTAAGGTGTTTAACGGATTTCTATCTTAATTGTGGATTGACGTTAATATGGGTATTATGCATCGAGAGGTGGTTTTATCTGCTTTAGTGTTCTTGATTAACAATTCATGATAGAGAATAATTGATGAGAAGTGTGTTAACTTAAATGAAGCAATAAGTGAAGTTGTGATCTTAAATCTCCATTATCTTAATTTAACTAGTGGAATTTAAGAGTAGTTTAATTTATATAATTTGAAATTCATTCGTTTAAATAAGATTGAGTTGGTTACGGGTTAGTACTTGGTGACTTTTGTTAAATAATTCTATGTGGGAACGACACTCAACTTATCACTTTATTACTTGTTGACCACGTATACTTGCGTGTTGTGCGTAATTAGATTCTACGCAACAGCAACCACTCTGGTGGTAATCATGGCCATGAGAATAGAAGAAGCGAGTCGGGAGGAGATTTTAAAAAGAGAAGATTCAACAATGACAATACGAAGACGTCAGCACCAACTGGTTCCAAGGGAGGAGAACGACCACCGGTCATATGCTATAAGTGCGAAAAAAAAGGACATATCAGCCTAAACTGCCCACAACAGTTTAAGGTATGTTATAACTGTGGAAAAGAAGGACATATCGCTCGAGATTGCATTATAGAGAAACCAAGTCCAGCGGGGATGGTTACTCAAAAGGCTGTCCCAGAAAAGTCAAAGTCAACAGTTCCTGCAAGAGCATTTATCATGACTGGTCAACATGCGAGGAACCCAAACGAGGTGATCACGGGTAAGCTAATCATAAATTCATGCAAAGTTTATACCTTACTAGATACCGGTGCTACCCATTCATTTATTTCTCCTGCTTGTGCTCAACGTTTAAACTTGACTCCGGAGAAATTAGACTTTGATTTATCTGTGGAGACTCCATTAGGAGAAACTTTCATCACATCTATTGTTTATAAATCTTGTTTGATCCAAGTTGGCACCATCACCTTACCTATTGACCTTATCTCTTTAAAGATACTTGCATTTGACGTGATTTTAGGGATTAATTGGTTAATTACTCATCATGCCAAAATTAATTATTTTCGTAAGGTTGTTAGTTTTCATATTACTAACCAACCTGTTGTGCGAATTCAAGCAACTAAGCCATTAAAATCAATCACTGTTATATCAAGTCATAAAGATATTCGTTTATTAAAAAACGGATGTCAAGCTTTCTTAGCCCATGTTATGGATTTGAATAAAGACACGTCATATTTGAATAATATTCATGTTGTTATTGACTTTCCTGACGTATTTCCTGAAGAACTTTTCGGTCTACCCCCAGAACGTGAAGTTGAATTCTTTATAGATCTTGAACCTGGTATAAAGCCCATTTCTAAAACCCCATATCGAATGGCTCCTATTGAACTTCAGGAGTTAAAGGTCCAATTACAGGAGTTGTTGGATATCGATTTTATTCGTCCTAGTACATCTTCTTGGGGTGCTCCTGTTTTATTCGTAAAGAAGAAAGACGGGAGTATGCGACTTTGTATCGACTACCGGGAATTAAACCATGTCACTATCAAGAATAGGTACCCGTTACCTCGTATTGATGACCTGTTTGACCAGTTACAAGGAGCACAATTCTTTTCAAAAATCGATCTTCGTTCTGGATATCATCAGCTGAAGATTATAACTGAGGATATTCCAAAGACTACCTTTAGAACTCGGTACGGGCATTATGAATTCTTAGTCATGTCTTTTGGATTGACTAATGCTCATGCGGCTTTCATGGATATGATGAACCAAGTATTCAAGGAATATTTGGATCAGTTCGTTGTTATTTTTATTGATGACATCCTCATATATTCCAAAATTCATGAAGATCATTAGCACCATTTGAAGCTAGTACTCCAAAGGCTTCGTGAAAATAAGTTATATGCCAAGTTGAAGAAATGCGAGTTCTAGCTTAAGGAAGTAGCATTCCTTGGGCACGTGGTGTCAAAACATGGAGTATCTGTTGACCCGGCGAAGATTGAAGCAATACAAAGTTAGGAACAACCGAAGTCGGTGACCGAAGTACGTAGCTTTTTGGGCTTAGTTGGTTATTATCGGAGATTCGTGGAAGGATTTTCTCGAATCGCTACTCCATTAACTCAGCTGACTCGGAAAGATATCAAATTCGTATGGAGCGAGGAATACGAGAAGAGTTTCCAAGAGCTTAAGATGAGACTCATTTCGGCACCTGTTTTGACCATACCATCTGGTTCAGATGGATTTGTTATCTACAGCGATGCTTCAGGCAAAGGGCTAGGATGTGTTCTCATGCAACGTGGGAAAGTTATAGCCTATGCCTCGCGACAACTTAAAGAATATGAGAGGAATTATCCTACTCATGATCTAGAGTTGCCAGTAGTCGTTTTCGCGCTAAAGACCTGGAGGCACTATCTATATGGGGAGAAAGTGGAGATATATTCAGACCATAAAAGCCTCAAATATTTCTTCACTCAAAAAGAACTTAACATGCGGCAACGACGTTGGCTCGAGCTGTTGAAAGACTACGACCATACCATTCAATACCATCCTAGAAAAGCAAACGTGGTAGCCGACGCATTGAGTAGAAGATCATACGCTGGAACGAGTACGATGTTGTCAACACAAAGGCCCATTTGGTGTGATTTACAAAAGATGAAGATAGAATTCAAGACTCCGGGGACCTATGCAATAATGTCTAGTTTACGTATAGAACCAACTTTAATCGAAAAAGTTAAAGTTGCTCAAGCCACAGACCCGGAGCTGATGCGTATGAAGAAGAAAGTGCAAGAAGGTGTTATTCCAGAAGCAAGAATCGATGAAGAAGGAATACTTCGAGTCCACTCCAGACTTTGTATTCCTAATGATTCTGATTTGAAGTACAAGATCATGATGGAGGCACACAATACACCATTTACAATCCATCCTGGAAGTACTAAAATGTATCGTAATCTTCGACATACATTTTGGTGGAACAATATGAAGAGAGAGATTGCAAAGTTTATCTCGAGGTGTTTACCTTGTCAACGTGTAAAGGCGGAGCATCAAGTGCTTAAGGGCCCATTGCAACCACTTGAGATTTCGAAATAGAAGTAGAAACACAATACAATGGATTTTGTTACGGGTCTTCCCACGGTTTCTCAAGGCATAAATGCTATTTGGGTTATTGTTGATAGATTAACCAAGTCTGCTCATTTCTTGCCGATACGGGAGACTTATTCCCTTGAACGTCTTGCTCGTATGTACGTAGATGAGATTGCGAGATTGCATGGCATGCTAGTATCCATAGTTTCGGATCGTGACCCAAGATTCACTTCAAGATTTTGGGTTAGCTTGCAAAAAGTTATGGGTACGAATTTACGATTCAGTTCAGCATACCATCCTCAAACGGACGGACAATCAGAGAGAACTATTCAAACTCTTGAAGATCTATTAAGACTCTATGTCCTAAATTTCAAAGGGAGTTGGGATAAGTATTTATCGTTGGTGGAATTCTCTTACAACAACAGTTATCAGGCAAGTATAGGTGTGGCTCCATTTGAAGTATTATATGGACGAAAGTGTCGCTCTCCAATATGTTGGGATGAGGTGGGTGAAGCAACATTGTTGGGACCCGAGTTGGTACGTATGACTACGAAAAAGATCCAAATGATTCGACAATGTATACAAACGGTACAGGATCGACAAAAGAGTTATGCGGATCTTCATCGAAAGGACGTGAAATTTAGTATTGGGGATCATGTATTGTTGCGTGTGGCTCCATGGAAGGGAGTTACAAGATTTGGGAAGAGAGGAAAGTTCAATCCACGATTTATTGGTCCATTTCAGATTCTTGACCGAGTAAGAAATGTGGCCTATATACTCGCGTTACCTCCAAGTATGTCTCATGTTCATAATATTTTTCATATATCTGTGCTTCGTAAATATGTGAAAGACCCAAACCATGTCATTGAGTTAGAACCGGACGAGATAGCTGAAGACTTAACGTACGAAGAGGTACCTGTCAAGATCTTGGATATGAAAGAGCATGTCCTAAGCACAAAGGTCATACCATAAGTTAAAGTTTTGTGGAGGAACCATGCTATTGAGGAAATGACTTGGGAGTTAGAAACGGAAATGAAAGCGATGTATCCTCATCTTTTCGAAATACCAGGTACGTACGTCAATTTCGAGGACGAAATTTCATAAGGAGGGGAGGTTGTAAGACCCCAAATTATTAATAAATGAAATTTAATTTTCTCTATTTATTATTTTGAAATAGTAAGGGTTGAATTGATTAATGATGTTAGTTATGGGTAAAATGCGCAAATATTTTAAATAAGCAAGTGGTTATAAAATATTCATTGTTGTCGGAGAATATTCGTTTGGTCGTAGAATATTCTTCCTGTCGGGGAATATTCATACGACGACGCAGTCTTTTGTGGGCTCCATAACGGAAAACGATTGGATGAAGAAAACGACAAGTATAAGTTGTTTATAAATAACGGCGTAATTGTTACCTTTAATACTGTTGGAATATCTAGTGGTTAAAAAACAGTAATACGCGTTGTTGCACAGTAACACACGGTATTGCACCAATTATTGATTCTTACGTTAGAAGGCACTACTCAATAATTGTTACAGTAATTATTGTTCAGTATTTTATTTTATTGATTCAATAATTGTTGCGTTGATATTTTATATTACTGTTGTTTCAATAATTGTCACTACACAGTATTTTTCATTATCGAAGCAATTATTAGATAATATTATTAACAATGTCTAGAAAGTTCTGTCTAAAGAGAGGTTTGGTCACCTAATTGCGCGCCAGTAAGGAGAAATCCTTATTGAAAAGCCCCCTCTTTCCTGGGAACTCTCTAGTTGTCAGTATTGTGATTCTGTAATATTATTTGTGAATAATTAAATATTGATTTATATGATAAGAAAAATATTCATTTTATGTGGATATAGATGAAGAAATTTTTTTTAAGTGACAATTGTTGAAAATCGATATTTATCTTTTCTGATAAAATAATATTTTATTATATTATTATAATATAATAATGATGATATTTTTACAATGAATGTGGGATATATGAGTATATGAGGAGAAAGAGTATTTTTGTTGCATTAAATGATTAATGCATATTTTGTGTGTCGGTGGACCCCATTTCTTGACTGAAATTTGATTATAGCCTGTAAAATCGTCCGTTTGTGGATTTCGGTCAATTTCTATTTGAAATTTAGAAAAATTTTCTTCTGCAAAGTTGTAGATAATGAAATTTCTTATGGAAAAAACATGTGATTTGATTTTTTCTGACAAAAGGGTTGTTTATTATGAATTATTGAAGTTCTGAAGTTCCGAAATAATTGATTTTTGAAAGTTTAATTATTTTTTTCAAGAAAAACGTGTTTGGTGAGTTAAGTGGGTCTAGCATGCGTTATTAATTGCTGAATTCAGATCTTTAAAAATAGGCGTATGGAATTTTAACAAATAAGAATAATATTATATTAAATTTTCTGCTTTAGTGTTCTAAACATTTTTCTATAAATAGGGTGCTTAGGTTAGAATTAAAAATTACATCAGAAAACTGAAATCTTTCTCTCTCTATATTATCGAGCGTATTCTTGTGAGTATTTTAAGACTTTGAGTGTTGTTATACGGTGCAAGTTCCCTTCAACTCTATATCCAGTATTCCAGTCAGAAGTACTGTCTTTTCGAGGTAAGGGATGTTAATTTTTTTTTCGTAAATGATATTATTTCTTTCAATATCATTATGTCGAAATATTGGTATGAACTTTTATCAAATTTAGAACTTTTTGTGTCAGGGTTACTATTCACATATACGACACTATTCACGTATACGACACTATTCACGAATACGACACTATTCAATGAAAAATTAAAATTTTATTTTTCGTCCAAAATATCTATAATGGATACTAGCTTTGATTGTATCCATATTTTGATCATTCTTGAATTTTACTCCACTATGATTACTTATGAAGTATTTTTGGACATGGATAAACCGAAATACGAATCCTTAATATTTGTTATTTTGTTTCACTGGATTCGTTTCTTTTAAAATATTTTTCATCATCCTCAGTCATAAATGATGATATTACTGAATATCTTTGGCCTGTAGTGCAAAGATGAATGATTTTTTGATGAATATCTTTGGCCCGTAGTACAAAGATGAACATATGTTTAGATGAACATGACCAACTGATGAATATCTTTGGCCTGTAGTGCAAAGATGAATATTTGATTCCAGATATATACTAATTGATGTTACAGGGATACAATATCGACGATGAACTTTTAAATTCATATATAGAAGATAGTAGATTTCATTCTCTACTGAACTCTTCTAATGAATTATTATTTTCGCTGCGAATATTGATCTGAAACTTGTTGTCTATTGAATTTTATCAAATTTTTCCCTGTTGAAGACTAACGATAATTTGTTCTATATTATCTTAATCATAATATTCTTTACTGGGCTAGTTGAGCTCACCCTTTTCCTTTTTGCTCCATTTTTCTTCTCAGGAGGCGAGAATGTAGCTAGTACTAGTCGGGGTATGAAATGAAGGTTCTAGAAAGTCGTTTTAGTAGTGCTCACCATTTTTGTAAATTAATACATCAATAATTGTAATGAGGACTTATTTGAGTGTGGATATTGTCTAGATGACAATATTTATATTTAAACTCTCAGTTTTTATGTTGTATTAATAAAGTTGTAGTTGTTTCTGTACCATGTATTTTGACGACTCAGAACGGGTGTTGTATACCTATTTTGGGGGCGTCACATAAATAAATTTTTTTTATCATCTTATCAATATCAGACGCTTTAGTTTAGGGATTTTCTTTTCCTTCTTCGTCCAGTGGCGAAACCAGAATATTTTTAGAGGGGAGTCAAAATACATTATTAAAAAAAATTATTTATTGATGTTTGAAATGCTTTTTTCAAATTCTTTTTACCTAATCTAGCTCACCCCTTATCTAGCTCACCCTGCTCATTACCCTTTAGCGACGGATAGAATCGTCGCTATATGTTGTCCGTTGCTAAAAGTTAAGACAACGATTCTATATATAGCAACGGACCGAATCATCGCCCGGTCCGTCGCTAAAGGGGGGTGAACAAGGTGAGCTAGATAAGGGGTGAGCTTAAGATCCGAACCGTGTGTGTATATATATATATATATATATATATATATATATGTTTCCTCGAACTATGAAACTTTTAATTAGACTTTTAATTTTTTAATTAACTGATTAGTTACTTTTTATAGATAACTTATAAATTATAATATTATATATTTAAAACCTTATATTGTGGTTCTGATCATCTTTCTTGGAGACAACTGAGAGGAGCCACTCAAAGCAAGAAAATAAATTAAGCTATTCTCATTTATAAAAAAATTGATACTAAGATATGATTAAGTTAGTAAGGCAAATGAGTGTAATATTAAATAATTAATCATCAAACTTATTTAACATTATTTTATCTTATAATAATATTGTTAATTTATTATAGGTAGAAGGACATGAGAAAATAAATAATTTAATATTATCTCATAACAAATATCAAATTTAACTAATATTAACATGATTTAGCCCTCCACTAGTTCCGCCCATGTCTTCGCCTTTTCCTCTTCGCCACTTCGATTCTTCTTCTTCCGTCACTCACTCCTTAGGCTCAATCGCGCCTCTCTCTCGGTCTCTCCACTTCTGGCCGGCGACCGCCGCTACTTGCCTGCTTCCTTGCTCCACCAGTCGCCAGACCGCTATCATCTTTCGCTAGGTAATGTTCATAATTTTGTACTTCTTTATTTGATTTTTCAATTTTATTATGTTGTTAATTATTCTGTTTCAATGTTTTATTTGCAATTAATCAAAAAATTTATCCTAAAAAATTTGATGTTGAAATTGATTGTTTTATATGGTTTACTTATTTTTTTTGCTATTTCTTTTCCTAATAAGCAATGCCCCAATCTTTGACTTATACATTGATTGTATTTTCTAAACTATAATTGCTTCTCCTACTAATTGTATGTAAATGTAGACCTTCTGTCACAACATTAGAGTCACTTTCAAAACTAATTTACCAAATTTTATTATATTTAAATGAATTGACATGTTGGGCATTGAATTTTGACTTTTCAAAATGGACCTTGATTTTGGGACGGGAGGATTATGATTATGTCCCTTCTTATGTTTTGATGTGTATTTTTGTGCCTACGCTGGAATTGTAATTTGTCCTCCAACACTTGAGTCTTGACTTGCTAAAATTAGGTTAATTGATTAAATGTTTGAATAATTGAATTGATGAATGATAAAATTATTATGAAATGTTTAAACTCCGGTAGGACCGGCATTACGGGAGTTGATGATGTGGCACCCTCATAGACAATGATTCCGGTAGTAGTTGTGTTGTCGAAAGGGCCACCAACAGCAGCACTAACGTAATGATTTACTGTCATGTAATAAGACTAGTGGTGGAACCAGAACGTTTTTGACCCCCATATAAAAACGTTATGGTTCCGCCACTGATAGCGACGGTGAAAACCTTTATGAATTAAGAAAGTCATTTAATATTATTATTTAACAATTAAAATTTATTTAAAATTTCATCATTATCCTTTTTAATAATAAAAGTTGAAAACTATTCATACAACGGAGAGAAATTTTTGGAACAATGAGAGAAGGTAGAGGTGATATAGAAAAGTAAATAATTTATTCTCCTATAAAGTTGTAAACGACAAATAAACTGGAATTTTTTTTCTTCTAAAATAACAATTTTTTAAGAATGGAAGGAATAGTATTAAATGATTTCTTAATTCATGTGCAAAAACCTTAAACGACAATCTTCTAAGAACAAATGTAGTATAAACCTAGAACAGTTACATAAATTATTTTACCATTTTATTTATTTATTTGATCGTGTCTATAATTTCATGAAAAGTTTATTTCGGTAAAGATGTTTCAGTTTTAGAATAGAAGTTGACAACAACGATATTAAATGCCAAACTTATTTGCAGGTTAGTTGGCTAAAAATTTAGGTGTTTAGAGCATCTCCAAGAGCAGTAATTTTTTTTTTTAATTGAAGTTTGTTGACTTATATGTCAATTTAAAAATTGCTACTTTCATTTTTAACAGTTTTTTTAATCACTTTGGGATACTCAAATAGGTGAGTCACATCAAAAAAATTATATCCAATAGTCTCTTCAACTTTAGTCATCAAATCTGTAACTTCCTTCTTACTCTTCAAATTTGCAACCTTCTTCTCACTCTTCAAATCTACAATTAAAGGCTAAAAATATTTATTACACTTGATGAGTTTGATGTAAAGTTTATTGAATTAAAGAGACCGATAAAACACAAAAATTGCTTGTTAGTGTGTGTAATTATCATAAGAATATAAAAAGAGTTTTATAAAAAAAAATTAAAAAGAAAATCATAAGAATATAAAAGAGTTTTATAAAAAAAAACTTGTAATAAAGTCAAACTTATAGAGACAAAAAAAGGGAAAAAATTGTGACAAAATCTCAAAATAGTTCTTACTCTTATTGCCCTTCCTTTATACTCTCTTCGTCATAAAATATATAACGTTTTAGAGTTATGAATAAAAATTATAATATTATTTTTTTTATAATTATTATATTTATTTCATATCCTCCCTTATCTCTCATTTTTTTATGAGAAGTAATTTTAGAAAGATTTTCTTAAATTATATAAAACGACAAATATTTTGAAAAAAATAAAATAATCTAAAACATCACGGATATTAAATTTGATGAAAATATTCTTTCTTGTTTATAAATATTTATGGGAATATTCAAAATTAAATAACTTTATTTTCCAATAAAATATTCAATTACGCAACATCAGGCGGAGTTCGGATCAGTTGTCTTATATAGTGTTCTATTTACGAATATGTGGTATGATAATTTTTTTAAATTAATTTTTTTACTAATAAATAAAAATAACCCAATAAAAACATAAAAGAAGAAAAGGAAACCCAATCAAAAACTTCCACTCTCTACGCCATTCTCCCCGTTCCTGTTCCAGATCACCCTTTTCCTCTCTCTATGAACGTGGACGGAGCTCTTGTTTCTCCAAGAATTATTAAAACTAATGTTGAACAAATTTCTGGTCAAATTTCAAGTACGAATTAAATTTATCAAAATAAGATCTCAAACACTGACTTAATAATATCTTCTTGAATTATTTTAACCCACCACAAACTCACCCAAAAAGTTATGATTTTAAGCTACTATTAGTAATAATTTATTTCTTTATATACAAATAAATTTTTTTCCTATCTTTCAATGTGAGATTTAGATGTTACAAGTGAGATACTTTACTATTCTTAAGTCTTAATTTGCAATTGTTTAGTAGTGAAAAAAATTATAAAGCCATAAAAGTTTTCACAAGAAAATAAATTTGCATCGCAAAGGAATATAACAACCAGGGTGCCGTTTGGTTTAAAAGAATGGAGGGCAGAAATGAATGTCAATTTTAATCAATTTTTTCAACGTTTGGTATGCTAACATCGATAGGAATGACCATTTTGATATATATTTATAAGTAATTAAGTATATATATAATTTAATATTTTTAATATATGTGTGTGTACAAATATATAATATAATATACTCTTTCATTTCAAATTATTTGATTATTGTTGACTTTTGAGAGATAATTTGAAATATTTTTAAACTCAAAATTAAGAGAACTCGTTGAAAATTATGAAACAATAAAACTTACAATGAGTAACACTTTTTAGATAGTTTACAATATTCACAACTGTATGGTTAAATTAAAAAAAAATCTATATTAATTTTGAGTTTAAAAATCTCTTAATTTGACTTTAAAAAGTCAACAATAATTAGACCATATGGAATTGATGGAATATGTTGATAGGGAAATTTTGGTCATTTCATCCTATTTTATTATATTCCAATACAGTTTTCAATTAACTTAAAATACACACACACACACACACACATATATATATATATATATATATATATATATATATATATATATAGGAATTCCATCCACATCAACCGGTTGTTGGGGAGTAACCCATTTTGGTCCAGCCGCTACAGGTTGTAGCGGCTTGTTACAATATATATATATAAAAAAAATGTATATATATATCTGTGTAGTATACGGTCGCCTATGGTGACGATTTTTTTTGGGCTATAGTGACGGTTCACCCGTCGCTATAACTATTATGGTCTATGATGATGGATGAACCGTCGCTATAACTTAAAAAAACTGTCGCCATAGACAACTGTATACTACACATCTGCGTATATATATATATATATATATATATATATATATATATATATATATATATATATAATCTTTACAAATTCTTTTGTTGGTTTATGGATTAGGAAGTGTAATCAAGGAGTAGCGCGTAATGGGCGAGTGCCATCATCGAGCATTGCTATGTCAATTTATTTTTAACCTGTATTTTATGGAATTTTTGCGTGGTCATGTATTATACATTTAACATAAACAAGATTACAGTTAAAATCTTAGCAGTGACAGACCATAATTTTGAACATGCAACGTTTCTGGATCTTATCACTACGTCAAATTAAGGGAGAACATATCCTCTGTCCCCAAATTTTCTGTCCCCCTTGTGTCCCTCTACTTAAATTTTGACACATGTCTTTTTATTTAATGTTAGAATTAATTAGTGTTAAGTAAGAGACTATGTGTCAAGATTTAAGTAGAGGGACACAAGAGGACAAGAAATTTGGAGACAGAAGATCTGCTCTCAAATTAAGGTGCCTGCCTTATGCTTTAAGATAAAGCCGTCCATCATATTTAAATCTAAACAACATATGATAGAATACTTTTATTTGTTAATGGTACTTGTTAAACAGTTAATTTGTCCGCTAATGGAATAAAGTGTACGATAACAAGTTATTGTAACAATACCTTATAAAATTAACTATACACAAATCTCCGTGAATACATTGTATAATTTTTTTAGACAGCATAGTGCGATAGACGCATTTACAGCATCTCAAACAATCTTTTTAATTATTTTGGGATACTCAAATAGGTGAGTCACATCAAAAAAATTATCTCCAACAGCCCCTTCAAACTGTTATGTACGCCAACAAACATTCTTCTCACTTTTCAAATCTATAATTAAAGGCTAAAAATATTTATTACAGGCTAAAAATATTTATTACGCTTGATGAGTTTGATGTATAGCTCATTAAATTGAAGAGACCGATGATGTACAAAATATGAAAGTAATAAATAATGTTCTTCAAATTGTCATGTAGGTCAATAAACATCAATTTAAAGAGTTTTTTTTACTATTACTCTTGGAGATATATACTTATGTATAAGCTTAAATTTATAATTCTGTAGGGATACTACTAGAATACATGCTCGCTTAATTATGTGAAAAAGATGATGGGGTAAGTTTGTATTTTAATATATAACATCTGTCTAACAGAATAAAATTGGTCCAATGGGTTAAGTTTGAAATGATTTTTTCAATGGAACAGAGGCAGTAACAGCTATCAATTAGAGATGGGAATTAAGAGTCCTTAAATAACGGCCAACGAGAGACCACCCTTTTTGGTCAACGCAGACACTTTTCAACCCTCCACTGTATTCGGAGGACTAGAGAGAGACCCGCCGAAGTCGAACACTCCCCTTCTCCTCCTCCTCCCCCTCCCCCTCCCCCGTCAAATATTTATACGTACTCTCCCTTCTCATTTCATTCGTTTTTGAGTTTTTCATCAAATACGAACCTAGCCCTAGCTGCTAGCTAGATCACACCCACACTCACATAATTTCAATGGCTTTTACGGAGAATTATCGGCAATCTCTCATTCCAAGCTTTCTATACTCCTCTTCTCATTCATCTAAGAATTTTATTGATTTCAAACATTTGATCAATGATCGAAATCCTATTCTGCATTCTTCTTCTTCTTCATCCCCTGTTTCACCTAATGGAGGAGCGGCTCAAAGGAGCTTCCTCGTACAAGCTCCGACCGAGCCAGCTGGTAAGATACAGATGTTCTCTCCGGCTTATTACGCCGCTTGTACAGCCGGTGGTATTTTCAGCTGTGGCCTCACTCACATGGCTGTTACTCCTCTTGATCTCGTCAAATGCAACATGCAGGTCCAATTTTCTACTCATCTATACAACTAGCTTTATGTAAATTATGTTTGTATTCTATATATGTTCATTAGGTTAGGTGTTTCCCTTTGATATATGTGATGATGTGCTCATCGGTGAGTTTCACAATTAAGGATTTCTCGCTTTTTTCATATATGTGACACCTATTTCTTTTTTGTAAACAATTTATGTCACATTTCAGTGGTCTGTGTCATCCTTATAATATTTTTTTAAAAGCCTATGCTCATTTCAATCATAAGGGAGGTCCCTAGGGGAATTAGAAGGATTAGACATTAGAGGGAACCTAAAGAAACTTCCTCGAAAATGCCAAAAACATTTGAATATAATATAATCAATATAGTTATTTGTTGGTATATTTTGAATATATCATCTATATGTTATATATATTGAAGCATCCAACTCAAAATCAAATGACAATTAGTGGAGTAGCCTTTCAAGTTATATATTGAGTCTCCAGATCTCAGTTGGTGAGACTTTATATCTCAACACGCTCCCTCACGTATGGCGTAATTTTGAGCCAAACACGTGGACAATTTTAATTGGGTGACATAGAACATGCGGGCCGTTAACCCTAAGTATCATTTTTTTTCAATTGTGTTGCTCTAAAATCTAAATATTAACTTTTACAATCCTATTTCTTTTTAAAAGTTTGGTGAGATTTATTACCGGATATTGTCATATTGGAATCTTGTGGAACTTGGAGGGTCATATAATAGGAGAAGTGTGAAATTGGTCTTATAACTGCCCTAAAATATAAGGTGGATACTTCCCATCATATAATAATGATATGTATTACATATTTACATTTGTCACAACTTCAAATTCCTCTGTTTTGTACTTCTCTTGAAGTTGAAGTAAAATGTTGCGCTGTGCACATAATACTGGTTACAGATAAATTACTGTAAGCAAAAACAATGCAATATATGTTTGTATCGAGGCCTTCAGAGAAAATAACCGACATTTTAAAGCATTTTCTTTTATTAAAAATATATATATATATATATATTCCATACTCTGTAAATTACAACTAATTAATATTGTCCAACTTTTAAGATTGACCCTACGAAGTACAAGAGCATCAGTTCGGGATTTGGCATTTTGCTCAAGGAGCAGGGAGTTAAAGGTTTCTTTAGGGGCTGGGTGCCAACTTTGCTAGGTTATAGTGCACAGGGTGCTTGCAAGTTCGGATTTTATGAATTCTTCAAGAAGTACTACTCTGACATTGCTGGTCCAGAGTATGCAGTCAAGTACAAAACTTTGATTTACCTTGCTGGATCTGCATCTGCTGAATTGATCGCTGATGTTGCCCTTTGCCCCTTTGAGGCAGTGAAGGTTCGTGTGCAAACTCAGCCCGGATTTGCCAAAGGTTTGTCAGATGGTCTTCCAAAGTTTGTCAAGACTCAAGGTGCTCTTGGGTATGATATTGATGTGAAGCAACTAGACCATAATTACTATAGTAATCCATGGTTTCAATTTTTCTTTTCTTCAAAGAATTATGTATATTTATTTGTGCCTATTTTCCTTTTCAGGCTTTACAAGGGCATTGTTCCTCTTTGGGGACGTCAGATTCCATGTAAGCTTACTTATCTTCCTTTTTACTCAATAATTGTGAGAAAAAAATTTAATTTACTAGCAAATTACACCTATTTATATTATAGTCATAGTTGGACGCTACTTCGAATTTATTTGACAGTCATACTTTCTTTGTTCACTTTTATTCCCATTTCAGTCGGTCTGTATCGGTTGTTCTCTATCCAAACAGAAATTTGATTTTCTATGTACTATTTTTTGAATATATTTTCTTTGCCTTTGTGCTTTGTATAAAACCTCTATTACTTTCAGTATTTTTTATACCTCTTCCATTGAATATGTTGGCAAAATGATATTGTTGTTTCTTTTTTTCGCTATTCCTGTTCAAGTTTGATATTTGTCATGTCTTGGAATCTTATTATCCATGCATCAGCTCTTAACCCTACTTCCAGCATTGTAGGTCACTATAGTTCAAACCTGATGATGGTTCTTAATTATGTTGTATTTTAATTGTTATTTTATTGCATTGACATTGTCAAAGATTGACATATGAAAAAGAAAATGCATTTGTCTTGGTGATCTGATGTCCCCTTCTATCTATCTAAGCAATTATTTTCTTACTGTGGCAGTTTGGGGGCTTTTCCTGTTTGTTATTTACTTATTTGTCTCTACTTTGCGAGTGAATTATTTTTGCTGATTATCCATACTGATGTCTTGTAGATACAATGATGAAGTTTGCATCTTTTGAGACTATTGTGGAGCTCCTGTACAAGTATGCTATCCCAACCCCAAAGGACCAGTGTAGCAAATCTTTCCAGCTTGGCGTGAGCTTTGCTGGCGGTTATGTAGCTGGTGTATTCTGTGCTATTGTATCACACCCTGCTGATAACCTGGTGTCTTTTCTCAATAATGCCCAGGGAGCAACAGTCGGTGATGTGAGTGGACTTTATCAAGGCTTATTTGTCTGTAATTGTCTCTTTTTACTTCTTGTTGCATGTGTTGTTTGGCATAATTCTCGGGTTGCGCTAGTCAAAAATAGTGAGATGAAGGACAAAAAGAATTAAACCAATTCCTTTGTTACAGGCTGTGAAGAAGCTAGGCTTGTGGGGCCTGTTTACTCGTGGTCTCCCCCTTCGTATAGTCATGATTGGAACCCTTACCGGAGCACAGTGGGGTATCTATGATGCTTTCAAAGTTTTTGTTGGCCTGTAAGTTCTTTTTGCTGTATTTGCTGATTTGCTATTTCCCAACTTTTCAAATTTGTTCTTCTATTTAATGTGCAAGCCCCGAGTTTTTTTTAAAATAATTCTAAAAGCAAATTCATTTTATTGGCCCATCTCTGTTTCCTGGTCATTTTGGGGAAAAACCTTTTAGGGAATTTTGTTTTGTTGATAATGGACTTGGTGCTGTTTGTAGGCCAACTACTGGTGGTGCTCCGCCTCCTGCGCCAGCCAAGGCATGAATTTTGTGCTAAGGATTGTCAAATACAAACTCTGGTTACCTGTAAAAAAGGTTCAAGAAAGCTTTATTTGAAGACCAATATTTCCTCGCTTGCTAGCATATAATTTTTTTCTGGCAGGAATTGTATTCTTCCTCAGAAAAGGCCTTATTTTTGCAGTTGTAATCGATTCTTTGAAGGATGTTCATAATTATTATAGATAAAAGGAGTATATTTATATTTCATCCCTTTGCCATCTTCCAGACGAAATGAGGGAATGGAACTAAATATAGGACCACGACACTGTAATCATTGTTTCCTTAAATCGTGGAATTAACATTTCAGTTTCTCATTATTGGATCATATAGCAGTCCACTATTTATCTTTTAATAATAGTTTTGGATTTTCAGTAACACTAGGCGCCCGTAACTCTTTGGGCATTTATAATGCTTGTAAAAGACTTTGGTCACGTCCTCACTCACAGGTTTAAACTAATTTTTTCCCTCACGGTGTACATAAATTAGGTTGCTTAAAAATCTTCAGAAGCTATATTCCCAGGTCCTCCTATTGTAAAACCAGTGTATTAAACTTCCTACTACCCCTAATTGATCTGAACCTCCAAAATAAATCAAGAGTTACTCTCTTTAACTTTAAGTCGAGTCGCCTCGAAGATATTCCTGTGTGACTTGAACGAGCCCCACCAACCAATTTACCAAAAGGCTGCACCAGCAGTCTTAGAATAGATAAAACGCTTGGCATTTAAATTTTAAAACTCAAGTCTCATACCTCATGTGAGGGATGTTGAGATGATTGCACTCCATTAAATGGATAATGCTGGTTTGCTAAAAACTAAAGCAGAGTTCGGAACTCCATGGATGCTATGAAACTCAGATGCCAAGGAAGACTTCTTATTACTGATTAAGAATAGGGAACTGAAAATCATAAACCAAAATTTGTATTGCCACAACAAAGTATTCCAGATAAAATGAAGAATTATACCAGTTTTTTCTTGTCCCAAAAAAAAAAACGAAGAGAAATACAACAGACTGAATGGATTTTTCTCGTGATGATTACTTTTAATATAAGGAATTTTATGATTCTACTCTTGACCGAGGGTTATAGGGTATATGGTATCAAATAAAACCCTTGCAAATACATGCCGAACTTCCTGCAGACTACCTAAAGTTAACAATTCATTATCAATCTTACTACCTTGCTTTGCTATAAATCCCTCTCTCTTTCCCTCTTCAACGCATTCAAATATCTTGCACACCCTCAAATACAGTTCGAGTGGGATAAAGACCTGCAAAAACGAAAGCAGACAATGATCAGGCTGAGACATACACACTTGCTAGTCCACATTGTTAACTCATGTGCCTTTTAGTTTTCTATTAGACATTAGATTCCTAAACTTGGGAAAGATTAAACGTGTTGAGTTTGTTAGTTTTGCTTTGGTAAAAAAACCCATAAGCACTCGTAGAAGAAGTGAGGAAAGTAGTTGAGGTTCTATGTTCTCCATCGACTGGGGTAATCCGTAATTGGGGGATCTTTGATAGGAGAAATTAATTTACAGTGAATAGAATACTATTTGCCGATAGTCAAGGTAAGCAGGAAAAGAGAAGAACTATTACTGGCAATCAGATACAACAGAGAAGAACAAAAAATAAAGCAGTTACCAGAGCTGATTTTGGAGCTTTGGGGTACCTAGCCATAGCCTGTGAGACATGAAACTCATCAGTCATATTAGACAGTGCACTTCTAACTGATGCATAAAGATGCATGACCTCGTCTTTTAATGCCTCGGAGCCCAAATTATGAGGTTCCAATAATTCATAAAAGCTAATGTCATGTGGTCTGGAGATCCTTCTTGCTATATTTAGAGCTTCCAACATATCTCCGCCATTGTGAACAGCAAGGCCAAAAGCAGCAACCACAAAAGGGTTCCTAGGTTGGTCTGACAGTGCTTTATGGAATGCTAAAATGGCAACCCTAAAAACATAAAATTGTGATAAGTCTCAACTGATTGTGACCCTCAACAAATTCACCATAATTATATTTTTCAACGTCATATAATAATATGAAGCAACATCAAACAAATAGTTGAAAAGGGTGGCGTGAAATGTCTGGTTTATTATGGACTCCAGAGAGAATCTCAGACAGGAGATCATTATTAGCTTCAGCAAAGATTTTCATGACATAACAATACATCTTATGTGTAACTGTTATCAGATGAGAGCTGAAGTTTAATATGTATATAATTGCACAACACACATATACTAGCAACTTAAATTTTTGTAGTCATCTATCAACTGTTGTATATTTCCTCTGTCCCATTTTAGTTGTTTCTTTTTGTATGCCTAGCACGGTTTTGAAGACATGCCGAAACTAGATTTCTATTATATTTACTATTTACTTCTATGTTCTCAACACAATTATATAATGTAACGTACATATTTATTTTGGTACATTTTAAAATTCATACCACATGGAGGTAGTAATGTGAGTTTACTACTGAAAAAATTTAGGTACATTTTGAGGGGGAATCATGGTAAATAGTCATAGGAAAAACAGTAAACAATGATATAATAAGGGAGGAAGAGCGTGACATCTAACCTCCCTCTCATTTACAATATATATATATATATATATATATATATTATATATAGAGAGAGCGAATAAATGAAGCAGAAACAGGAGTTGGAAATATAAATTTTCAAATATAAAAATCAGTTTGTAGGACTAGGAGCTTGGATGGAAACAACTTTAGTTCATAAATAATGATTAACAAAAGCAAATGAATTTTGACAAATCACATGGCGAATTAATAGAACCTAAAACTAACAGCTTAGGTACTAAACGCCTCTCAGTTACTGATGCAAGATAGATTTGATCCATTTGAAAATTTGTCTAGTAAACTGTAAACAAACATCATGCTAGCTGTTGATTGAAAAAAAATCTTACCACAAGCTACTGTGACAAGGCATATCAGGGGCCAGAAATTTATCCATGTTAGAAAACAGACGCTGCATACAAAACCAATTATTTTTAGAAAAATGCTTTAATTCTAATTCATCCAGAATTAAGCACAAGTAATACCAAGAAACTTGCATAAACTAAACTGATGATAATCTAATATGCTAGTAGTGATTCTCTCAGAGTAATGACAAATTCGTGAAAAGATAAAATATCTTCTTGGGATGATGCTCAACTACCAAAGAGGGTACTGTGGTGCCACAATAAATGTGGAGCTGCCCAACAAGGCTGCCTCAAGAATTCTAAAATTATCATATATATCAATGGTGAAAAATATTTCAAGGAAAAAGCCAAAATAAAATACAGATACTTAAAGACAAATCGAATCTACTTGCATGAGACATGAGTAACCAACTTTGTAATCACGAAGGTGAAAATTATCATCTTGATCCAGAGTGATAAAGACAGAAAGGAGGATATTGGCATCAATATATAACTTTACTTTGTACAATGTACAGAAAGGGTACTGTAATGCAAGGCATACTTTCCTCATTACTTAATGTCAAATCAAATATGAGAAAGGGTAAAGAGCATTATTCAGTAACATCAGTTAAGGGATAGAGGAGCATAAGATCTTCTGTACTTATAGCAAATATTAGGATTATCATCCGAGTTTCACCTCTTCCTCTTTATTTCCTACTAATAAAAATTTCAGAAACTTTCTAGTTTTTTCCACGAGCAGTATCCTTATAATGGGCTACTAGCTCTCACATAATAAGACCAACTCCATGCAATCAATATGAAAGTAGGTGCATGAGAGCTTATGTGCTCGATTAGTAGAATATGTCAGAGACAAATAATTCGAAGATACCAAGAACTGGGAAGGGCATCAATATGAAGTAATCTATTTATGAGTTGCATTACAGTCAAACTTTCTAGTCCTACACTCAGTCACTCACAAACAATCAATATTTAAGTAACTGAGATTACCAAAAGCATGTTGGACGTTTTGTCACGTCTCCTAAAACCATGGCGGACAAAATATGCTGCCTGCAAAATGAACCCACCTTAGCGAGTAAATTAAATGACTGAAGATTAATCTTCTGAACTTATAGTTATTTTTATACCTGAATTGGTAGAAGTATATCTAGAAGACCAAATTTCCATAATAACCTCAAAGAAGATTCAGCGGAACCGTATGCTAACATGTAATTCATTTCCATGAGAAGCCTTCCCTAAATCATGCAGGAAACAAGCCTGTAACCTTTTCAACATAACAACAGGAACACAAAAAGAGTAAAATACCAAGAGAAACTATTTAAAATACCTTATTGAGATTTAGAACTAAATAGGCTAAATTTTTAACATTAAGAGCTGTTTCTCTTGTGAAACCAAATCCTAAACGGGCAGCAATCCTGATTCCACGTAGAATGCGAGCTGAAAAAAGAGATCAAACAATTACTTTCTTAGGAAAAAAAAAGTAGAAAGAACAGTGAAGATGATAGATGACAATGGTAGAGCTGAGAACTCAGGTGTGCTTATGCATATAACTCCAAAGAGAAGGAATTAAACTGATGGCTTGATTATAATTGACACACATAACATGTTAGCGCTAAATGAACAACAATATCTTTGTTCGATAGCAGTAATTATAGTAATAAAACCGTGAACAAGAACTCACCACAATCCTCCCGGTAAGAGATACTAGAAGGTTTCACAGTTTGCACCTACAGCAAACGAGATGATGTGAGAAAACTGTAAACATGTGACTCAAAAGGTAATTCACGAAATTGCAACTGTTTAAAGATACATGCACACTTTGGCTTTTATAATATCTTCAACTCCTCCCATGTAGTCATAAACTAGTTTTGAGTAAGGATCTAACATTAGCCTGAAACGAAAATGAAATTTTGATGTGTAGAACAGAAAAATGTGAAAACATAAACGGACAAACAGAAAAAATAAAAGAAAAAGAACAGTCCATGATGGACCACAATTAACAAAAATGTAAAAAGAAAAAGAAAAAGGGCAAGCATGTTCAAAAAATTAGCTTGGAAACTAAAGTTACTAGGGTACAATTTGCAACCCGTTTATGGTAAAGTCACGCTGCAAGCAATTTCTCCAGCGAGTATAATCCTCCTTGTCACAGCTGACAGGTCGTTCCACATCAAACGTAATGTCCCTCTGAGACCTTGTCACGGAGGTGCTAAAGCTTGAAACCTAATTGATTAAAATAGCATACTTGATTCCAAGAGAAGTAAAAAATATGGAGTATGAAACTGAGCTCGTTATTCACCATAGCTGGATTAAAAATAAGTATCTCATCGAAATGATTGCTAGCCTAGCTATCAGATAAAAAATATATAGTCATCTGAAGATGACACACCTCCACAATGGTACCATCAACACGCACATGGCAGATTGGAAACAGTTTCCCAACTATCTGACTCTGTGAAAAAGTTCTCAGCACCTGCAAATTATAAGAAATTACCATTGTGAATTAAAACTAGTTGAAATCCTTATTATAGTAATCTGTAAATAGTAGAGGTTTGAGTAGAGTAAACAATCTTGGAATCAAGAAATTATTGACTCCAATATGATAAATCAACGCTATTCCTAATCTATACACCATGCTTATCAACTCTAGCCACAAATACTGATGTCAAACCATGTAACAAAGAAAAGGGGAATTTAATCACCTCTTACCACCTAAAGGACCTGATAATGTCTTATCAACAGTTTTGGATTATTGAACTCAGAATGTCATCATGATAAGACCAACTTATTGTTATTGACAATGGATTTTCAAGCATTTTAGATTACATCCGAACATGACTACTGACATTGAGAGATGAAAATGCTGCTGTTTTCTCAGTCTTCAAAAATTCAGCTAAAAACGTTACATTCCAAACACAGTATTTTACTTTCCTTATTTCATTTACTTTCTTTTACAGGAATCACAATGTACCTTATTTGATTTATTGACTTGCTATTTCTCTGCACCATGGCCACCAAAGTGATGCTCATTGTGATACAATTCTTATTGTTTTCTTTTGGTTGGCATCGGGGATTTGGGGTCAGATGTATGTCCTACCCCTGAAAGTTAATAGCATCTTGAATTTATTAAATATTCAATTCAACTGAAAATTTTACATTATTCTTGACAACATAAAACTAAATACAAATAATTAAATTTAGAAGGTTGATCGAAAGTCAGAATATTATTTGTTTACGTGATTCCGTAAGTGACTTAAAATATGGACACAGAGTATCACACACAATTTTCTATAATCAATAATCACCAAAATCATCCAGTTTACAATGAAAGCAGAAATGAAGACTAACCTCAAAAAGTTCAGCTGATGTTAATATATCAAAATCCTTCGGCTTTCGCTTCAGGATAAGATCCCGAACACAACCTCCAACAAGGTAAACTTTAAATCCTATAAGGAACGAGGGTAAATAATAAAGAAAAAACAAAAAAGTTCATCTATATAACAAAAACAGGAAAAGACTTCAAATAAGAGAAACAGAAGCTTGCATTCTTACATAGGAAAATACAGACATCAACATGAGCCTAGGTTATGAGTTTGGCAATCATAAAATACTGATCACGAAAGTTGAAACAATAAGTTGATGAACGGCCATACGGCTACAATTCGATATATACCTTCCTCATGGAGTTGTTTTTTATTAAAAAAAGAAAGAAGAAAAAGGAATTTTAGGAGTGTTCTAATGAAGAGCAGTTGCAAAACATGAAATTTGAACAAGGAATGAACTCATAAGAAACTAAAAATTGCCAAGTCCAAGCATAAGATGGAGAGAGAACAATGATTCACAACAATAAAAACTGCAGTACTTCAGAGTGATATGTCAAAGTCAGGTATCACGACGACAAAAGGGAGGGTACGAAGAAAAGTAAGTCAAAGTCGTCAGACAAAAAGGCAACAATTAAAAAGCTTACATTGGCACTGCTGACTGCTGCGTGGCAAAAAAGGTTGTGCCACTTCTGCATGACAGATTTTAAACAGAGACAACTAAGATCTACTCAGTAAGGATTTAAAATCATCATTACTAAAATTTAAAGACAAATTATTATCTGAAGATGAGCTCTAAATCATTTGATAGACTCAATATTTCATTACATATGCATCAGCAACTGGTGCAGAAGAGTTTCCAAACCACTCCACCAAATAGAGAGAAATCTTATTAAGCTCATATATCATTCTGACGTGCTGATGAATTACAGGAGACAACCGAGTCATCAATGTCAATTGATATAAATTCACAAACTACAATACCAAGTTTGAGATTTGATCAAAATTGCCTATGAACTAGCAAGCAAGCCTTAAGACCAATATAGAAATTACCTTTTCTTTTGAGCCCGTTGAGGACTACTCTTGTAGGCCTCGGGATCAATGCATTGGTAATTCCAAGCTCCTTAGAACTGAACCTCTTCCATGCCGATGTCTTAGTACCAACATCAACCCCTTCAATTCCAATAAGTTTTATCGAAACCCAACACCGCATCACAATTTAAGCAATTATACAACATTTTATCCACATTTTAAAGGCCTAAATACAAAATAAAAAGATAAAGTGAAAGAACTCGGCTTGCCTCCTTCAATAGATGAAGTAACAGATTGATCACTGCTACTATTATAGGCTTTATAGAAATTATCTGGCTCATCAACAACCGCTGCAACTGAGCCAAGTCGAACCTGCATACAATTTTTCAAGTTATGAAGAGAATTAGAAAAACAGTTTGCACATTGTAAGGAAGTTAAATCTGTTAGTATAAGGGCATTTTAGTACTCATAAGTATCAAACAAGGATAAGGTAGTCTTTTCATTCATTCAGCTGGGAGTTAGTTGCGTAGTCACATGGTTGGTGCTTTGCTTGGTTGCCAATCTAGATTCACATGGGTCATCATATATGTACTGAATTCAGCTGATGAACGTTTAGGAATTAAATTGTTATATTTTCTCCCTCAAAATATCTTTGCATCTGTCTAAAACTTCCCCCATTTCTTCCCCCTTTTTATGACTCTTCTTCCTATTCTCCCATTTGTGTGCTTGCTTTGCTGTGAACTGCAGTAAGGGAAGCTTTGTATCAACTGAATTCCATTAGTTTGTTACAAATTGGCATCAGAGCCACTATTGATCCCAACCATGGCTAATAATACCCAGAGAATCACTAATCTGGAAAGCTATGTCAGTGATCAGATCAACTCCATTCAGCAGCTGCAGACCCAGCTGAATGACTCTGTCAGTAGTTTGAAGTTGGAATTCGAGGACAGACTCAATAAGAAGATGGAGCAAATGATGAAGGGTTTTGAAGCACTGCTTGCAGTAAGGTTACCGCCTACACCGAACAACACAGGTAATTTAGGAAATCCAACTGGTTTAATTTTGGGGACTTTTGACATTGTGGGTTCTAATGATAAAGGTACTGGAGGAATATCCAAATCCATCAAACTTGAATTCCCCAGATTTGATGGTAGTAACCCAAGAAATTGGATTAGAAAATGCAATAAACTTTTCTCTTATCATTCAGTGGCTGATAATCATAAACTTCATTTAGCCACTATGAACTTGGAAGGAGAGGCTGAGGAGTGATATGCAGGTTTTGTTCATGGTGGACCTGAATTGACTTGGGATGGGTTTATAGAAGAGGTAGTGGCTAGGTTTAGCCCTGAAACTCATGTAAATCCTATAGGTGAACTGAAGAATTTACAGCAGTGTGGCTCGGTGGATGACTATAGGAAGAGATTTGAAGAATTAAAGGGTTGGACCTTGCTCAGAAATCCTTCTTTGAATGAAGCTTTCTTCATAGATTGCTTCCTGGGGGGATTGAAGGAGGAAATAAGACTGGGAATTCAAGAATTAAAAATTTCCACTCTTAAGGAACTCATTAGAATGGCTAGAGTGGAGGAGGTCAAATTGGAGGCTTGGGTAAAGAGAAGTCGAATGGGATTGTGACTTGGGATCCCCGATCATCAGACAAAGGCCGGAGAATCCTTAAATACTAGAGTTGTAGTGACTGGTACTGTTGGGGCAGGTTTCACTAGAGCAACAAACTTGGAGATGAAAAAAAACTGCCAATCAAGGGCTTAACTAGGGAGCAAATTGCAGAAAAGAGAAGGAAGAAACTATGCTACTCATGTGATGAACCTTACACTGTAGGCCATCAATGCAAAAAGCCACATTTTTTTTTTATGATACCTTCTGATGGAGACTGTGACATGGAAGAAGAATTGGAGGACTATTGTAAAATGGAGACCTTAGAAGGAGAGCATGATTGCAAGGTTCATGAGGCACATATAACCCTTCATACTCTGTCAAGACACCAAGTGAATAAAACCATCAGAATTGTGGGACTGACTAATGTGACACCCCCAAATCCGGGTACTTCAATTCCCACAGGATTTGGTGTTCACTGTCCAAACATCATGTATCTATCTACCCATAATAAATGAAAAAAAAAACATAAATAAATAAAAATAAATCCTCTCCTTAAAGAGTTACAACATCTGAATGTAAATACATCAATACCAGGTCATACTAATCTTAAATCTCAAATGTGGAAACATAAACAAATAATAAGTCTTACACAACTTTAACATAAGTTTGAAACATAAATACATCAAATAAACAACAAGTCTTCATCACTTGTTAACTTTGCCCTTGCCTTTGCTAGTGAAAAGCTCATCAGGCCTTTCGTTCTTAATTGCAATGTTATTATTACGCAAGAGTGAGCTCGATTGCCCACAAGTATAATAATATAACAATAAAATAATAACATGCGAGTGAATCAAAGGCTTCAGAAATAAGAAAACTCGACTTTAGAATCAAGAATGAATAACAAGAATCAAAAAAAATTCTGAGGGTCATAAGACTTTGAACTATATCCTAAGTTGTCAAGTGTTTATACTTGAAACCTTTAACAGCCATAAGACTATGGACTCTTCTTCTCGTACTTTGGGGGATCAGCCCTTAGTACAATACTGTGCACAATATCTTAACGCTAAAACATAATTAATCCCCTATAACAGGATTGTTCATCTCAGTTTGACATTAGAGTCCGCACCAAAGGAAGTTTGGTTTGAATAAGCTCAACAAGAGTTTTGAAATTTGGAACGTTCATTAACTATGGACTAGTCGAATTAATAAAGGTTCGCTAGTCTTATAAGGTTCAACAATAAATGATATTCAATTTGAATAATAAACTCAAGAGGTATACAATGGAATAAGTATTGTATATCAAGATTCATGCTTTAAAAAAATGATAACATTTAATATGAAATCTTGAACTTGATCAATAAATGACAAGAACTTGCTCAACATAGATTATAAGTCTAGAACTTGCTTAAATGAAGTTTAGGGTTAGAAACTTGCTCAATGTAAAGAGGTAAGATTTAGAAACTTGCCTCGTGCGTAGATTACACGTTAACTATTTACGTTCCTCAATTTAATCCTATATATCATTTATATTCACAACACTAGTTAATTATAACATAACTTGCATCATAAGTTCATTCTCTTTTGTCTAAACTCTGATTATGATTATACTAATCAAATCACAACACTTATTTTCACATAATATTAGACTTCACGAACGACGAGCTAACAATACGTTCAACAATTCAATTAAACATGTAAGTACCTCATTGACATGTTAAGAATCTATTTTAACATCACATTATATGTCTAATACCTTTTTATGTTCATTAGATTAGGATACAATTACATTTCCTGAACTAGAACAATTAAAAATCTCATTTTTAGTCAAAACTGCAGAGTGGCGCTGCAGCTCCACCATTTGAACTAAGTTTGGCGCTATAGCACGGCTGGCGCTGCAGCTCCACCAATTAAGCTAAGTTTGGCGCTGCAGGTCGGATCTTAAGCCTGGATCTAGCGCTGCAGCGCGACACGCCAGTTCCAGAATCTAAAGTTCGCGAAAACACACAAAACATGGCCAAAACTTTCAATACATTAATCTAAGCATACCCAGATACTAAAATTTATATATGATCATTACCCAACCTTTTTAGCATGATTTTAACAACTTAAATCATACAATTACTTGAATCAAATCACATAATTTCACTGTTCTTGGTGTTTTTTGAAAGTTTTGAAGAAAAACATGAAATTTGACATTACGGGTTCGTTATAACTCCGAATCTGTCCGTTCAAAGTTTGTTTTCTTTGTTTTAACATGTATTATCATAATCTATTGTTAAATTTCAAGTTTAACAACAATTCATGGCATACCATTGCTCATAAGGGTCATATATATACAACTTTTATACTCTATAACTTCAAAAATCCAATTACGACATATTTATATGAATTTGATGTTTTGAAAACATACATAGATGGTAGAAAACATGTTATGATTATATATTATCATGTATATACACATAAATCATCAATTCATGCATTGATCATACAATATTTGTTTTACGGAGAACTCAAAACACCTATTAATGGAGAACTCTGATTCTAGCATGTTTACATGATATTAATTACTCTAATCACATGAATATATGATATAAACATATTGTAAATATATACTAACATATACATAACATCATATACTCATCAATTGTAAATCTCTTCAATCACAGAGGACTTAGGAATAGTTTTTCACAAAATATAAGAACGTAATTTAAGGTTTGGGTTGAAGAGATTACCCTGCAAGTGTATATGATTTAAAGATGATAATTTCTTCTCTACTTCTCCTTCAATTCACACTTTCTCTCAGATTCTCTCTAAACTTTCTCTGAAATTCTCTAAGTTTAAGTCTCATAAAATGAAATACGTATATAAAAAAATAAGACCGATGTTTAAGCACTAATAACTGGCATAGCCATGGTCGGTTAATCCCTGAGTGGGTTAACTAGCCAACTCCTCTTAAGGCCATGTTTGGCTTGCTTTAAAAGTCTCTTTTTCAACTTATTTTAATTAAACTCTTATTATATAGTTTAATAATGTCACACCCATTTAAGCAATTAATCAAATATCTTATTTAATTCAATTAAATATAATAAAATGATTTCACATTAAATCACATCATTACATAATTAAAATTTTCATTTATTAATTATGTCAAATCATTAAATCTCTAATTAATTATTAAATTAATTAGAATAACATTATACTTATTAAATAATTCATTTAATCAAATAAACTCAATTAAATACATACTTTGAATAATAAAATTCTCCACATTAATTTAATCAATGCAACACATATAATTAAATTAATTTTCCACAAATTCATCAATTAATTATTTAACCCAATAATTAAATCATCGAAAAATATTTATTTAATTTAATAAATATTCAAATTTAAATTACAAAATCTCGTTCGTCACAGCTAATGGTAAACAACTCAGAATACTCATTGACAGTGGGAGTACCAACAATTTCTTAGACCCTCATACTGCTAAGAGGATCAGGGAAATTACACAGAACACCTAACCCTTGTCTGTCTCAGTGGCAGATGGATTTAAAGTGACTAGCCTACAAGAATGCAACAACCTTTCTTGGACAGCCTAGGGAGAAGAATTTGTCACCGACTTTAGAGTTCTTCCTCTAAGTGGGATAGATGCAGTCCTAGGAGTGTAATGGCTCAAGAATTTCAATCCCGTCACTTTAGATTTCAACCAGCTCCAATTAACTTTTGTTAAGGATAACAAGACCATTGTGCTTAAGGGTGAAACAGATTTAGTTAACCCTACAGTGCAGTTGATGACTTCTGGGGAGCTCCAGCAGGCTTTAAACACAACAACTCATGGTTATTTTGTCTATCTTTTTGGAGTGAGCCCCAGTCCATCAGACCTATCAGAGAACCAAAATGGCAAACACAAAGGGAAAACATTTGAGAATGAAGATAGTCCTTGCTCAAATCTGGACAATCTGTTGCAAAAATATTATGAGGTTTTTCAGGAGCCACATGAATTGCCACCAAATAGAGCTCAAAACCACCACATTAATCTACAGGTATTCCCATGTGCAGAAAGAAGAAATAGAGAAAATTGTTAATGATATGTTGACTTCTGGTATAATCCAACCCAGCAATAGCCCCTATGCATTTCCAATTTTGTTGGTGAAGAAACAAGATGGCACCTAGAGGATGTGTGTAGACTACAGATCCCTCAATGAGATGACAATCAAAGATAAGTTTTCTACACTAGCTATTGATGAACTTTTGGATGAATTGCATGGTTCGAGGTGGTATTCAAAACTAGACCTAAGATCAGGCTATCACCAGATTAAGGTCCACCCATCTGATATCCCTAAAACTGTATTTAGAACACACACAAGGCATTTTGAGTTCTTAGTACTGCCCTTTGGGCTTACTAATGCCCCTGCCACCTTTCAGTCTCTAATGAATCACATCTTTAAACTTTATCTCAGAAAGTTTATCCTAGTTTTTTTTACGACATATTAGTTTATAGCCCCATGACCTTACATCTCCTTAAAGATCATACTCTATATGCCAAAAGAAGTAAATGCTTGTTTGGCACTGAACAAGTTCACTACCCTGGACATGTCATTAATGCTAGTGGAGTTTCTACTGATCCTGAAAAAATTAGTTGTATGAAAGATTGGCCTTTACCTCAAAATATTAAAAGCCTGAGAGGTTTTTTGGGGTTAACTGGATACTACAGGAGGTTTATTAGGAATTATGGCCTCATTAGCAAGCCTCTTACTGAATTATTGAAGAAGAATAACTTTCTACGAAATAAAGAAGCTACTGCTGCATTTCAAGCTTTGAAAGATGCTATGACAAAAGCACTAGTCTTGGCCATGCCCAATTTCAGCCTACGATTCACCTTGGAAACTGATGTATCTTATTTTGGTCTGAGAGCAATTTTAATGAAGCAGGGACAACCTATTGCCTTCCTGAGCAAAGCTATTTCACCCAAACATTTGGGGTGGTCTATCTATGAGAAAGAGCTCATGGCTGTTGTTTATGTTGTTAACAAGTGGAGGCATTATCTTTTGGGAAACAAAGTGTTAATCAAGACTGATCATCACAGCCTAAAATACCTTCTTGATTAAAGAATTACAACCACCAATCAGCAGAAATGGATCACTAAGTTGATGGGTTTAGATTATGAGATTGTATACAAGGAAAGGAGAACAAGGTAGTAGATTCTTTATCTAAATAGCTGCAGATTACTGAACAGGAGCCTAGTTGCTTAGCCCTCTCTACTTGTACTCCCCAATGGATCATGGAATTAGCTCACTTGGAAATCAGACCAAGAGCTAAAAGATTTAATTGCTCAGCTTCAGTTGGACCCTCACTCAACCCCTGGATATTCATTTTTGAGTGACATATTAAAATTTCACAGCAAATTAGTGAATGGATCTAATGCTGCTTTAAGGACTATATTGTTGATAGAATTCCATGAGTCTCCTATTGGAGGGCATTCTGGGATTATATGAACTTATGAAAGATTAAGTAAATAATTTTATTGGCCTTTAATGAAAAAGGATGTGGTGCAGTTTGTTAAAGAGTGTGATGTTTGTCAACAGAACAAGCATGAAACCATAGCTTCTCCAGGTCTGTTATAGCCTCTGCCAATTCCCGATAAGCCATGGGAGGATATTTCAATGGATTTCATAGAAGGATTACCTAAATCAAAAGGGTATACAGTGATATGGGTAGTGGTGGATAGTCTAACTAAATTTGGGCATTTCATACCTCATCACCCTTTTTCTGCCTCAGACTTGGCTTAGGTTTACATTGAACAAGTCTATAAATTACCTAGATTCCCTTCATTCATTGTGTCAGACAGAGATAAGATTTTTATAAGCATGTTTTGGCAATCCCTTTTCAGATTAGTAGGGACTAAACTCCATCTAAGCATTGCCTATCACCCCCAGTCAGATGGCCAAACTGAGAGGTTAAATCAGGTGCTATAATAATGTTACTTAAGATGCATGACTGCTAACAGACCTAGTAATTGGTCTACCTGGCTACCCTTGGCAGAATTCTGGTACAACTCCCATTACCACAGTGGACTAAAATTAACCCCTTTCGAAGCTTTGTATGGGTATAAACCTCCCCATCTTAATTTCCATCAGTATGGTTAAGTGAAGGATCCTGCGGTTAAGGCTTTCTGTAGGGACAAAACTTTGCAGTTGCAATTACTCAAACATAACCTGACAAAAGCACAATCTAGGATGAAAACTTATACTGATAAATCCAGAAGTGAAAGGATATTTCAGGTGGGAGATTGGGTATACTTAAGGGTTAAACCTTATAAGCAATCAACTATTACTCGGACTAAATTTGGTAAACTGCTTCCTAAGTATTTTGGGTCATATCAGATTACAGAGAAGTTGGGAAAGGTGGCCTATAGACTTCAGTTACCATCGCATGCTAAGGTCCATCCTGTATTTCATGTGTCACTTTTAAAGAAGAAAATTGGTTCCAAATGCACTAGCTCTGCAGTGTTGCCTCAATTGGATGAACATCGACAATTTCTGGTAGAGCTAACAGCTATCATAGATAGGAAGCTGGTTAAGAAAAATAATGCAGCAGCAGTTGAAGTGCTCGTGCAATGGTCCAACACTTTGCCTGAGGAAGCAACTTGGGAGGATTGGGAAGAGTTCCAGAAGTTTCCTCATCTGCTACCTTGAGGACAAGGTTCATTTTATGGGAGGTGGATTGTAAGGAAGTTAAATCTGTTAGTATAAGGGTATTTTAGTACTCATAAGTATTAAACAAGGATAAGGTGTCTTTTCATTTTTATTTTCATTCCTTCAGCTGGGAGTTAGTTGCGTAGTCACATGGTTGATGCTTTGCTTGGTTACCAATCTAGATTCACATGGGTCATCATATATGTACTGAATTCAGCATTTCAGCTGATGAAAGTTTAGGAATGAAATTGTTATTATTTTCTCCCTCAATATCTCTGAATCTGTCTAAAACTTCCCCCATTTCTTCCCCTTTTTCTGACTCTTCTTCCTATTCTCCCATTTCTGTGCTTGCTTTGATGTAAAACTGCAGTAAGGGAAGCTTTGTATCAACTGAATTCCATCAGTTTGTTACACACATGTATTCATATATACAGGATACAGCAATATACACATATATAACGAGTATATATATATATATATATATATATATATATATATATATATATATATATTAGAAAAAAGATACTAAACCTTGCGAATACAGTGGGAGAGTGGAGAGCGGAAGGAAAAGTAGGGTCGGCAAGAAATACCAAAGCCAGCGGCAACGGCCATGGACGACTAGTTGGTTCTTCAACATGTCATCGTAAGAGCCAATTTTAGGGTTTAAGGCTTCTAATAATTTGGGTTTTAGCTCAACTGGTATTGACTGCAGCTCCACCGTCATTTCAAAAATAATTAAATTAGAATGAGGACTGAGGGCCGGGTCAGGGTGGGAGGCGGAGATTAGACATCTAAGCGTTGGGTCAGGGCTGTTAAAAAACCCGCAATGTATCCTAATAATTGGGCTTTAGTCCAATATACACTATCACAACTTAACACTTTTTTTTTAAGTTTTAACTGGCATTGATAAAATTTGGTAAACAGAGTTCTCTTTTTATGTTGATTTTTTTTAGATTAATTTATTATATATAACATATTTATAAATGCACTTTTTATGTAAAAAAGTTAAAAATATTTATTATTTAAAATTTGAAAAAAAGAGGTTCTGAAAACTTTAATCTTTGAAAAAAAAGGAAATAAATAAATAAAAAAATGATGGAGTATAGAAGATAGTTGTTTTCACTTTACTTGTTTTTTTGAATTAAAACTTAAAAATAAAGCTATTAGGCCCACTTTCTTTTTAATCACTCGACTATTTTTAAGGGTACGTTTATTAGACCAAAAAATCTTTATGTCAATAAATTTCTTAACGTTAAACTTTAAATAATAAGATAAAATAAATTAGTGTACGACTGTTCTTAAATCTTTTTTATTCTATGTATCCACACACGTCGATATTTACTATTTACATAAATGTATCGTCATATTCATATCTGTTTCAGAATAAAAATTCTTATTACTATTTTAGGTAGCACCAAGTTAAATATTTATTTATTTTAAATAATCTATTTTTTATAATAATTTGTCTATAATATCTTTAATATTAATTGTAATATTTATATTCTCTATGCATATTTATGAAGTATCACTAGTCATGTTAAAATAAACTATACAATTAAATGAGAATTTAAATATAAATATTTTTATCATTTTATCTCTTTTTAAATATGCGTAAAAAGTTAATTAAAACTTTTATCAGGGAGTATAATGTTTTTCACCTCCCAAAATAAGTTTTGCATCTCTTCCTATCCATCCCTCTCTTTTCTATAATGTATTTATGGTTGTCAATTGTGTTTTTTATTTGGTAATAGGGTTAACAAGAGTAAACTTGTAATTGCCTTTTAAAGGCAATTCTGCCCAAATATTGAAATGTGTGCTAAAAGCCCATTAGAAACAATGGTGAGCCCAAAGTATAATGATCTTGCGAGAATGTCAATGAATGGGCTTACAAAAAGGTCGTGATTATATGCTTGGAGCACGAATACTAGCTAGCTATCTATAATATTAAGATATAACTCAATTTGAATTTGAACAGGAAAGCACAAAAACAGTTCAGATTTATTCTAATTGATTTGGGCGTAAAAGCACAAGGACGGTTCAGATTCATTTTAATTTTCAGATTGTTGAAACGGAGAGAGAGAGAGGCACGGAAAGAAAGGAAGAATTTTGTTACGCCGTATCTTTAGACACGAACAATTACTAATATATACTTCTATAGAATAGTGGCATAAAATAGACAACCACCAATCAAACCAAGAAAAGATCATTATTGAGGTTTGAGTACTAATGCAGCTACAACTACGCACATTTATATGTTAATAACACTCTTTCTGAGTTTGGAACTGAAAATAAAATAATGGAAGAAAATAAAATAATAAAAAATTTGTATATTTTTATTCATGTTGTTACTGAGTTTATAAAAAACAATACACTTAAATTTCACATTTAAATTACTAATTGTTGCCCTTATATTAGCTTTATTATGCTTATACATAATCTAGAAGATATAATAGGGGATTATAAAACATGATATGATATTATGTTATTTAGCTTTTCGTTCAAATCTGTCAATTTTTAATTGAAAAAATTTGGCAAAAAAAGTGATAACAATTTTCGTCCATTTCTTTGTGTTTCTGTTCATTAATAAACTTAAAAAGATTAAACATAAAACTTAAATTTTGTGTCCATCTTAAAACTCGAGTGTAATAGTATCTAGACTCGTCCATCAGAAAATGGTGACCTCCTCAGACGGACGGAGGGCACATCTATATGTTATAATGTTAATAAGAGTAATATTTAGTCTCATTCATCACAATACAGTAGAACATCTATAAATTAATACTCGATAAATTAATAATCTCTTAAAAATAATATTTTTTTCCAATCCCGATTTGGGTTAATGGGATAAATTAATAATTTTGATAAAATAATAATTTTTAAAAAGGCCCTTATATAAATATATGGTCCCATCAAAATCATAAATTAATAATTCTTTTAAATTACAAATATATCTAGGGTAATTTTATAAAATATGATTATTCATGCCACTGTTGTAAATCTTTATGAGTACATGTAGGGTCTCTCTTATACTCGCATAATTCCTTGCGTATTTGATTTGTCATGAACTCATGATTGATTTATGAACACCTTTTAGATGAGAAGCCATTGTTGAGTATGATTTGAAGAATTTTTGTTGATGTTTATATAGTAGTTCTCTTTATCATCATACATGGAATGTATTAAATTATAGTACAATGAACTTATATATACAAATTAATTAAACTTAATGTGAATATAACTTTTTTTAAAATAAAATGTGAATGTAATTTGACAAGTGGATACAATGAACATTATTTAATTATTAAAAATAATTAATATTACTTACAATGAATTCTATTATTACATTAATTTAATAAGTATGATACATTGCATCAAAAAAAATATGATATAAACATCAATAAAATGCAATAATTTTAATGTAATTAAATTTATGTTCACCGAATAGAGAAACACTCTTTAAATTAATAAATTATTAATTTATCGATTAAATAATAACTCTCTAAATTAATAAAATTTTTCAATCCCAACAATATTAATTCATAGAGGTTCTACCGTATATATGCCGACTTCCGTAACATTAAAAGAATCTAATTTACTACTCCTTCCTCAAAAGATGAGTAAAAATATAATTATTTTTATCCCAAAAGAATGAGATAAAATACATAAAGAGAATGGTAATTATCTCATTTAGTAGGATCCATTACTATAAAAAAAATTAATAATTACTTTATGAATCTTGTGGGACCAGTAAGGATTAATTTAAATTTTAGTTACTCTATTCCCTCTATTTTTACATTTCTTAAGATACATGAAATTTGTACTTTGCTCATCCTTTTGAGGATGAAAGGAATATTATTTTTTATTCCTATTTCATACAAAGAGTTTGATTTTTTTTCCTGCAGTAATATAATGACATATTGTCTTCATACTTGTCATTATAATTTCATAATATTAAATTAATAAATTATTATTTTTAAAATTAAACATAAAAATAAAAATACATCTTTAATAATTATAAAATTCACAAATGAAACTATGTAATTAGTGAAATGTAGAAAGTAATTAAGAACCAAGTACACATGCAATTCATGAGCTACGTACCAACTAGGTAATTGTTTTCTTCTTGGAAGGCTATAAATGCATGCATGCACAAGCAACCATTTGATTTAAGTTTGGTTAACACTTTGAAACAAATTTCCAGTTATTAATCGCCATTGATATGATATGATGTTACAGAATTAGGCACGCAGCGGAGTACCAAATACAAGCACGGATTGGATTTGTTTGTTGTTTTCTTAATTAGAAATTATCTTAATTTCATGGCGATCTAGTTGTACAATATATATATATATATATATATATATATATATATATATATATATATATGCAATGGATAAAAAATTGAGAGTCGGGGAAAAAAAATTAAACCAATTCGCTGGTTCTTCTAGCGGATGACACGTGAAAACAGGAGCATAAACAGCTAAACAAGCCGTTGAGTACATAATGCGATTTGTCTTCGGACACATTGCTTATGTCCAGTCCTTAAAAAGAGTTTACGCTGCCCTTCTAGATTATATTGAAGGAGATGAGCCCCAAGAGTTTATGTTAGATGCATTCACAACCCCCCGCCCTGCACACCAATAAAGAAATCTACCACATGGTTTATCTCAATATCTCCAAAATCTTTTTCAGTAACACCTATTCAATCAATACCAAACTCAACTATCAAAGTAAATACCCAAGATCAAGCGACAACCCTTCAGTTTCTGTTGAGGAGAGGCCTCAATACCCAGAAACAGTTGGGATTGAAACTTACTTGCCAGTGCACCAGTATGGGATGGATGGATTTTTTGCAATCCATTCGGCACCGGCACCACTGAATTCCTCATTCTTTAATTACTCCCCCAATTACAATAGACCAAATTTTCCTCCCCCTTCACCACAGATTTCCCAGTGGGATTTCTTTTGGAATCCATTCTCATCATTAGATTATTATGGCTACCCCACAAGGAGCAGTCTTGATCAGACTGTTCTGGATGATGAGATAAATGGTCCAAGGCAAGTTCGACAAGAAGAAGGGATTCCTGAGTTGGAGGAGGAGACTGAACAAGAAGATGTTGATAACAGGGGAGGTTAATATGAAAGATGAGAAAGCAAAAGTTGATGTGAACCGTGCTAGAGAAGAAGTTGTCGTGAAAGATGACGATCGTGACGATGACGATGACCATGATGATGATGAGGATGAAACAGACGACGGAAATGGACCCGAGCATATGATGCGAAAAGATCTCTCGAAACCAAGCATGAAGTGAAAAACTTTAGAGGAAGTCAGAGTTTAGATGTATATCAAAAGTGCATGACAAGTTAGCAATCAAGAAACAGGAGTTGGTGGTGATCTAGAAGCTAATGAGGAGGATGTATCAAAAGCACAGAGTGCAGGACAAGTTGGCGGATTTTTTTTTTTATTTTTTTTTTCTCTGATGGGGATGGATGGGGGTATAATTGGACTTCGAAAAATTTAAACCAATCCGCTAGTTATTCTAGCAGATGGTGAGATTGCCTTTTTAATTCCCACCGTTAATATTTGCATAATTTATCTATTTTTGAACCGTAACAAATATATGTTATGGATCATTACCCATATATATATATATATATATATCATGACCTACTTGAAATTTCAAGATTGGGACTTTTCCGTCTCCAACAACATACCATCAACTGCTCTGAACGATGATCTGAAATATGTGTTTGGATCCCTGATCAGCACCCAATCCTTCAATCTTTGAAATGAAATATTGGTATTATATAAATGTGAGCTGATCATATATTAATACGTTTATTTACATTCTGTTTGTTTGTCAGTATAAATAAATTTTTTTCATAAGGTATATTTGGACTGTATCTTAATTAATTTATTGATATAAGATACCATGATTTAACACGTCAGTTAGCGCGCGGTCCGGATTGAGTTTAATTTTCGTGCATGATTTATTTAATTTGGGCATGTTTGTCAATCGGGAGTACATCTTAATAATAATTATGGGCTTTTATTTTGCAGATACGTACTACTGTACGTTACTTTATACACATAATTATAATTTATATATATGGTCAGGACTCAAGACTCAGGATTGGGCAAGCCAACCGCGACCAATGCAAACCTGGACGTACTTTCTGTTCTTTATCTGGTTTAATGTCAATTACATAAACGTGAATGGTTCTCCATGGATTAGGATCTTCTCTATTCTAAAATGTATTAGAATGTGATATCATACTGACGGAAGAAAGAGATAATTCTAAATTTAAACTATGAAATAAAAAATCTTTTATTATTTAAAATATAGAAGATCTTAATTCGTTATCCATAACTCTACGTGTACCTACGTGTCCATTTGGTTTTACCTAGCACCCTCTTTTGAGAGGGAAAAAAATAGTGCTAATAATTAATTAAGTTATATATATAGTGTAAGGTATATATTTGCGTTGATTTATTATTTGTTTGTGCTAACAATATTACTAAATTCCTCAATTCTAAGTTGTACGTACATGTTTTTGAAGAAAAAAAATTGGTGAGGACTGATATAAGGGAATTTTTTTAGAGGGATCAGCAACTGACATAATTTAGGGGTGTCAGTAAGTGAATCTGTGAATGCTGTGTAAATGTGTAAATATGCATATCCATCCCATTTAGGAATTGATTGATCGATTGATAATTGATTAATCACTAAAATTGACCTTTCTACCGCACTTATAATAATTTACTCGAATATTAAATTACCTACTCCAAAATAAAAATAGAGTAATACAATTTTAAATTTATCTTTAAAGGATGGTGTAAATATAATTTTTTAAATATGTTTTTTTAGTGTGATTTACTATTATATATATATATATATATATATATATTTTAAAATATATGTGAAAAATATACTTGGGATATCTTTTAGAGGACAGAAAAAGTATTTCATCTTCGTCATTTTTTTAATTCCATTTTATTACAGTTTATTAATATTAGGAATATATTTGTTATATTAACTTATCATTTTCATGGCACTTGTACTGATTCTGACTTTAATAACGAATAAACTTGACATGTGGCCTTATCACCACTACATGAAAAGATCAATGAACATACTAGTCATTAGCGATAATGAAACCTAGAGAGGGGGAGCAATTCAGGCCTACTCCTAAACTTTTAGCCCAGTTAAAAGTCTTATCATAAGATAAGATTATCCCATTCGGCGTAACGAATTTATATATTTATATACATATATAATATAAAAACTAAGTTTTTTTAGTAGGAGACTAGAATTTTAATGCTACGTACTAAAATATTTTTTAAAATTTCCTGATTTTATCTATATTCATATTTATATACATATAGAATAAGACAACATAATTTTTTGGTTATTGGTTAATTTAACTATTATCGAAATATTTTTTAAAAACTCCCTAATTTTAGGTCTAGATTTTAAATACAATTAAAACATTTTTTAAACCCTACCTAATTTTATTTTAATTATTTTAAAGCAATCTAATTAAATAATTATTAATAAGACTCTTTTTCTTATACATGACATTTGGTTTGATTCTTGTAATGATGATATAATATCATGAAAGTTAATAATAAATTAAATTAAATGCAATTAATAAGTTAAATTATGAAATTATTAACTAAATTAAAAATAATTAATATATAGTTAGTGTTGCAAAACCAAAATTTTTTTTTACGGCCCTATAAATTTAACGTTAAACTTATTATTCTATTATAAATTTTTTCTATTAAAGAGTCCTTTAATTACTAGCATACAATAACTTTTAATTTAAAAACATGCTTAAGATTTTAATTTACTTTACTTTGGAATTTAAATAACTAAATATTATAAATATAGAAAAGATATTATGATTAATTTTAAATATATATATTATATGTTAGTATAAAATATGTTAATAATTAATAAACTTTAGTTACCAATTTTATTTCATATATAAGACATTTAGTTAACTAATATTAAAAATAATTATGACTTATATATTAGTCTGACTAAAATTTTGGTAATTTTTAAAATTAAAAGTCATAGTAGTAACTTATTATTGTATAACAATTTTTGTAAGACCCCGAATTTTATGAAATAAAAGTATTCAATTTTTCTTATAATTACAATTCAGTAAATGGTTAAATTGATAAAAAGTTAAAGTTATGGGTGAAATATGAAAATTTTTCAAAATACACAAGTGGTTATAAAATAATCATTGTTATCGGGGAATATTCGTTTGGTCGTGGAATATTCTTTCTGTCGGGGAATATTCGTACGACGGCGCAGCTATTTGTGGGCCCCATAACAGAATAACTGTCGGGTGAAGAAAACGACAAATTTAAGTTTTTATAAATAACGGCGTAGTTGTTACCGTTAACACTGTTGGAATACCCGGTGATTAAAATACAGTAATACGCGTTATTGCACAGTAGCACACGGTATTGCACAGTATTTTTGAAATTATTAATTCTTACGTAAGAAGGCACTACTCAATAATTGTTACAGTAATTACTGTTCAATATTTTATTTTATTGATTCAATAATTGCTACGTTGAAATTTTGTATTATTGTTGTTCAATAATTGTTGCTGCACAGTATTTCCCATTATCAGATCAATAATTCATATTATTTAAATAGTATTATTAGATAGCATTATTGGCAATGTCTAGAAAGTTCTGTCTAAGGAGAGGTTTGGTCATCTAATTGCGCGCCAGTAAGGAGAAATCCTTATTGGAAAGCCCCCTCTTTCCTGGGAACGGCCTGGTTGTCATAAATGTGATTCTGTAATATTATTTGTGAATAATTAATTATTGATTCATATGATAAGAAAATATTTATTTTATGTGGATATAAATGAGGGATATATTTTTGTGGTTAAAAATGAAGGAGTTAATGTTGAGATTTTTATCCGTATTTTTGTCGGAATGGAGGTATTAAAAATCAGGGTTTTTTTTAAGAAATATTGCGGGGGTTATAATTTTTAATCCGACCGTTGGATCGTGGTAATTTTTGGATATGTTATACATATATAAGTCGAGTATATGTCCACAAATTTTGAACCGTTAAAAATGAACGTATGATTTATTATGAATTTTACGAGATGACTGGTTCAGAAATTGTTGAATTTTCGGAGTTTATCATTTTGGTGGAAAATTCTAGAATTGGTGGGCCCCACTTGTGGTTGGTGAAGAAATGTGCTGAATTATATTTCAAATGTGGTGGGTGGGAATAGTAGCAGGTAAAGCCATCAGGTTGCAGGTCAAACCTACCAAAATTTTCCTATAAATAGAGGGCTAAGTTAGAATTGAAAATCACACCAGAAACATAAGCTTTCTCTCTTTCTCTCTCTATATTATGAAGCATATTTTGTGAGTTTTTAGATACTTGGTGAGTTGCTATTCATCAGTGCAAGTTTCTTTCAGCATCATATCCGATATCCAGTCAGAAGTACTGCTCTTTTGAGGTAAGGGATAGTAATGGATTTTAAGGGTTGTTATGATTTTCAGTTTCGTAATTTTTCTGATCTTCAAAAATTATGGAAAAATTTGAAATGATATTTTGATGAGTTTTATTGATTGTGTCCAAAAATGGTGATTTTTGGATGTATAGATTAAGAGTTATGAATTTTACGGGAAAAGACTATTTTAAAAGTAACCGCTTATAATTCCTTGTGGTTAACTCCAAAATTGATGAAATTTTTATTGGGAGTACATGTGTATGATAGAAGTATACTCTGTAAATTTCAGAATTTTTGGACAAAAGTATAATTTTTGATAAATGTCTAAATATTCGGTGGTTTTGGCCATATGAAAAATAGTAAATGAGTTTTAAAAATTCTGAGAAAAATATATGTTCACTATGGGACTATATTATGCTAAATTCCAGAAAAGAAATATTTTTGGAACGGATTTGGTATTTTTCATGAAAATAGTCTAGTTATGAGAAAATGAATTAAATATGTTATGTGAAGTAAGAAAATTGGAAAATAGGATTTTATGGCTTGAGAATCCTATATATGAGGTATATGCAGATTTTTGATGAGGGTTTTGGTTATTGGTGATGAAATCTTAAGAGTTGGCATTTTATGATGATTAAATGCATTAATTAGTAAAGTGTAAACAATTTAAATAAATTGTTTATAAGCTTAAGAAATATTATTCTTTCAATATCATTATACCGAAATATTGGTATGGATTTTATTGTGGAATTTCTATCTTTTGTGTCGGGGTTACTATTCATGAGTTACTATTCACGATTTACTATTCATGAGTTACGAATATTACTCTTGAGATTAAAACTATATGTTGATCATATTATTTTTATCATCATATATAACATTTTTATAACCCTGATGTTGAAATTCTCTTTCACTGGAGTGTAAAGATGGGTAGATTATTGGTATGATCATGACTAGGGTTCTCTTTGGCCAGTAGTGCAAAGTTGAATTGTTGACTGGTATGATCATGACCATTGAATTTATAAGTGAATATCTTTAGCTTAAGTGCAAAGGTGAATTGATCAACATGGTTATAATTATTGTTTATATAAATTCTGAAATGATTATATATTTCTTTGAGATATTAATATATTTGGCCTGTAGTGCAAATATGAACTGTTGATGAATATATTTGGCCGTAGTGCAAATATGAATTGTTGAGGAATATCTTTGGCCTGTAGTGCAAAGATGAATTGTTGATGAATATCTTTGGCCGTAGTGCAAAGATGAAGTTATTAGTATGATTATGAACAGGAACTGTGATTTGGTATAACCATGATCTTTGATGTTTCAGGTAAAGACAGGTGATGAAAATATTCTTCGTCCTGGGTGCGAAGAAAAATTTAGAGTCACAATTATGATTATGAGTTATTCATATGATTGTGGAAAGGAACTATTGAGTGATGTTACATGGATAAAATATTGTTGGTGGATTTTTAACATGGAAGAGATAATGGACTTTATGGTCTATTTGACTCTTCTAATGGATTGCTCGTTCCGCTGCAACTATGGTTGAAATTTTTATCATTTACCATATGTTCTAAATCTCTGATTTATTGTTGATGAAGGCTATTGATAATTGAATTATCTTTAGTCATGATATTCTTTACTGAGCTAGTTGTGCTCACCCTTTTGCTTCACAATTCCTTTCAGGTAATAAGAGTGTAGCTAGGTCGAGCGGGGGTAACAAGGGAATAGAACGGTGGTCATCATTTAGTAGTTATATTTGGTGAAAAAAATAGGGTGAGGCGAACCCAACGTTGGAAGGGTGTTTTGTCACTATCATACAAGATGTCTAATGACATACAACCTCGTGTCATCATAAGACAGGGTTGTGCTCATCCACTTGCTGAGTATATCTATGGGCACTACCTATATAATCTTGGTGTTTGTTTGAAGTATAATTCTCAATTAGAGACAGTGGAGATAATGATAAGTCAAGAGAAGACTCACCATTGGGAAGAATATGATAGTAATCTTCTCGTTTTTCTTTGGGGTCTATTGGGTCAACCAAGGATAATTCTGTGGCCATATGATATCTATCATAACCTAGACGCGTGGCCTCCCATGTACGAAGGTTTCCTTGAGCACTTCCCAAAGATTCTAATTTCTAAAACAATTTTTGACTATACCTTTATATAAGGTGTTATTGTGAGGTGATGTCCACGGTTGGAACATGAGTCACATTTGGTATATATTTGTATCCAAACTCACAGCATATGTGTTGTTGTATTTTGCACGACAATTGTTGTAATAAAGTTGTAGTTGTTTTCTGTACCATGTATTTGACGACTCAGAATGGGTTGGATGGAATGGACCTATTTTGGGGTCGTTACAGGTGGTATCAGAGCTTAGGGATATGATCTCTGGCGGAGATCGGGGAATATAATTAGGAGGGGAGAGATGAGTAAATCCTTCGCTAGTGTGTCCTACCTAAGCTTATTTGTTGGTCAGTCATAATATCGGGATATTATGTGATATGTTAATTTGTTAAATTAACACTTGTTTTGAAGCTGTATTCTAGAATGTTATTTGAAATACAGGAGATGAGCAATGGAGAAATTATGATGACAGAGAAGATGGAATTTGAAATGAAAGGAAGGTATTCTCAACTCTTTGAAATACCAAGTACATAAATTTCGAGGACGAAATTTCATAAGGAGGGGAGATTGTAAGACCCCGAATTTTATGAAATAAAAGTATTCAATTTTTCTTATAATTACAATTCAGTAAATGGTTAAATTGATAAAAAGTTAAAGTTATGGGTGAAATGTGAAAATTTTTCAAAATACACAAGTGGTTATAAAATAATCATTGTTATCGGGGAATATTCGTTTGGTCGTGGAATATTCTTTCTGTCGGGGAATATTCGTACGACGGCGCAGCTATTTGTGGGCCCCATAACAGAATAACTGTCGGGTGAAGAAAACGACAAATTTAAGTTTTTATAAATAACGGCGTAGTTGTTACCGTTAACACTGTTGGAATACCCGGTGATTAAAATACAGTAATACGCGTTATTGCACAGTAGCACACGGTATTGCACAGTATTTTTGAAATTATTAATTCTTACGTAAGAAGGCACTACTCAATAATTGTTACAGTAATTACTGTTCAATATTTTATTTTATTGATTCAATAATTGCTACGTTGAAATTTTGTATTATTGTTGTTCAATAATTGTTGCTGCACAGTATTTCCCATTATCAGATCAATAATTCATATTATTTAAATAGTATTATTAGATAGCATTATTGGCAATGTCTAGAAAGTTCTGTCTAAGGAGAGGTTTGGTCATCTAATTGCGCGCCAGTAAGGAGAAATCCTTATTGGAAAGCCCCCTCTTTCCTGGGAACGGCCTGGTTGTCATAAATGTGATTCTGTAATATTATTTGTGAATAATTAATTATTGATTCATATGATAAGAAAATATTTATTTTATGTGGATATAAATGAGGGATATATTTTTGTGGTTAAAAATGAAGGAGTTAATGTTGAGATTTTTATCCGTATTTTTGTCGGAATGGAGGTATTAAAAATCAGGGTTTTTTTAAGATATATTGCGGGGGTTATAATTTTTAATCCGACCGTTGGATCGTGGTAATTTTTGGATATGTTATACATATATAAGTTGAGTATATGTCCACAAATTTTGAACCGTTAAAAATGAACGTATGATTTATTATGAATTTTACGAGATGACTGGTTCAGAAATTGTTGAATTTTCGGAGTTTATCATTTTGGTGGAAAATTCTAGAATTGGTGGGCCCCACTTGTGGTTGGTGAAGAAATGTGCTGAATTATATTTCAAATGTGGTGGGTGGGAATAGTAGCAGGTAAAGCCATCAGGTTGCAGGTCAAACCTACCAAAATTTTCCTATAAATAGAGGGCTAAGTTAGAATTGAAAATCACACCAGAAACATAAGCTTTCTCTCTTTCTCTCTCTATATTATGAAGCATATTTTGTGAGTTTTTAGATACTTGGTGAGTTGCTATTCATCAGTGCAAGTTTCTTTCAGCATCATATCCGATATCCAGTCAGAAGTACTGCTCTTTTGAGGTAAGGGATAGTAATGGATTTTAAGGGTTGTTATGATTTTCAGTTTCGTAATTTTTCTGATCTTCAAAAATTATGGAAAAATTTGAAATGATATTTTGATGAGTTTTATTGATTGTGTCCAAAAATGGTGATTTTTGGATGTATAGATTAAGAGTTATGAATTTTACGGGAAAAGACTATTTTAAAAGTAACCGCTTATAATTCCTTGTGGTTAACTCCAAAATTGATGAAATTTTTATTGGGAGTACATGTGTATGATAGAAGTATACTCTGTAAATTTCAGAATTTTTGGACAAAAGTATAATTTTTGATAAATGTCTAAATATTCGGTGGTTTTGGCCATATGAAAAATAGTAAATGAGTTTTAAAAATTCTGAGAAAAATATATGTTCACTATGGGACTATATTATGCTAAATTCCAGAAAAGAAATATTTTTGGAACGGATTTGGTATTTTTCATGAAAATAGTCTAGTTATGAGAAAATGAATTAAATATGTTATGTGAAGTAAGAAAATTGGAAAATAGGATTTTATGGCTTGAGAATCCTATATATGAGGTATATGCAGATTTTTGATGAGGGTTTTGGTTATTGGTGATGAAATCTTAAGAGTTGGCATTTTATGATGATTAAATGCATTAATTAGTAAAGTGTAAACAATTTAAATAAATTGTTTATAAGCTTAAGAAATATTATTCTTTCAATATCATTATACCGAAATATTGGTATGGATTTTATTGTGGAATTTCTATCTTTTGTGTCGGGGTTACTATTCATGAGTTACTATTCACGATTTACTATTCATGAGTTACGAATATTACTCTTGAGATTAAAACTATATGTTGATCATATTATTTTTATCATCATATATAACATTTTTATAACCCTGATGTTGAAATTCTCTTTCACTGGAGTGTAAAGATGGGTAGATTATTGGTATGATCATGACTAGGGTTCTCTTTGGCCAGTAGTGCAAAGTTGAATTGTTGACTGGTATGATCATGACCATTGAATTTATAAGTGAATATCTTTAGCTTAAGTGCAAAGGTGAATTGATCAACATGGTTATAATTATTGTTTATATAAATTCTGAAATGATTATATATTTCTTTGAGATATTAATATATTTGGCCTGTAGTGCAAATATGAACTGTTGATGAATATATTTGGCCGTAGTGCAAATATGAATTGTTGAGGAATATCTTTGGCCTGTAGTGCAAAGATGAATTGTTGATGAATATCTTTGGCCGTAGTGCAAAGATGAAGTTATTAGTATGATTATGAACAGGAACTGTGATTTGGTATAACCATGATCTTTGATGTTTCAGGTAAAGACAGGTGATGAAAATATTCTTCGTCCTGGGTGCGAAGAAAAATTTAGAGTCACAATTATGATTATGAGTTATTCATATGATTGTGGAAAGGAACTATTGAGTGATGTTACATGGATAAAATATTGTTGGTGGATTTTTAACATGGAAGAGATAATGGACTTTATGGTCTATTTGACTCTTCTAATGGATTGCTCGTTCCGCTGCAACTATGGTTGAAATTTTTATCATTTACCATATGTTCTAAATCTCTGATTTATTGTTGATGAAGGCTATTGATAATTGAATTATCTTTAGTCATGATATTCTTTACTGAGCTAGTTGTGCTCACCCTTTTGCTTCACAATTCCTTTCAGGTAATAAGAGTGTAGCTAGGTCGAGCGGGGGTAACAAGGGAATAGAACGGTGGTCATCATTTAGTAGTTATATTTGGTGAAAAAAATAGGGTGAGGCGAACCCAACGTTGGAAGGGTGTTTTGTCACTATCATACAAGATGTCTAATGACATACAACCTCGTGTCATCATAAGACAGGGTTGTGCTCATCCACTTGCTGAGTATATCTATGGGCACTACCTATATAATCTTGGTGTTTGTTTGAAGTATAATTCTCAATTAGAGACAGTGGAGATAATGATAAGTCAAGAGAAGACTCACCATTGGGAAGAATATGATAGTAATCTTCTCGTTTTTCTTTGGGGTCTATTGGGTCAACCAAGGATAATTCTGTGGCCATATGATATCTATCATAACCTAGACGCGTGGCCTCCCATGTACGAAGGTTTCCTTGAGCACTTCCCAAAGATTCTAATTTCTAAAACAATTTTTGACTATACCTTTATATAAGGTGTTATTGTGAGGTGATGTCCACGGTTGGAACATGAGTCACATTTGGTATATATTTGTATCCAAACTCACAGCATATGTGTTGTTGTATTTTGCACGACAATTGTTGTAATAAAGTTGTAGTTGTTTTCTGTACCATGTATTTGACGACTCAGAATGGGTTGGATGGAATGGACCTATTTTGGGGTCGTTACAATTTTATTCATAAATGACTATATATTAATGGTATGGAAAAATGTTGAGAAAATTGTAATTAATAGTAAAAAAATGTAATACATATTACAAAATATATTAGTTAAATTAAACTTTACTTACCAAATTTATTTCATATAGGAAACTTTTAGTTAATTAATTTTAAAAAAAATTCCTCAAGTATGTTTTTAAAATTTAGTTACTATTAAAAACTAAAAACTATGATGGTAACTTATTATTATACAACAATTTTTTTTTTATATAGAATTCCTTAAACACTAAATTTGGGCTTTTAGGTTCTACTCATTGTTGAATTCCAAAAAACTATATATTAGTTCAAAAGATTGAAACTAAAAACAAAAAATAAAATATCAAATTCAAAACTATATAAAGACAAATATTAAATTAAAAATAAGAAGAAAAAAACACATTATTAACATTCAATTGTAATTCCTTGATAACGTTGTGATTTAGCAACATTTGTAGGCATTCTAATAGTAATATTAAGTTAATTTGAAATTATAAAAATTATTTTATAATTATTATATATAGAATAAATAAAAATAAAAAATAATTTTATTTAAAAACAAACACGTGCGAAGCTAGTTATTATAATATAACTAATTTTGTAGGTTAGGTTTAAATTTTATTTGATGACAACTACTAACCATGATTATTAAACTCACTAGACCGTCGGTTCAACTGGTAAAATCTGGAATCGATTGACACTCTGATCTAATTTGTACCATTAACATGTTTTTTGTCAAAACCCGATAGTAACGGTTAACCACCAGTTGAACCGGTGGCTCAACCGGTAAACCAGTTAAGTTGACTCAACCAGTTTTTATTATTTTTTAATTTTTTTTGTACTAAATTTTTTTAATATTAAAATTAATCACTTTTAGTAATATTGTAACACAATTTTATTATATTTTAGTTAAAAAATGAGAATTTTTAAAATTTTATTAATTACTAATAATATTTTTTATATATATATTAATAACGTCACTGAGTTAATAACGGTTTGACCACAAGTTGAATCAGGGATCGAAACCGATTCGAGTTTAAAAACCTTGCTACTAAGGGAGTGTTTGATAAAAAACTGAATGAATCTGAATTTAAATGAGTTGAATTTGAATCTAAATAAAAAAAACTTGTTTGATAATTAACATGTCTGAAACATCTAAATGACGAAAATTTATTATTTACCTCTCTGAAAAAATTCAAAATTGTTGTAAATTTATTTAATATTACTTAATATAATAATTAATATATATTTTTATTTTTTAAATATTTTTTTACTTTATTCAGCTGCTCATTCAGTCAAAAAAATCTGACTTAGCCATTCAACTCAATCATTTGACCGATTCAGCCATTCAAATTATTATTTTTTAAAACAAAAACACTTAATGACTGACCGATTTAACCATTCAAATGTATTTAATTCTAAACAAACAGTACCTAACTACTCTTAAGATTAAGTGTAACACCGTTTTCCACCAAGAACCAACGCACGACAAGGGAGTTGAAAGTCTTGAAGTTGAAGATAATATGGAGTCTTTGCTTAAAACAAGTTAGGGTAGAATAGTCAGAAATCTTAATATCACGTAGAAGAAGGGTAGTATGGAATCAAATTTAGGCATGTGATTTTATTTTTCTCTTGTTCGGTAGAGTTTGGTGGTGGAATTATTGGCAATAATATTGAATTAAATTAGGCACATATATATAACTCAAATTCAAATAATTCGGCAAAGGGAGTCAGTGTAATTTTGCTTTGACTGGACTGATAATTAGCTGGGGAATGAATGTTTCTAACTAATTGTACACCTATCTAGCTAGTTCGGCACAAATTAAATGAACCTCCCTCCTCCCTCCTCCCTCCTCCCTCCTCCTATATGATTTAACATTAATCGTTGAATTGGATTAATTTGTAACTAATTAATGTACAATAATACCAAGTGTAAGGATATTGATTTGATTATTTGGAAGATCCCAAGGTATCTCTTTTGTCTAAATTGTGCGACGGAGTTGGTTGATGTTGTGAGGTGAGATCAGCCATTTTTTTAATATAAATTTTTGACAATTTTTTTTTATAAAAAAATTGAAATAGTATTTGATTATATTATAATTATTAAAGCATTTTTAAAAATATTAATGATATATTTAAGATAGCAGTGATGTATGAGATTTTTTTTAACAATTTAAATATAATTTTAAGCACAAATACTTGCTTCAGTTAAAAGTCTTTTTGAACCTAAATTTCCGCTGTTTAAAAATGCCACAATCACTCATATATCATCTTCTAGCTAGGCCGGCCAAAAACTCCCGCAAAATGCTCTTATCCTCACTCATATATCATCTTTTCCACCTCAAAGTTTATCATTTACAACTTGTCTAAGACTTTCTCTTGGATTTCTTTATATGATAATTGCATGCAAACTGATGACAGAGATATACGTGCGTGCATGCATGCATGGGAGGGAGGGTTAGCTGGATCCAAAATTATACTGACAAAATTTAAACGTTTATCTCATTACAATATTGATTTTTAATTTGGGACATTCTTCGTGTCTGCCTTATCAATTGCTTGATGAATGATGACGGTTCCAAATTTTCAGTGAACCACCCCCCACCCCATCCCCCCCCCCCCCCAAAAAAAAAAAAAAAAACAACAACTACTTTTACTATTTCTGGTGAAAAAATAGTTCTTAAAAGTATTACAAATATGACATTTTATTTTTTTTACACAATTAAAACTGAAATTGAGATTATATGCACTTTCAAAATGGATTTACCAATTTTGTTATATTTAAGTAAATCGAAATATAGAATACTAATTAATACTTTCTTCTGGGGAACAGAGTTCTTTTATTTATTTATTTATATATTGATCTCTTTTTATGAATATTCAAGTGTGTATAGCACATGTACACTTGTACACTTTTTTTCAATAATTTTTAAATTTCTTAATTAATAAAAAAATTAGTCCTTAAAATATACTCCCTCTTTTCCAAAATATATGATCTTTATTGTCTTTATGAATTCAATTTGAGACATTTTTTTAACTCAAAATTGATACAAATTCATTTAATTTTAGTTAAGAGTAATACTAATATTTATTAATTGTTTTGTAACTTTTCAATTTTGAGTTTGAAAATATTTTAAATTAACTTTCAAAAATTATAAATAAAAAAAGTAATTAAGTGTTAATAAGAAATAGCTAATACATGTTACGTGGGAGACTTTACCAAAGAGTAATATTGTTGTTTGGATAAACCGTTGGGAGAAAACCGTGGATCTCTCTGTCTCTCTCTCTCTCACACATATATATATATTTATGTATATATAAATTGCCTAAAAGAAAAAAGGAAAACACGCCTGCTGGCAATTGGAAACTGGAAAATCGTATGGTTGATTTCAAGATATATAGAAGACTTTGAAGTCCAAAAAGATGAAGATGAAGAAGATGGAGAAAAAGATGGAAGACAGTGTCGACGATGATTTAGAAAGGCGAAAGCTGTTAAGTTTTTGACGTTACAAGTTTACTAAAGGGTTTCCTGAATAAATGAATATAGAACCAACCTTAACTACTCCGGCCATATTCACTGAATCATGTTATCAATCTGAGTCAGGGAGGAAGCCACATATCCAGTACTGAAAAAAAATATTATTTTATAATATATGATAAATTTAAATTATTTTAAATGTAATAAACAAATTGATCCCGAAACTAAAAAACAAAATTTCTATTGTAAGTAGTCAAGTTAAAAATTTTAACTTTCTCAATCTCAATCACTTGTACTCCTTTATATATGCATATCTCTCTCTGATCTTTTTAAAATAAATAATAATTTAATTTATATTATTTTTAAAATAATTAAAGTATCAAATTTATATATAAATATAAAAATACAAAATTATCTAAAAAAATTAACTGACCCCGAACCCCCACTAACTTGTTTTAGCTTCACTATAATTTTGACTCCACTCATAACAAAAGCTGGCTTCATATTGATCACTATTTAACAAAATCTCCATGATCTTAACCAACTACTCAATCAGTACATATTATTAAATAAAAACAAGCTGTGTTTATCAATAAAAAGAAAGGGAAAATAAATAAAATGATCATAGTAAATATTATGTGATAATATATTTTTATGTTTCTTTTTTCTTTGGGAGTCAATATATATATATATATATATATATATATATATATATATATATATATATATATATATATGTATGTATGTTATTAACGGGAGGGAGAGGTGCGGTTATTTTTTGTGCAAACACCAAAAGTCAACCTTATTTATTTATATTTTTATCCTTTTCACCTTTACGCTCTGTTTCTGAGTTTTGAACAGAAAAAAAAAAGAATAGAAAACTTAAATTAGAACAGAAAAAAAAAAATAGAAAACTTGAAGTTTTGCTTTGTGTTGTTTCTGAGTTTTTAATAGAAAAGGATAGAAAATTTAAAACTGAGGACATGAGTTGTAATTTAAAATTTATTATATTAAAAGTTGAGGATAATATGAGAATTATAAAAATATTACTTATTCTAATTTCTTTTCCGTCCAAATCAGGCCTATTTTGCACGGAAAACTTTGGCAGGAAAAGTGGCCAAGTTTTATATCCATTTCTTTTCTTTTCCGTTTATTAAAAAACTCAGAAACATAAGAATTGGAAAGAAAACTTAAATTTTTCGTCTATTTCTTTTCTTTTCTGTCCATTTTAAAACTCAGAAACAGAACGTTATTAATTCTCTAACATGTATAGTTATTTTTCAGAATGTTTTCCATTTTTTTCAAATGAACTATTTAAAGGCCTATTAATTCTAATAATTGACTGCAGAGTTGATTATTTGAACTTTTTAATTCATAAATGTAGATCTCGAACTTATGAATGGAGATATTCTTGTAACTCACAAAAAAAAAGGACAAACCAAGATCCATAATATGAAAAAAAAAAAAACAAATTGACTATATCAAGAACGACTTCTTTCTGCATGAGCCCGCTTTGAGCCAAACGATTTAAGATCTCTCTCTCTCTCTGTTTTATATTAAAGTCACACACGTAGTGTGTGCTGATAAATAATCTATACATGAAGCTGGAGCACCTGCAGCTTGGTCTATTTGGACAATCCAAACTTTTTCCCCAAAATTAAAATAAATAAATAAATTCTAATAAAAATTGTAAAATGTGAGTGAGAAAATATAGGAGAGAATGTAGTGATAAAAGGTGAGAAAAAAAATAAAGTTAAAACTTAAATGTGACGTAGCTTTAAGGGAGGAAGTTATTTTCGATACTCTTCTTTTATAATACATAGAGTAATGTTACACATAAATTATTCTATAAATATTTTATAAATTGTTGATGTGAAATATTTCACCTCAATATATTGATCAACAAATTGCTTCAATGTAAACTTTGGCCTCACATAAAAAGCCAAGGTGGAGTATGTCACATCATCAGTTTGTAAAATATTTATAAAATAGTTTGTGTCTTTAGCATTATTCTAATATATATATATATATATATATATATATATATATATATATATATACGGTAAGGATTAAGAGCATTCTCCTTAAATAGCATTCCTCCTTAAATATCATTCTTTTATTAAAACGACGCCGTTTTGGAGGGACGCGGTGGCATTTTTGTAAATACAATGCCACCGCATATTTACAAAAATGTCGCCGCGTTCCTCCAAAATAACGTAGTTTTAATAAAAGAATGTTATTTAAGGAGGAATGCTATTTAAGGAGAATGCTCTTGATCCTGACCGTATATATATATATATATATATATATATATATATATATATATATATATATATATATAGGGATATGATCCATAGCAAGTATTTGCTATGGATGTAAATTGGGCAAATAGCATCATATCCGTTTATTATATAAATCAAGGGCGCAGATTAAAAATTAATTATTGCCTTACGCCAGTTCGTCTAGCATACATATAAAATTTTAAAGCCCCGTACGCTACACCAAGTAGCATACCATAAAAATAATATTTGATTCCCAATTCTTTTCTCTCTGTATTCCTCGAACCGGGTCACCGTCCTGGCCAAATTCCGAACCTTGAACACCATTCTTGTCAAGTATGGTAAAATAAGGCAACATTCTTGTCAACTAGTGGAATCAGCTTTGTAGTGGAATCTTGTCAACTAGTGGAATCTTGTCAACTAATGGAATCAGCCATGTAGTGGAATCAGCCATGCAACAGGTAGTGGAAAAATCTGTTCTCTTCAAGCTCCAATTGTAAAATCTATTCGCTTCCGGGAGCATCAACTTCGCCGGTTGCTATTTTGCGTGATCGGAAACTGAAAACTTGTCGTCCTACCGACAAGTTCGACCTTAGTCACATCCATTCCAGGACGGTAAACGCTCGTCTACACAATGCGGCCACGTCAAAGTCAGTCAACGGAGTGCCGACGTATTTTCCGATTATCATGATTAAGAACCAGGAATGAACCAGGAAGAATATCGAGATCGCGATCACCATCACCGAGGAATAGAAAACTCTGGTTAGCGCGCTGGATTTTCAAGCCATCGTAACCGGCGAGAGAAGTATCTGCTCTCAAATTACCGTCTCGCTTCCAGATCTTGTAAGTATCTGACGGAGCGATTTTGCCGACGAACGGAACAATAGAGCTCTCAAAGTGAAATGATATCTCCATGTAGAAGTCTCGCATCCGGCGTAGCACAGCGATGAGCCGCGGAAGGCGGCGGCGCCACTTTGACCAGGCGAAAATGTGATAAGAAATGTTCCACTAGTTAACTGTTGTGATAAGAGATTTTTTGGCCTTTTTGAGTTTGTGTTTTCTGGCCTCAACAACGATGTTGAGACTCTGAGAGCTCCTTCTGCAGCTAGAAGAGGGAGAAATGAGATGGTGGTAATCGTGTATAGGTGCAACGACGTCGTCAACTGCCCTTGATTTGCACTGTAACGACTTAACCCAGCCAGTTGTCATAATCGACGATGTTGAAAAAGCTCTACTTTCTCTCTCTAGAAACAGTACATTTTATTGTTTCTTTCTCTCTCTCTCTCTATAAACTTAAGACAATATATATATGTGTGTGTGCGCTTGTATTGAGGTGTTGTTTTTATGGGATTGTGCTGGCTGGAGAGATTGAATGGAAGGGACGTGGGGAGTTATTAAATGAGTCTAAAGAGGATGCGGGTGGAATTGGATTACTAAGCTAGCCTTCTGAAGTTGATATATTATTTTTATGGTACGCTACTTGGTGTAGCGTACGGGGCTTTAAAATTTTATATGTACGCTAGACGAACTGGCGTAAGACAATAATTAATTTTTAATCTGCGCCCTTGATTTATATAATAAACGGATATGATGCTATTTGCCCAATTTACATCCATAGCAAATACTTGCTATGGATCATATCCCATATATATATATATATATATATATATATATATATATATATATATATATATATATATATATAGGGTTATATGTATATACACAGCTGTGTATTACACAGTTGGGTTATAGCGACGAGTTTTTTGGGTTATGGTCTTGGTTCACCGTCGCCGTAGCCCAGGATAACTATGGCAACGGATAAAACCGTCGTTATAGGCCAAAAAATCGTTGTCATAGCCGACTGTGTACTACACAGCTGTGTATATTTATTTTTCTCACACATATATATATATATATATATATATATATATATATATATATATATTTATGTATTTTTCCTTGTTGTGCTGTGCTAGAAAGGAAACAAATAGCCTTAGGAAGTGGTTGGCTAGCTTAGAAGTGGCCCAATAATAACGATACTGTGGACGCAGTTCATAACAACCTGAGTTGATGTCCACAAATTTAGATACAATAAAATAACAAGAACATATAAATTAATGTTACTTTATTAGTTATTTTATCAATTTTTTGTTAGAAAAAATATTTTATCGATTTTTTGGTAGAAAAAATAATTTTGGTTATATATATATATATATATATATATATATATATATATATATATAGTTCGGATCTTAAGCTCACCTCTTATCCAACTCACCCGATCTCACCCCCTTTTAGCGACGGACCCGACGACGGTTCGGTCATATAACCGTCGTCTATACTTTTAGACGGACAATATATAGCGTCGTTAAAAGTATAGACGACGGTTGTATGATCGAACCGTCGTCAAATCCGTCACTAAAGGGGGGTGAGCTCGGGTGAGTTGAATAAGGGGTGAGCTTAAGATCCGGACCGATATATATATATATATATATATATATATATATATATATATATATGTATGTGTGTGTGTGTGTGTGTGTGTGTGTGTCATCATCTGAACCCAAAAATAGAAAAGAAAAAAAAATGGAAATAAAAGACTTGTAAGAAGCCCAGGTTTTGTTTTATTGATCCACCACTAGGTTTTATCAAAATGTGCAGAAGATGGAAGTGGTTAGTATAAAGTTTATTTTTGAATAAGTTGGTCAATTGATCAATAGAGTATTGACATGCAGATAATACTTTATATGTGTCAATATTTTATTAATTAATTGATCACTTACTTAAAAATAAATTTCATACTAATCGGATTCGCAGAAGATAAGATGGATTAATGTTAAAATTTAATTGAGTACGTAGGAGCAGCACCGTATGAGATTATGACGTACAACCAAACGGCGCCTAAGTAGTGGTGGATGTAAAATAACTTACCTCTCTCAATATGGACTATACAATAAATCTGGACCGGTAGCTAATTACTTGACAGGGATGCCTTCATCTGTTTGCTAGTGCTACAATAAATGTTTCTTGTTTCTTTCTTTTTTCATACATATATATATATATATATATATATATATATATATATATATAATGATCCATAACATACAATTATTATAAATCTTTATAGACATATATAGTCTATACCATTAAAAATAAAAACGAACGGTTATAATTAAAAACTTAAAATGAACGTCCGCTGCGTATTATTAATAACGGACTGTAAAAAACATATATTATTAACTACTAATAATAACATATGCTAATCATATTAAGATTTTGATTTTATTAATTAGAGCTTAAAGTTTATTAACTATGGTTGAAGATTTATTAAATATATACTCTCTCCGTTTCACACTAAAAGAGAAAAGACTTGATGACTAAAAAAATATTTAACTCCTCTGAAATTATTAACAAAACATACAACTATTTGTCGCACCAAAAATTCCTGATTTTTTTAAAAATGTCAAAAATAACCAAAGCTATTTTTGACTTTTTTTTTTTTGAAATTACAATGATTTTGGTGCAATCAAAATAGTTTATATCTTTTTTTTTTGTAATTTGAATAGAGCACGGTTTTCTCAGCCTTTTCGTGAAATAAAAGACCGAAGTTTTATTTATAAAAAATATTTTACGAAAAAACTCATCATTTATAAAAATATAAAATAAATCATGTTCTCAAGTTTAAAAATATAGTTTCCCTGTCATGCCACTGTTAAATTATTAACCACTCGTTATACGGTGAAAACAAAAATATCGATCCTTAAAATTTGTTGACAAGGCTTTTTTGTAAATAATGACAATATAATTAGGATGATAGATTTAAGAACATTATATTATTTTATAAAAATATTAATAAAAATGAGATCTTGACTTGTTTAAAAAAAATTGGCAAATAGGAATTTTATTCCGGGACGAATATTGGCGTATATAAGTTGTTTAATTCATTATTTTCAGCGGAATATTAATATTAATATTGTAAGTAACAGAGGAGTAATTGCCTTGAAAATCCCGGAACTGAATCATATAGTCACTTTTACATACCTGCGTTATTGACAGTACTACGACTGAGTATTTGATGAAACACAGGTGAAAGGTGAGTGACTGACTGACTGACAAAAAATGAGGTGTTTCTATGAGATTTGAAATGTGATTAATATAAATAAATTATGAGCAAACGTTGGCGTTATCTTATTCAAACAGTGCATTTATAACTTAAAAGAATTTCTTTTCAAAAATAAAATTATAAAATAAATAAAATTCCCAAATATAATTATTTTGAACGTAACTTATTATATACTTAATATAATAAAATAAAACTCTTGACGAGACCTACAATATTAATCGATAATGTAAGCCCTTATCCCTTTATAACCCGAAATTAAAATGCCTGAAAAATATTGAATCGGGCCCTCTAAATATTTTTTTTATTTTTACGAACTTATGAATATTTAAACAGTGTTTAGGTTAGGGGCGGGTTATGTTCTATTAACTTTATTATTATTATTTTTAATATAGTTCGGCTATTATCATATTTATGTTTTGTTGATTGAATTTCTATAATTCTTACAATCTTAGTGTCTTTTACTGTGGTATTATTAACATATATTATTGTTAGAAATAAATAAATATATATAAAGTTATATTTTTAATATTTAAAAATAATAAGTCCTCTTATACTTTGAGAAAATATTCAGCCGAACTATAATTGAAAAAAAATTTCAATCAAATTATAATTATCATGTATGTGCATAAATGTAAATATTAAGAATTAAAAAAGATGCTATTTTAATTTATTAATTCTTAACTTGGTATAAAATATTTGTCCTTGTCGTATATATCATTTCTTTAAAACTATTCATGCAGAGAGAGAGATAAAGATATTGATAAGACCAGTCAAATGTGAGGAGAAATGAGATCGGTTGGGTTGCGTTGCATTGCATTGCATGGGGATGAAAAGTGAGCCAGTCAAATAAAGAATTTTTATGAATTTAGGGGTTCCTGTTTTATGAGTATATATATAAATAAACCTGAACCTGACCTCTTAGATTTGTATCAACAGAAATCACTCCCCACCCCCCAAAACACTTTCTCTCTCGGCTCTGCTTCCAAATATCAATCAGGAGTCTCTCTCTCTCTCTCTCTCTCTCTCTCTCTCTCTCCCCCTTGTTTCTCTTCCATCAGTACCAATTCCAAAGCGTTGATTCATTCATTCACATTCACTGATTCCCAAAAAAGATGGCAGCTTTTTCATATCAACACCACCACCCTTTTCTCATCGACTCCTCAACCACAATTACTCTTCCCACCCCAACTAATACTACTACTTATAATAATAAGATGTTTGGATTTTTGGAGGAACCAAACAACACCCTCCCCTCCTGTTTTTCTCACCATCAGTTTTATCAACCTCAACCTGCGCCTGCAGTTGCCGATCCCCTTGGGCAGGTATCTTCACTCAATTATAGTTGCAACACTGTTGCTACTACTACTACAAGTAGTACAAAAGTTTCACTTACCAGCAGCTGCAGCAACAACAATTCTTCATCTGGAGACCAAGTCACTCAGAAAATTACTCCTCCTCCTTCTCCCATGCGCCACAACAAGAGAAAGCACAGTTATGATGCCACAAGTTCTGCTGCTCAATCCATGGTAATTAGATTATCTACGCCAATTACTTATTCGCATATATATATATATATATATATATATATATATATATATATATATATATATATATATATATATATATATAGGTCCGGTCCAATTTATATTTGCCAATTAATTGTATTTATTTTTTGGGTTTTTTTTGGATTTATTAGAACTCTGGAGAAGTACTAGTAGTGAAAGGCAAGAAGCAGAGGAAAATCAATACTAGCGTTGAAGAGAAGAAGAAAAGCAGGGGAGGAGCTGGTAAGAAGAATAATAAAGCTCAAAGTGAAGAAGAAGAAGAAGCTACAACTGAGTACATTCATGTTAGAGCAAGGAGGGGCCAAGCTACAGACAGCCACAGCCTTGCTGAGAGGGTGGGTACTCACCATTCCAATATTCCATTCCATCACTATAGATATGTTAATTAACTGAAATCATACTTGCACTTCAAATTAAGAAAAATGCGTTTATCAATTCCCTTATTTAAACTTCCATGTTTTTTTTAAACAGGGAAAAAAATAAAAGAAGAGAAACTTCCCTTATAATAATTGGGCAGCCTTGTCTTTATTACAATTATTTCAATGCACAGATCGAAAAACACCAAATTTTGTGTATCCTAATCCTATACATTCATACGGACTCAACTAACTGTTCATGAGGTCTTAATTTGTATTAAAATAGTAGTAGTATTTTTTGCATTATTACTTAATTTTGCCTAAACGGGGTTTACTTTCAGGTGAGGAGAGAAAAAATAAGTGAGAGGATGAAGCTGTTGCAAGCTCTTGTACCTGGGTGTGACAAGGTGAACAACTACCTCAGAAATTAATTTGTCTTTACTTTTGTCTCTCTTTTTTCTTTTTCCTATCTCTATATATTTTTTTCTATGTATATATTTAAGGGGTTAATCTGACAGCTTCATGTGGCTCTAACTGAAATTTTAGGTAACAGGCAAAGCCCTTATGTTGGATGAAATTATCAACTATGTCCAGTCCCTACAAAATCAAGTGGAGGTGAAAAAAAACACCTACTTATGAACCACCCTGTAGTTTCACGTAATTATAAAGTGTTACCATCAAAATAAGTATATTTTATTGCATCGGACGTACATAATACTGAAAATTAATAATGCATCAGTACTGATTCATGGTTTATGTTTCAATTTTTAAGTTCCTTTCAATGAAGCTTGCTTCTGTGAATCCCATGTTCTATGACTTTGGAGTGGACATGGAGGCATTTATGGTCAAACCAGAGGTAAATAAATTAACTAACAATCATATTCAAATTAATTCTTATAATACGAGGATTAATAATAATACAAAGTCATTATAAAATATTTTAATAAACTCGTATATATATAAAAATATTTATTTATATTTATATTATAACGCGAATATATATATATATATATATATATATATATATATAATTAAATTGGATTGAATTAATACAGAGGATGAGTAGCTTGGAAGTTGCAGCACAGCAGGCAGATGAACAAGAATGCGGCCCTAACCAGTCCACAACAAACACCTTCACCACTACACCTCCTAATAACTATCCTCTTCTGGACCCTTCAACTTTACTTCTACTTCAACAGGGGCAGATGCCAAATATTCTCTCTCAGGTATATTAATTTTTTTGACTCAGTACTAGTGTTAAATTAATAAACAAATTAGTCATAGCTAGCCTATATATATATATATATATATATATATATATATATATATATATATATATATATATGTTCGTAAAAAAGACAGCTCCATGAATTTCAGAGTAATGGACAGTTATTATGGGACGCGGATGAAGTACAACGACAAAGAATTACTAGTCAATCGTCAGGGTTCACCACCAACATGGCTACTTTTCATTAAAACCACCTGCCCTACAAACATCTGGTAGGCCCCTCACTCAAATCACTCATGTCTCAAGTCAGCTTAAAAAAATAAAAAATAAAATTTCTGATTTTTTTTTAATTTTTGAAATCCCCATGCAGAGCCATTGAGGAGTTTCCAAGGCAGGTGGGATTGAAAAGCAGATGAGACGAATATAATTGAAAAAGTGCTTGTTGTTAATTACTACATAAATTAAAATTGGTAGCTAGTACGTAATCTTCAGCATCGATATATATATCATCAAAGATGACTAGCAAAAGCAAACTCAATTAATGGATCATAGAGAGAATGCAGGGGAGACATATATAAAAGGAGCTGAGGGAGGGGACATGCACCACCTGTATGATATGATATCCGACCAAATAAGACTGAAATCTTTTTTCAAGATCCCTTGTTCTTGTCCCAATTTATTTGACTCCAACATCTGCATGGAGCGAGCACAAATTCTTAGAGCTAGCTTTTTAGTCTTTTTAATTTGTTGTGATTGTATAACCAGCATCTTAGATATTTGTGATCTATATGTAAAAATACTTTCCCGTTAATTATGGTTATTATATGTACGTATGTGGATCTTGTTATATATATTTGACCGTTATTGCATTTTATTTTACCTTGCTGCCTGTGTTAATTATTTGTTGTCTCCTTTATGCATGGAATGTAAATGCCTTCTTCTTCTTGACATGACTTCCTCCACCTCCACCACCACCACCACCACCACCAGTTGATATATATATACACACACTCTTAAAATAAATGTACTATAGAATCTTTCAACTATATATGTTTAGAACTCGAATATTATGCGTCTTCTATTATAATGATCATCAGTGAATTGATCCTATCATAAACTATGCGCGCACCTTGTGTATATATGTGTTCAGAAGAAAGGCCTCAATCATTTCTCTCTATCTATATATCTCCATTATATATATATATATATAGAGAGAGAGAGAGAGAGAGAGAGGAAATGTCATGTGTGGGAAGTAGTTATATATATATATATATATATATATATATATATATATATATATATATATATATATAACACAAGTTTACTTGTGGGATTTATAAATATATGTTGAGAAAAAAGTTGGACAAATTTTATTGAATATATAGTGACTATATATGATCTTTGTTCGTTAGTGACGATATATAATTAGGCCTTCTCTTAGTATTACCAATCTCTAATCTCAAAAATTTGTACACCTACAAAATAAAGAAAACATTATATAGGTCGTGTTATCACGTACTTTGTAATTAATTAAGATAATTCAGTGCACGCAGATAGACCAATATCATGCAAGTAATATCTCATATATGTATATATGATCATGAAGCGTATGATTGCACTTGAGTTTCAAATAAGTATAGACCAATATGATGAAGCGTATTTATCTTAAACAAGTAGATCTAGAGAAAAGTAACTGCTACCTCATGATACAAGTATATAAGCTTTATATTTTATTATGTGATCCCAAAAAATAAAAACTATATATATATATATATATATATATATATATGCTTCTAGTACTGTTAATCTAAGAGCTAGCTTTTTCTCTCTTGTGATTAATTACTACATTTTAATGGACTTAAACCGAAGGTTTTAATTATAAAACAAATTATAATCTGAGTTTCGGCAAAAAAGAAAAATATATGGCAAATTGATTCAGACAATAATGACCCACAATCTTAATTTGATTAATTCAGATATCCAAAACAATTAGATAAATAATCTGTGCCAAATGCCAATTGGCTTCAAACTATATGCTAAAACAGTACTCCTACTCTTTATCCACCCTGCTGAGTGCTGTCGCTTATACACTTGAATGATTTTAAATTTCTCTTTTAAAACACGGTTCTACAAATTGCCAACTATATGTGATAAGTCATCCAATAATCAATGCGCTAAGTAACTCACCAACTCATCAATCTATTTCTTAAGTGGGATTCCAGAAGTAATGATTAGTCAAATCATGTTAGCTTTACATCCAACAATCACTCTCACTATATAATTTTTTGACCCATATATCTTAATTATGATCTGTATCTGGTTGACTGGATCCATAAAAAACAGAGAGCTGGCTATTGAAAATAAATAAATTAATTAATTAAAGTATATATTGATATGTGCGCGTCAACTTCACTCACTTGTAATATCTTGATGACAAAAGATTGGATTAAAAAAAATTACAGGATAATATATATAATAGTAATTAGTTATAACCATTGAGTCTTTCAATTTTACATTAATGAAAAAGGAAAGAGTCCAGTATACATTGCGAAAGTTAGTTTTCAGAAGTATGATTGTGACGTATATAAATAAATGAGAGAGTATGACTTTAATTTATTTTATTTTATCGCACAAACTTTACATTGATCGCAATTAAATTTCACCAAATAATTATATCATTTTCGTAAATTAAATGTGTTACTACTATGCAATCTGTTCTATAGGTCAACATATATATATAACTCGCCGGGACATCTAATTGGTCTTTAATTTATGCATATCATTTTCGTAAATTGAATGTGTCACTGTTCTATATATAGCTCAACATAACTCGGCGGGACATCTAATTGATCTTTAGTTTATGCTTTTTATTTACGTAAGATATGTTTGTTCTCGATGAGTCTTTTTTACGCAACATTGGTTCCCAAAAAGCCTAGTTCTGAAAACATTTTTCTTCGTTTTTTCGTGACATGTCAGCATCCGAAATATGTCTGACGTGTACGAAGTCAACACCATTGTTTCCCATTTTCAGAGGCAACCCAACGATATAGAAATTCTTGTGTCCTTTTTCCATGACAAGTCAGCATTCAAAAAGAAACTGACGTGTCATCCTCTTGATAAGTATATTTATATATATTTGGAGTGTTCCCTATCCCTATCCCTATCCCTATTCCTATTCCTATTCCTATCCTTATCCTTCAGGAGAATAAAATGAAAGTATAATTAAAATAACTAAATATAAGAAAATTTAATTTGACCTCCACCACCCTACATTGTATTACTGATTATTTTTTTTCACAATTAAGCATTCATTTTATATATTTGTCAGACTTTATTTGTGATAAACAACTATATATATATATATATATTAATTAAAATATATCGGTCTTAACCAGCCGTGGTCGTTCAGGGAGGGAGGTATAACAGTAACTTTAATTTTGATTTGGCTAGGTCGTGATTTAGCACTGACAAAGACAATATACGGACCCAAAAGCTTTGACTTAAATTGCTAGCTAGCACTTTTCAGTGAATGGACGGGAGAGAGAAAACAACAGTCACCAACAACACTATAAATAAATTATACTACTACATCAAGTTGAAATAAAAGCCATTTGCATAATGAATTACTCAGAAGAAATCTTAAATTATGAAGGCCATATATAAACTTATTGAGTTCCAATTATTCTTATGATGATCACGATATTTGTCTCTCTCTAGGATTGAACTGAATAAATTAAGGAAAAATGACACTAATTTTTTTAAAATATAATATAATAATTTTATTATCATGTCATTATTATTAAGTACTCCTGACCTCCATCCTCAAAATACAAAATTTACACATTTAGAAAAGTCAAAGTAAAGAAAAAAGAGTAAATAAAATTCTTTAGTGATTCCACAAGATTCATAAAGTAATAAATAATTTTTTTTATAGTAATGGACCTTAATAAGTAAATGACATAATTAACTTTTACTTTATATATTTTATCTCATTCTTTTGAAAACAAAAATAATCGGAGGGAAATTGTATATCACTAAAATTAATAAAATTTGTAAATAAAATTCTATTTTGTGAAAAACGGAAGGGTAATTTGCTTTCTAATTAATTTCCTCTTATCTAATCATCATGATGCATGCATGCATTTGGCAGCCATTACTCGATGTATATAGGTAGTGGCACCTTCTTGCTTAATTTAATTGCCGAAATGATTTTTGGATAATTCTTTATCGGTTCAATTGTTTTACATGGGTGTCCCTGTCGTTTACGTCGCTCTCTTTTTGTAGTCCTGTAGCTATATATATATATATATATATATATATATATATATATATATATATATATATATATGCAGTTATGCACTACGAAGTCGGCAGATAATCCGCTAAAATTTTCAAGATTCATATATTCATATTTATATGCACGCCTTCAAACAAATTCCTCTTTTGTCTGTTACGATATCCTTGACAAACATCTCTATTTTATCACATGCTCCGTATACATAATACTACATTCACCACCACCGTACAGGAATCATTTTCCAAACATTAATTGTTTTTATCAGAAAAAATAAATAATAAATAAAAAGTACAATTAGTTGTATTCAAAAAAATAAGTACGTTTTCGGAGTTTAAAACATAATATTTTAACTACAATAGAATATATGAGAATACATTTATTAAAAGATATTTCTTCTACTATTCTTCAAGGCAAAATCTTCTATCAAATATTCAAAATCAAGCTTGTCCAGCATATTCTTCTCGATCCACATGATTGTCAACTCATTTAACTCTTCTTGTGTTATAGTCGTTCGCAAGTAATTTTTCAACAATTTTAATTTCAATTTTTTTTCCCAAGCAGATGTCATTGTCACATGAATAATTAGTATTCCCGGTAAGCAATTGAAATATTTAGAGTTGGTCTAGTTGAGTCCTTAAAAATTTATTGGACTTTGAAAATTACTTTTGTATATCTATATTATTATATATTTATATTTTTAATTTCACACACACACACACACACACACACACACACACATATATATATATATATATATGGGTCGGATCTTAAGCTCACCCTTTATCCAACTCACCCGAGCTCACCCCCCATTTAGCGACAGACCCGACGACGGTTCGGTAATACAACTGTCGTTTATACTTTTAACGACGCTATATGTTATCCGTCGCTAAAAGTACAGGCGACAGTTGTATGACCGAACCGTAGCCGGATCCGTCGCTAAAGGGGGGTGAACTCGGGTGAGTAGCTTAAGATCCGGACTTTATATATATATATATATATATATATATATATATATATATATATATATATATATATTATAAAAAAAATGAGACCCAACCCTAATACATGTATGTTCAAGGCGATCGACCCTCTTACCTGTATTGTATTCAAGAACGACTCTATCACGAGTCACGACACCACCCCACATCAGACCACATTATCTTAATTTTTAGACAATCGAAAAAAAAAACAGTCATTATTTTTACTCTTCCTTAATTTACTAGGGTTTGTATTTTCTACTATATGCAAATCCAATTAGTATTTTATATACTCTTACATTCAGTGGCAGAGAGCAAATTGTCTTTGAAATAAATCTATTTTAAACAAAATATAAAATATATTTTTTAACCTGTGTAGAGAAATTCTAAAAAAATTGTGAGTAAATTTTTTTCCCGTATAATATTTTTAATACATCAAGTGTTGATCTTTAATGTTTTTTATTTAAAAAAGAACAAAATATAACGAACCATTAATTTCTTTAGACATGTTATAATTGAAATACGAAGATATTATTAATTTGCTATATTATAAAAATGGAATTCACACTTTTATTACATTTTAATTTACTAGAAGTATAAAATGAAATGATTTTCTAAAATTTATCATCACAATTACATTACCATACCATCACTATTAACGAAACACTCAATAAATTTAAAACTAAAGTTAAACATGAAACACAAATGCATCCTTAAAATACATAAAATTTACAAATGTGATTCTTTTTTTTTTTGGAACGGAGGGAATAATATTTAAAATTGTATAGTCTAAAATTAAATTCGTTTATACCAATTTTAAATATTAGATTTTTAGAAAAACTTTAAGAAGTTTAAATGAAACACATTTTGTAAAACCGATCAAATTTTAATTATTATGAATTATATTTTTTTAAATATGCAAATAGGTATCCTATATATATTACAAAAAAAAAATCGGAAAAGTCCCCTGCTTACATTCCACGAGTCCAAAGTTTACAAAATTTAAAAATAATTTTTATATGTTAAATTATTGAATATTTAATTTAATAGTGATGACATGATAATAAAATTGTGATAGTAAATTTGTATTATTATTATTATATTGTCTTACATTTAAAAGAAAATGAGACTTTTTTTTAAAGAACTAAAAAAGCTGTCAACTGATATTTCATATATATATATATATATATATATATATATATATATATATATATATATATATATACGGAGCCGTTCTAAAGCTGATCAAAGAACGGACCAAGGCAAAAAACACACGCGGATCGGGTTGAACCCGCAAAAACACGCGGGTTCAACCTGACCCGCGTATTTTTTTGCCTTGATCCGTTCTTTAGTCCGCTTATTTGGTCCGTTGGAGATCCTACCCGTAATATATATACATATATACATATATACATACATATATATATATATATATATATATATATTATTAGCATAATTAATACTTGATATAAAGGAAGATGGATGATAAAGAGGACAATAAGAAAACACTTTGGGGTCATATGTTGAGGAGATGTTCCTCCAAGCTTACACCAGAAAACAATATGAACTTCAGTGATCGACCATACATATAATTATTATGTGCATTAATTTGAATATACAAAGTCGTCTGCTTTGATCATTTTTCTTAATTTGTTCGAGCCACCTTGATTTTAGGTATAGGATAAGGATGTGAAATTATATATACGTATATATCACGCACAAATATATATATATATATATATATATATATATAAATATATGTTATAATTAATTTTAAAATTACAGATACAAATTTAAAATAAGAACTTTTAAAGAAAAAAAAATATTTTTAGAATAGATGAAAATACTGACATGAAGAAGGCGGGGGGCCGAGGAGTGTTGGGAGGGTTGTGTGAGAGAGAGAGAGGGGTCCACCACGAAAGAAGAGGTGGGTGCCATTAATCTCCAGTCCATTCAATTGCATTGTCTCCTTCCTTCATCTTCCTCTTAGCTAGCTAGCTAACTGGCTACAGTCTTCTATATTCTCTTCTTCTTCTTCTTAGAGAGAAGAGAAGAGAGAGAGAATTGAATTGAATTGGAGTAGATCCATCCATCCAAGGTGACATTTACTTAATGAGAGGGCCGGGCTGGTGTCCTCATCTGTTGCACCCAAGGCATGGGCTGTCCAAATGTGGACTAAGACACTGCTACTTGCTTTTCTATATAAATATATCGGTCCGAATCTTAAACTCACCCTTTATCCAACTCACCCGAATTCACCTCCTTTAGCGACGGACCCGGCGATGGTTCGGTCATACAACCGTCGTCTATACTTTTAGCAACGCTATATGTTGTCCGTCGCTAAAAGTATAGACGACGGTTGTATGACCGAACCGTCGCCGGGTCTGTCAGTAAGGGGGGTGAGCTCAGATGAGTTGGATAATGGGTGAGCTTAAGATCCGGAAAAATATATATATATATATATAGATTAACTCCCGGGTTCCAGGTTTTGAACTTGACCACCAGATTTAATTAATTATATATTGAATCATGTCCATTGAATGATGAGCGAGACTATATTTAATTACAAACTTCTCACTAACCGACCGTATGAGGGATGAATTTTTTTATTTTATAAATGTTTACTTAATTATTCTTCTTTTTTAGTATACTGCAGCTCATTTAAGTAATTAATTTTTTTTCTCCGACATTCAGACGTGGGTCTCATGCATGTTTTTGTCCTTAACTAACTAATAGTATTATATAACATTTCTTTATCAAAAAATTAATTAAGACATTTTTATATAAAAAAAATAAATTAGAACGTGAAACTTTGTCTACTTGTCATCAGAATATGGTTGATTTCAAATTCACGAACTCCATTCCTATTGGCCAAAGGCATCGTGAGTAATATTGGAATTCAATTCGGGCTGGGCCCCCCGCCCTTTATTTGTTACAAAACCGACCTGAATCCGGAGACAAATAATTCCACCTATATGATTCATTCCATCGGCCATCACCCAACTTGTTGATAATCTGTAACAAAAATGCTGGGACCTTTTAACCTTGTACTTGTCTGCTTTTCTTCTGTCTCCTAGTGTTCATCTGGATTTTTGGTTGGATATCGCAACTACATCAATAAACATACTAGGAGAAAACATCAACTTAATTGACCCAAACAATGGCAAAGGCATTCAAAAATTACCTCAATTCCCTCTTTCTAATCTCCACAAATTTGGGGTCAAACTTGAAAACCAACGGAGAAAAAGATCACCTCCCGACCTGCGTGTCGATACTGTATTGATCAATTGACCAAAATTGACTTCATGCTAACCGCTCCGGTTAAAAACCTCCTAGAGAACGTGCGCTTCCCGTCTCAACCCTAAACCACTCCCAAATCCCTTTACCCCATCTCGGTGCACCAAAAATGTGCAATGCATTAAAAACCTCCTAAAGCCCCCAAATCCCTCGTAAAGCACACTTCCGGTCTCAAACCCTAATAACTAAACCACCCCCAAATCCCATTACCCCGGCTCGGAAAAAGGGAAGCATACATTTTCAAATGAATGATTACTTCAGGTGGACAAATCACTTGATCCTCTTTGCTTGACTGCTTGTCAAAATTATAGTAGGTTTAAAGTTTGCAATGTTTTAGTTAATAAAATTTTGGTTACATTACGAGATGGGAGTACACTATCAAATATCCATAACTCAGATTTCAAAGCTCTGCAAAAGAATATGCTCATAAAGTACTTGAATGATTATTAAAAACAAGAATTATACAATTAAACTTGTTAACTTTTGAATTTTATATTACTCTCTGTGCTGGCTTCAATGGGTAAAATTAAAAGCCAACTCATACAAATACATACAGCATCAAACATGAAAACAGATCAATTAAAGCCTGAACTCCAAAAGGAAAGAATCAGAGGATGCTTCACAAGTAGCATACACTCGACAAGATAACGATATTTGGTAATTCAGCCTATAATACATCAAGTTCAGATTCTCTCTTTATTATTAGAAGCTAATCAAGAATTTAAGATGGACAGCGACACTGCAAATGCTACGCTCAGATGAGATTTATGGTGAAGGAGACGTAAGGATATGCATCAGCATCACCTCCAAAGCTGCCCATGCCTCCATCGTCCTCAGTTTTCCAATATGTGCTGCATTTCCATACCCAAAACATAGAGTATCAACAAAATAACCCAGCACTTAGAGGTTCAGCAGAAATCAGAAAAATTCATGTGGCTCGCGGACCATTACAAAGTGGGCCACCTATTTAAATTCCAATCCTCATGTGGGTAATAAACTCAAAAGGACATTTATCCCAACATGTTCAGACTCAGGGAGAGATTTTAATGTTGTAGACCACCCTGGACCACTAAATAATTAAGCAATGAGAGGTTGAACCACATGCAGAGTTTGAGCTTGTCTATTTCCCTTGAGCCACATCTACAACTAAAGGAACTGAGGATTAATCTAAAGAAAAATTCCAGGGGGACCGGGAAGTGGCGACCGGTCCATTTTTTATTTTATTATTTTGACTCCCAAAAAATTAATAATATTTATTCCAACTGAAATTTTTACAGAATCCACCGATTTTAGTGTAATTTGGATACATATAAAAAACAGGGTTGCACATACTGTATATATTTTGTAATTTGGATACATGTAAAAAATAAGGTTTAGGGTTTTGGGAGTCCAAACAAAAAAACAGGTTACGCAGACGGTATATATTTATAATTTGGATACATGTAAAAAATAGAGTTTAGTGTTTAAGGTTTAGGATTTAGGATTTAGTGTTTTGTGTTTTGGGTTTTGGGTTTTCGGAGTTAGAAGGAAAAGAAAAAAAAAACTGCATCGGTCGCCACTTCCCGGTCCCCCTAGAATTACTCTAATCTAAAATGTCATTGAAATTTGCTCCAAGAAAGTCAGATTATTTGACAAAACTCATAGTACCCTATTGTAACATAGTTTGTTGTTTGTTTGAGCTTTGACACAAAGGCTATAGAAGAAATTCATATAATAATGACAAAGCAATGTAGTACATATAATAATGACAGAAATATTAGAAATCTCACAATATATATATATATATATATATATATATACACGCAAATTAGAAATCTCACAAGTACCTGTTTGAACTGCCAGAAAGTCCCTCCAATAAGGAACGCACTTTCTTCTCACTTTTCACAGAAGGTGACAATACAACTGACTGAAACAATTTAAATGCGATCTCTAAGCCAGTAAATATAAAGAAAAGGAGGGTGGAAGGGAATAGAGAAGAATGCATTTCAATTACCAAGAATTTTGGCGGCAAGCCATATCTTAGAATGCTCTCGGTAAACACACGTACAGCACAAAAGTGCATCCATGAAGTGAAGACCTACAGGAGATGCAGTCAGTCTGAATGTTTTAAAACAGTTGTTAGTAATTACTAGCATAAACTCCAACTAGGGAACAAACTAGCAGTGAAAAAGGAACTGATGACGGTATTAATTCAATATAGAAAGCAAAACAGTCGTGAGAAGAGCAAATATAATTGAATCCTCACATCGCCATTAACCATATAGCATATGTAATGCTTATATCTTCGATAGAGACAAGCATTATGCCACGAAGTATTCATCGATATCAACTGGCCCCAGAATCATCCCCAAGTCCTATCCAAAAGTTGTGGAATCTATAACGGCCATAGGATATGAAGATGCAAATATGATTCAAGATCAGGCAATTCCATAATGCCCTCTTATGGGTGTGTGGCTGTTACAATCACAACATCCACAAACACTTCAACACGCATAATTAAACTGCCCACTATTCTCAGCATTAAAATTCTGGTTACAGCTACTGGCACCATTCCGTTGTTGTGAATATGTGTAGAATTTGTTATATAACACGATAGATAGGTTGTAGAGCTTGAAAGCTGTAAAATGAGCAAACAGTTCGGACTCGATTCGTACTCGCTCGACTAAAAGTTCGATTCGAGCTCAACTCGAAATATAAATGAATAAATTTTAAAGTTCGATAAATTACTCGAACCTCCTAAAATCGTAATTTTCTATTGATACTCGGATTATATTCGTTTGAAAAGTTCAAACGGTTCGAGCTCGATTCGGGATCGGGCTCGATTCGATAGCTAAATGAACTTCAATCAAACCTTATTTTCTACTTGATAAAATTTGTGAACCAAATCTGAGCAACTCAATACTCGGCTCAACTCGGTTCATTTACAACCTTACTCAAGAGATACTACAGAGTAATCATTATGATTATGTTATTTAAGCTAACTTCAATTATCCATAAGGACCAAGATGTGTGTGAGGTGTTCCTGTGCAGCTGAGAAGGTTAAGAAACGGCTATAAGACCAACTTTAATCTGTAGATGGGTGACTAAGATATAATGTATTCGTAATATGAGTGATTGAAATCAGGATGTCAAGCTGAATGAACTGTACAGCAAGACGAGGAAATTAGAAATATTTGTGAGAAGGTAGAATAGCTTCAAAAGAAGAGGAAAAAGAAAAAAAAACATCTTTAATAGTTTAGCTAATAAGCGAAATACCATGTAGGGTGACAAAATCACCATTTAGGAGAAATGCAATACCATAGCGACAGTATTTCTAGCGGAAGAGGAATATCATCAGCTTGGATTGAGATAATTAAGAAGAAATTTTTTATGTTCGGGTATAACACAAGATTGTCTATAACAGAGCATAATGACAACATAGGATTCAAGTAGTCAGCTACAAGTAGTTGAAAGAAAGTTCTATTGGGTTGTTGAGTTGTTCAGCAGCTTGAAATTATCGGATGTATTGCCAGACATCTTGTTCAAACAGTACAAAATGCTTGTTTTAACCTCAACCAAAAATTTAATGTTTCTATCAACTAGTATAAAATTCATTCTATCAAAAGATGACCTGGTGTTGGCAACATGGTTTATGTAGATAGAAAGAAACAGTGAAACTACATTTCTGAATAGAGTAGAAGTTAGCCCCACCAGAACCATCACTTAAAGATTTGAGTTCAAACACTGGGTCTTTCTATTAAGTCTAGTGGATCAAGTAGTCTAAGTAACACAAGTGGTTTCAGAAGATCAAAGGAGAAAAGAATATAAAGAAAAAAGATTGAGATTCAACTGAAAGAGAAATTGTTAAAACCATGCATCCTGAATTAGGCTGTCTACAGAGCTAGGATCACTATTGTAACAGTATAACGATAATGACCAGTGGATGCCCTGCAAATATGAATTGCTTCCAACTCCTCATGAAAATTGTAACACAAATGGGATTCCAATGCCATTATGTACAAAGCCTAATGTTGTGGCTACACTCTAATCTAGATGTAGTTGCTTTATGTCAGACAGCCTATAGACACTAATCCACTGCATCAATAACTCTACATTTCAATGCACAATCAGGCGTATACAACAAAATGATTACTCTGTTAACACAATCTCTTGCTGCAAATCTAACTACTTTCTAATATATAGCATGAGTCTTGCTACTGCTACATCCCACACAAATGTCTCCCTTACATTTATCATTTGTCACCTAGCACCATTATTAAATTTAGTTAACAATCAAACTACATGCCACACGCACATAAACTCAACTGCAATGGAGAATAAAAATAATTACAACAATGGGCAGCAAAATATTCGCTCATATAGATAGTAGGCCTTGTTACAATGTACATATTGGGTCCACTATTAGAATGAACACAATTCATATATATGGAGAAAGCGGAAAGGGCCCAAATTTAACAAGAAACCAGAGGTTGAAATGAATTGGAATCTGACATCGAAATGGATAAATTAGAAAGAACCTCATTCAAAAGGGACCGAAATTACTGAATGTTGATTCAAGTTCTTGCAATGCAAAAAGATCAAGGGAAAAAACTTGCATTGATCCAAATCCATAAATAAGAATTTGACTAGTTATCTTGTAAGGATCCAATAAAATTCAATGCAGACAATAAAGAATAAAGAAAGCTGCAGTGCCAAGAAAAGACCAAAGGTCTATTTGAAAAAGCGTAAACACCAAGATGAGAAAGCAACTTATCAAGAAACAACCTAAGAATAACAGAAACGACGCGGAGAAGTAGATTTCTTTTAATTCAGCTGGAGTAGCTCTATGGATGGGATAGCCAACCCAAGATTAAGGAAACCTTCATGATGGCTTTGAACAGCTAGCAATCAGGTTAAGACAGTTTGGAGACAGATTAGACTGCCTGGCACATCTGATCACTGGGCGTACAAGAGTTTGCGTTTCCAGGTCCTAGATAGAGGGAAACCTTACCCACGTCATAAATCAGAAGGGAGAAGAGGTAACCAGCTAGTATGAAGTGTCACAGCAGTGAACAAGCATATTTCCAACTTAGGTATCAGTTACAATCCATCTGCCCTCCAGAAGCAGGGAAAATATTATCTTATCAAAGCTCGAAAAAACATACTTTCTGAAATAAATGCACACCTAAGTTTTAATTTATCTGAAATGGTAAGACTCCTACAAATGATGAAAGGCTGACAGGTCTTCTTTTTTAATGCTGAAAATTGAATAGATGGATGCACATGACTTTCTACAGGACACAATCCATCCCAAAGCATTTACTAGGACATGTAAACCCATCCACGAGGGAGCATTAACTTTGGATTCAAAATGGGCTACACCTTGTTAAATAGTCCACTTCATCATTGTAGCAATAGTTTCATCATGGTCCAAACATATGAAATTCGCATGACGATTTCATAAGATCAGTAGACTACAAAAGGTACCTCTCCATAACTGGTATAGCACCATTGCAAAAGAGAGCTCCTCAAAGTATCCTGGTGTTGTAGCAGTTTTTCAAGCTCCTGCTTCCGACTCTCTTGAGTTTCCGAGTTATATTCAAAATCACGAACCTGAATCATATGTCGAATCAATCATGCAATCTATAAGAAGTGACCTTCCACCAAAACCAATATATTGAATGAAATGCATAGAATTAACATCTTATTAGACAAATGCAACAAGAACTCATTATGATGATATAGATTACTGCTTTCACTATATGATACAACACAATGAGCTGACTGAATGCCAAACTTACTTGGACACCTCTTTCGCGTGCCTTAGTTCTAAAATTGTCAGCGTCACGCTTGAATAATGTAACAGTATAAACAGCATATTCACTGTCCTCGTGTAGCTTCTTCGAGGATCTGGGGACCTAAAACAATTTCAATCAAAATATAGAATTTTTTTAAACCACGATTTATTCTGCACTGGTGAAGAAGAAATGAGATGCATTCTATTACTTGAAACAAGACCAAGCAATATGATTACTGTCCTTGCAGATATTATGGAAGAAACAAGAGTCTGTGATCCTCAAAGATTTACAACTTGATAAGCAGTGAAGCAATAAAAGATAACATGGACCAAATATAACTTAATACTACGCCACTAGCAGATTTTTTACCACATAGGTTGTGAGTGTCTCATAACTTGACAGCCAATCGTTCTGTGAATACTTGAGAACAACAGCAAGGAGGGTCATTAGATGTTCTGATGTGATGAGATCTTGAGGTTTCACTATGTTAGACAGATCACGAACAGCTAAACTGGAATAAGAAAGAAAATAAAGAAATTAATTCTAAAATCTAAATATAATGCAATGTGGTAGAACTTGTTCACCAAATAAAATGAGATGCATTTGAGAAAAAGTATTTATTAAAAAAAAAAAAAAGACACCCTCCCCCCCCCCCTTTCTCTCTCAAAAGAAAACAATAAACTTGGCCAATGACTTTGGTTACCAAGGAATTGAACACTCTATCTCTACAATTGGCAAGGACTTAATAACAATATTGGGCTGATGGGAAAGTACTACACTCTGGCAGCAATCCTTATTTTCTCTTAAAATTATCTTTTGTTCCCAGGAATAAATTTCTTCGTTGTTCGAGACTTCGAGTCATGAAAGTAAAATGACCTAACTGCGATAAGCTTACTTATGCAGAAAAACCATACAAACAGAAGCCTGCTGAAGACATGCATAACATATATGCTCTATTAGCATAGAAGAAGCGTCCAAGTCCTAGATCCCAGAACATTTAATCATGATGAAGCTGATACCAATGGCATACCTTCCTGTCTGCTTTCTGTTTATGGCATTGAGTTGACTCCGAACATTGTTATACTCAGCCACCCGAACCTATCACAGATAACCCACAAATAACATTTTCATGTGAGATTTCAATACAAACAATTGAAAAATATGGCAATGCGTCTAACAGGGTGATCTATTTTTTGAACCAAGATGTGTAAAGTTAGCATGTTAGAGAGGTACACATAACACAAGTTATTGACCTTGTTTAAACTTCAAAAATAAAACCACGGGACAGTCATCTGTAAATAGTACAATTATGCAAAACTGAGCAAATAAATTTGGTATGTTTTTCCATATATTTACAGGACACAAACTACTACACAAATGTTTAAAAACAGCAATAGACAGCCATAGATCAGTAACCACTACCATACAACATTAGACTACATGATTTCTCAAGTGAGCAGTTCTTCTAGCAATAGCAGCACTTCTAACAGGCTGGGAGTATAAGAGCTGGAAAGCAAGGATCGATTTAGGAAATAAGGGCCTGTTTAATAAAATTGAAAGCTTTTAGGACTATATTACTACTTATGAATTTTATAATTGATGAAATAACATTTCTAGAATATTTTATGAATTCATGATAAAGTTGGTCAATTTTAAACAGCTTTCTATCTTTATATTGTCATAATCGATGACAGTATTGGTATAATTATTCAAATTTACCACCAAGTCTTTTCAGCATTAAGTGACAAGTCAAATCGTCTTGACTTGACTTATAATTCTCAATGGATTTGTCCTTCTAATAGCTAATACGAATTATCAACTACACTTAATTTGATGAAAACTTAATGTTAATTGAGAGAGTGAGGTTCGGCCAATATGCTGCTCAACATTATCAGGTGATGCCTTTTGAAGTTGTGATCAAAACATTTTTCTCCAATACTGCAGCTTTACCGACTTTGGGTGGAGAAGAATGGGAAAGTTTTCAGATACAGCAGTCTCCTGCAGCATGTAATGCAAACCTAGGCCTATGACCTTAGTAATATTGTCTCCTAAAGTATCCAAAGCAACCTTTAGAAAACTAAAGACATTACATGCAGTATCCCCAGCTACTACATGTTTTCCACAAAAAGAGTCCCGATTTGTGAAATTTACAAACTTGGAGGACATACTTTTGTTCTATATTTACCCCTAAATTTATTGGTTGATTACTTTAATAGTAATGGCATAATAATAAAATTATGACAGTAAACTTGAGGACATTGTGATTTGTGTCAATCTATAATATCACTAAAAAAATGGGACTCTTTGTACAAAACTAAAACAAATAATAAATGGGACTTTTTTTGTGGAACAGGAGCACTATATTAGATGATGTGGCTATGACTATTGAGTCATGTGTCAAAGCAGGTTGCTTTAAATCATTTCCCACTAAAATATTGAATCCAAAACTAAACTGGGTACAATATAGAATTATCATTTATCACACACTAATACTGGACACGAACAGAATACCTTAAGATCATCTTCTATCCTAGCTACTTGTACATGAATGCCATCTACAATCTCCCTAAGAGGAGACATTGTAGGATACCTGGCCTCGTCCCAGACAAACCTGCAATCATGAAGTTCAAAACTTCCAATTTAAAATTCCTTATTTATAATAAAATCACTCATCAAATCCATTGCCATTTATAATAACCTGGTAAGGTACGAATCAACAGGAACCCCATCCACCGTTAAAGAACTACTAAGAGTACCCGAAACCCTCTCCAAATCCTCGATCTGACGTCGTATCTTGTGAGATACACCTTCAATGAAGCTATTCGACTGCGCAAATTCCACACATCAATAAATCCAAGCAATTGATTGATTATACAGAATTGACTTCAAGTTTTTTTTTCTTACTAAAAAAAATCACCTTTAGAAGATCATCGCTGAGTGATAGAAGTGAATCTAATGTCCCGACACGAAGATTCGGAATATTGAACTGCAAAATTCAAAGGGAAGTATTGGCGATCTGTAAGGGTGAATTCAAGTTGTCTAAGTCCAATCCCTAGCTAAATCTGGGGAAAGAATGAAGGTTAATAATTACGTACCCTGTAGAGAGGAGTATCGAAAGAGTGCTTGGAGATGGATTCTTGCAAGCGGCTCCAGAGAGAAGAGGGTGTAGAGTTTTGAACGGGGAAAGAAACTATCCAATATCTTGTCGCCATTGTTGCTATTATTGCTTCTGCATAGACACATATAAAAGAAATTCAAGAGGGTCTTATTTATAATTTTTATTTGCAACAACATCGTATTGAGTTCTTTATATTTAATTCATAAAATTTATTAAATATAAAATAAAATTTAATTGAATTTCTTTTACTCGTTGAACACGATTTTGAAAACGAATAAAATTTAAATATTAATAAAAATTTATAATTTATAAAAATTTATTTATATTTTGAATCGAGTTTTAATTGAATTTTTAATTAATAAAGTCTTAATTGAGTGCGAACTGTTTAATATGATGTGTAGTGTGTTGTTGATACAATGATGACTGCATTTGCTAGTACCAACTAATTATGCCTTTAATCGATAATAATGTTATTTTCAATATTGTTTAAATCATAAATAATATATTAATAATAAATTATATTACACAAAACACTTAATATTACTCCCTCGATACTCATAACTTAGCTTTGGTTGTATTTGATTGCCTTTTCATATATCTTAGTAATTTATTTTTTAATTCATCTTAACATCTTATATCTTTATATTAGAAGTTATTTTAAATAATTTAAACTTATATTTATATATTTTTAACTATTCATATGACCTCTTAATATAAAAATGTGTGTTGTTAAGATACATTAATAGGTAAGCTGTTAAGATACATCAACATACAATTAAACATCACCCTAGCTTGATTTTTATTTTTGTTAAATTGACCTATTTTTGAATTAAGAATTAAATTTAATTGTTTATATTTTCAAATATGAAAATTGGATGCGATATTAAATTTGACATAGTTTCTTATAGTTATAATTTATTCACTTATATTTATAATAAAATAGTATAAAAATCTATTATAAAAATGATGAATTTAACTAAAAATATAAAACAAAATTATTTTTTGTGAAAGGGATGTAATACTTGGATATATATATATATATATATATATATATATATATATATATATATATATATACATGACATGCTAGGAGAATTGAAACAACGTGAACATGAACAAATATAAACCACAAAAGTGAATAAAATTGAAATAATACATGTAATTTATAAATTTAAGAATTCATTTTAGATGAAGTTGTGACACACACAAAAAACCTGGACTCCTAACTTGTACTAAAAAATTAGGACCAACAAAAACAAGTTAACGACTCATAATCAAAGAAAATAACTCAATAAATTTATTATTTGTTGTTATATTTTGGCATTAATTTAGTTATTGTAGTGAGAACATTAAGATGCTTAATATATATATTATGGCATAATATATATTACTATATTGATTATTATTCAAGAATTTTTTATTTAAAAATTTCTCAAGTTAACTTTAAATCATCAATAATAATTTTATACGAGGGATTATTTACCAACAGTACGACGTCGTTTGATTCTTTTGAAATCCAACTAGTACAAAAATAGTACTACTATCAAGTAGCAACACCACTGAGAGCTGAGAGGAGCAGAAGTTTCTAAAAATGGCCTAAATTACGGTCAACTTTCTCAATTACATCTATTTTGTTCATCTTTTTTGAAAATAGGTTAAAAGCCAATTGGAGTAGCGTTGAAACGAGGAGTTTAAATTCAACGCCCCTTAAAATGGCGTTGGTCATTATCTTAACTAAATTATTGTTTTTGATTATTTTAACCAAAATATTTTTTTAAAAATAAAAAATAAAAAACAATCTTTTAAAAAAAACAAATTTATTTTTTTAAAAAAAGATTGATCCAACGCCGCGTTGAAAAAAAAAAAAAAAAAAAGTAACATGTGATGTCAGAGAAGCAAATGCCACTTAGATTGGCATTGTAATTTTTTTTAATAAAGCCAATTTCTAAAAGGTAGATGTCATAGAAACAAGTGTCTCTTTGAATTCATTTTAAATTTTTCGTTTGACAAAGCACAAAGAATGCTTCAAATTTCATTTCAATTCTTCCAACTTAATCTAAAAGTCCACATTTCATCCCACACCGTCCAAATCAAATAACAATAATAATTATTATAATAATAGTAATAATAAAAAAATAATAATAATAACAATAATAATAATTATAATTATTATTATTATTATAAACAGACTGAAGGGTGGAGTGAGTTTTGTTGAGCGCCTAAGCTTTTATTCTGCAAATATTTTTACACTAGTAATTCGTAGGCAGGATACTTCATAGCTTTTGTGGAATCCAATAAAAATGAGCAGTATTAGTTCCGAACTCCAAAATAGGATTCTTAGTCTGTTTAGTTGTTGGAACATCTAGACTCCAACAATTTTGTTTAATAATTCTAAAAATGGTCTCATGAATTATCCTATAGCAAAGCTGTCTGGTAAAGTTGGCTCCCACTATTTATTTATTATTTTATTTTATTTTATTTTTTTTGGCGGGGGTGGTAATTGGAAAATATCATCTATGTATTTAATTAATGTTAGCTCTGGCACTGAGATAGTGGTCTTTATGCATTTTCCATAGGCTTAATTATATATGATGCAGGATTCAAATGGATTAGGATTGAAAGCTGCGTGTGGAAAATATTATTGTGAAGTTACATTACAATACAGTTTCCTGGTGGTACAATTCCAAAATGGGTATGTTCCCCTCAATGTTCTAGTACTATTCTTAGTTTTCTATGTCTTTTACCTAGTTCAGCATGATCTTTGCCAGCTTTATTCATTCATACACATACTTTTTGCTAGTAATCTTAGGATAGAAATGCATGGTCTCATGGTTGTTGATTCTATGAAATAAAATATTTATCAAGTTAAATATTTTCCTAAATGGTTATATAGCCTTTTGTATTTTCCTAACTGGATCCTATGTTTAAACAGAAAGATCCAAAAACAAGAGAACTTGAAGGCTTATCATTTAATTTTAATTTATGTGAAGCAGTGGCTAAATGGGAGCAGGGCTAAAGTTTTACTTGATTTAAAGCTGTTGCTGGCTCATTGAAGGAACACGTACGTAACTTACTTTATAAGCAAAGCATACTTTTTTATTTATCTTCAGCTAGAATTAATAATATTAGGCGTCACCTTCATACGGACTTCAACTGTTTCGTTACACAATCGACTGTTATTGAGTGAGCTAACTTTCTCAGGTTCGGAATAGTACCACAATACTCGATCACTAGAGAGTTCATTGATGCTTTACCTCATGGACGAATACGCTTGGAGGAGGATTAATATGGGAGTACTTCTGTAAGTACTTTGTTTCGAAGCAGTAGTGTTAGAATGATACGCTTTTTTCTTAATTCTTTAAGCTGTATAATACTCTAAAACTTCAACGGAATCTTCTTAATTGTCATATAACCACATAAAAGATTACGAGATTCTTACAGGATGTTGATATTTTTTTGTTGTTGTTGTTGTTGTCTTATCTGAGAATGATCTCCATCATAGCAAAGAATCAAATTGTTTAACATCTCATTATAGTACTGTTGGTAAGGAAAGCAAGACTTGAGTGAGCATAATGTTCGTCTCGCCAGGAATTAAGTTCGGCTATTTTGTTAAGCATTGATCTCTATATCATTACTTTTAGATAGAAAATCAGTTTGTTCCATTATTCAGAGCCGTTGAATTCTTAATTCTACTTCCTATGTAGGACCTTTTTAATTACTACAGCAATCAATGAAAGAATAAGACTCTATGCATGGAGAAACTTTCTTTGGTACTTCCTGAAACACCACCATACGTTCCACGCCAGTTTGCCAGCTGTGCTGTTATTGGTAACTCGGGAGATCTTCTGAAAACAAGGTTTGGACAGGAGATAGATGGATATGATGCTGTTGTCAGGGATAACGGTGCACCAGTCCAGGTTTGAAGCCACTATATTTTACTTCAGGTTCTATTTTGGTTATTTGATATTGTGATCATTCATGCCTCCTTAATAGAGCCTCAGCTAATTAAAGCTCTTGGTAAGGTTGCAGAATTATATGGTACTATTACGTACTACTTTAATTGTTTCTAAGTCAGCCTTCTTTATGAGGATGATATTAAAGATTTTCATTCAACAGAAACAGGAAAGGAGGTTTTGGTTGTTAAGACGGCAATACATGATATCATGAGCAAAATGCTTCGGTGCTTCGGGACTTTGGTTGGCTTTTGTAACCACAAAGATCCAATGCCTGGTTTCATCAACTTTCAAAATTTTATGGTGTAATTGTTCAACTTGCTTCTAGGTGTTGAGTTTTAATAATAAAGTTGTAATTTTCTTTTCATACATTAAAGACCTCAATCTTATAGTAGATACAGCTTCAACTGCGTCTTAAATTCCAGCCCTAAGATCATAATAACTTTATGCGAGTATTGATGATTTTCTCTGTTTTAATGATGACAATATTTATATGAGCTTTGCATGGGTTATTGCATGGATTAATCACATTGGGTCATGTTATTCAAATATCAATTATATAATAGTGTGCATGTTATATAGAATATATATCCAATCCTGATTTGCTTTGAAGACTAATTCAAATTGGAGTATTTTAAGGAGATTGAAAATCTATTTAATATTCCTTAAATTTCTCATATTTAATTGTGGGATTATATCCTTCTAATATATATATATATATATATATATATATATATATATATATATATATGTGTGTGTGTGTGTGTGTGTGTGTGTGTGTGTGTGTGTGTGTGTGTGTGTGTGTTATCTGTTATATATATATTGTGCTACCAATTTATACGTATTTGGGAAATGTTTTAAGAATTGATTTTATTAAGGATTCTTATTTAAAGTTGATGGAACTATTATTTTGTCACATGTTAAAACAGTAATTGCTATGTTTAAGGGATCTTGCTAATTGCTAATAGGACTCTTTCAACTAGTATTTGATTCCTAATTGACTTCTTCATAGCTGAATTTCCTTATCTATTGATGTTGTATTTGGTAACGTGGATCTCCTATTTCAATCAAAAAGATATAGACGTTGCAGGAGGATTTGGAAGGGTACATAGTCGTTACTCTCTTCTTTATATATATACTGTTTACACGGTTTCAAGAGATACACAAGACTACTGAGCAGAAACTCTTCAAGCTATCCAAGATACACATCATATCATTCTTTTAGTCTTGGTTTACAGTGTTCGTGTATTCCTTATTTCATATATGTTGTAAATATAGTACAAGTTTAGGTTGGCTTGGGATTTTTATTTTAGTAATATTCAGTCTGTACAACGAAAGTATCAAAGTCTCAGAGGTGAGAGGTGTTGCAGAGGTGCAAAGGGGGCAGAGGTGTCCAATCGATCGTCGTTGTAACAGGGACTTTTATTATCTTTGTAATTGCTGAATATTATTTTAATAAAGTGAGTCTCCAATCCTAGTTGGGATTGGACGTAGATTAGGCCACTAGAGTAGATTAGGCCACTAGAGTAGAGGATAGAGGCTGAACCACATAAAAATCTCGGTGTGATTTACTACCTTATTGCTTATGTTTTTAGCTTCAATATTATGTAGTTTTGTTGTTTGCGTCGAAAAAGTTTTACACTAATCCGGACAGGTATTAGCTGTCCGTTTTTAACAGTTAAGAATATAACTAATACGGACAGGGTTAGACCGTCCGATTATAGTCTGCTATAGTAAACTTTAAAAATTGGCCACTGTAGATACGTCTAAGTATTTACACCTATTCACCCTCCCTCTAGGTGTGCTTTATTATAGAATTATATTTGGTATCAAAGCAAGGCTATACTAATATTGATCTTTGCAGGTCGTAGGGAAAGATCCTATGGCACACCTCAATTTTCAAGAAGGTCAATCCACAAGCCGACCACCTTTGTTGCTCGGAAGTGAAAACTTCAACTTTTGGAAGTTTAGAATGATGATTTATCTCAAACGAGACCCATGGGAATGGTGGGTTGTTGAAAATGGCCCTGTCATTCCAAGACATGATGATGGAAAACCGAAGACTCTCATGAAAATGGATTCGAATGAATCATGCATGGTATCCTACGACTCCAAAGCCATGAACACGCTGCTAAGTGGGATGATTCAAGCTGAAATTGACAAAGTTTCTGCATGCACAACTGCTAAGAAAATATGGGATACAATCATCATAAGCCATGAGGGAACTACAAAGGTAAAAGAAGTCAAATTAAGTATGCTAATGCAAGAATATGAACTTTTCAGGTTAGAGAAGAATGAATCCATCAAAGAAGCTTAGGCTAGATTCCTCACTCTTATGAACTCTCTAAGCATGCTCGGCCGGAAAATTGATCAAGGGAGATAAATAGAAAGATACTTAGAGTCATGCCCAAACGGTTCGCACCAAAAGTTACAACTCTTCAAGACTCAACTACAATCAGTACGATGGAAACTCTAACTTTGTTTGGAGAACTTGAAGAATTTGAAAACCAACTAAAGAGGTATGATGAAAAGATGAAGGACCTAAAAGGAAGACCTTAGCTCTTCAAAGCTACATAGAAGATGATGATGAAGACTCCGATGAAGAAATAGATATGATGTCTCGAAAATTGAGAGAGCTAATTAGAAATAAGATTAAATCAAAGTTTCAAGGTAAGACATTCAACAACAAGAAAGACGCCAAACAAAAGCCACAAGAAGATAACTGTTTTGAATGTGGAAGGCCCGGACATTTCAAGAGAGACTGTTTCCAATTAAAAAGGAAGAACAAAGCAAACAATTCAAAAGGAAAGGCGTTAATGACATGGAGCGATAATGAGTCCAATCATGACGAGGAAGAAGATGAAACTGCTCAACTGTGTTTCACTGGATTATGCAATCAAGAATCATCTGAGGTAAACTCTGAACTTGGTGATATTACTATTTCTGATTATCTAGTTTTAAAAAATAAAAATATTCGTATTAAAGAGAAAAATGTTCATTTAAAAAATTGGATAAATGATTTAATGAAAGAGGTAGAAACATTAATTGAAGAAAAATAAGAAATAGTTAAAGATTGCACATCAAGTGAAGTATCTAAGTTAAATGCTAAAATTGATTATCTTGATAACTATAATAAAATTCTATATAATCGTGCAAACAAATTAAATGAAGAATTTAATGATCTTAAAAAGGAAAATAATGTTTTAAAAGAAAGTTTGAAAATGAGAGATATTTGTATTGATGCATTTAATGATGGAAAAATATTAAACATGCAAAATAATAATGATGAAAAAATAATTTCATTGAAAAAGGATCTTGCAAAATTTGTTCAAGGGGAAGAGAATTTAAATATAATGTTAGGTGCTCAAAGGTCAAGTCTAGATAAACAAGGAATATGATACAATCCTGTTAAGAACATTACAAGCACTACTAATAAAATTAGAGTAATAAATAATAAACCAAGGAACAAGCCTCTTTATTACTCACCTTTTGTTACTTGCAAAAATTGTGGTTTAAAAGGACATTTTGATACAAACTGTAACAAAATTAAAATAAAACAAGTTTGGGTAAAGAAAATAGATTTAATTGCTACTAACAATACCGGACCCAAACAGATTTGGGTACCAAAATGATGAGCTACTTCTTTATTTTGTAGATGTGTTTTAAAGCTAAAGTACCATCACATAAATGGGTGCTAGACAGTGGGTGTTCTAGACACATGACAGGTGATAGTGCTAAATTCATCTCATTAACTACTAAGAAGGGAGGAACTATTACCTTTGGAGATGACACCACATGCCAAATCGTCGGTAAAGGTAAAATTAGAAATGGTAAGGTTTTCATTGATAATGTTCATTGTGTTGAAGGATTAAAATATAATTTAATTAGTGTAAGTCAACTAATGGATAGTTGACATGAAGTAATTTTTGAAAAAGATAAATGTGCTATTATTCATGCTTCTCACAATATTCCTTTAATTGCTCAAAGGGAAGGTAATATTTATACAATTAATTTTGAAAATCAAAAATGAAGATATTTGTCTTACTGCTATTCAAGATCTAACTATTCTTTGGCATAGAAGGTAAGGACATGTGCATATGAAATTGATTAACAAATTAGCTACCAAGAACCTTATCAAAGGATTGCCAAAGCTAAAATATGAAAAGACAGGGATTTGTAATGCATGTCAGTTAGGTAAGCAAGCAAGAAATTCCTTTATCAGCAAAAACTAGGTATCAACTTCTTTACCTCTTCAATTATTGCATCTTGATTTGTTTGGACCTGAGAGATATGCTAGCTTAGGAAATAATCATTATGTCTTTGTTATTGTTGATGATTTTTCAAGATTTACATAGGTTTTATTTTTGAAAACTAAAGATCAAGCTTTTACAGAATTTAAAAAGCTTATAAAGAATGTTGAAACAAAACACAGCCTCAAGCTGATTGGCATTCGGAGTGACCATGGTGGGAAATTTGGAAAAGACTTTATACCATATTGCAGTGAGAAAGGTGTTACACATGAATTTTCTGCACTAAGAACACCACAACAAAATGGTGTAGTGGAACACAAAAATCGTACTCTCCAAGAAACTGCAAGAACGTTACTTCAAGACAGTAAACTGCCTAAAAGATTTTGGGCAGAGGCTGTAAGTACTGCATGTTACATTCTAAATAGAGTATTGATTAGACCCATTTTATTAAAAACACCATATGAGTTACTAAACAAAAGTATTCCTAATATTAATTATTTTAAAGTGTTTCGTGCTAAATGTTTTGTTTTAAATACTAATAGTAATCTTGAAAAATTTGATACAAAATCAACCGAAACTATTTTTCTTGGTTATCAGTTCATAGTAAGGCATATAGGGTTTATAATCTTGACAAGTCAAAGGTTGAAGAGTCAGTGCATGTAATATTTGATGAATTTAACTATGATATGTCGAAAGATGAGGATTCTGCAGGAAATAACAATTTGAGTCGTGGAAGCCAAACTGATAAATCCGGTCAGTCTAAACCGTCCAAATCAGAAGGAAAGACAGCTGAAATCAGACAGCTTAAACTGTTCGAATCAGAAGGAAAGACAGCTGAAATCAGACAGTCTAAGCCGTCCGAATCAGAAAGAAATACAGCTGAAATCAGACAGCCTAACCCGTCCGTTTCAGTAGAAAACTCAGACATGCAGACACCAAAAAACAGACAGTCAGACCCGTCCAATATAGAAGAAAAATCAGACGAACACACTGATGCAGAATGTGACATACCACAGTTTGAATCCAACGAACAAATGACTACAGCAAGGCTTCCTAAACCATCTAGAACAGTGAGAAATCATCCACCAAATCTGATCATAGGTGATCCTGACACTTGGATGAACACAAGAAGGAAAGCAAGGAATTACTGTGCATTCTCCGCATTTCTTTCACAAATAGAACCAAAGAATGCCAAGGAAGCAGTTCAAGATGAAAATTGGTCTATTGCCATGCAGGAAGAATTAAACCAATTCGAAAGGTGTCAGGTATGGGATCTTGTCAAACCTCCTAAAGATGCTTCTATAATTGGTACAAAATGGATTTTCAAAAATAAATTTGATGAAAATGGCATAATCACTAGAAATAAGGCTAGATTGGTAGCTCAAGGCTATAATCAACAGGAAGGTATAGACTATGAAGAAACTTTTGCCCCTGTTGCAAGGTTGGAAGCTATAAGAATCTTATTAGCCTATGCATGCTTTAGACAATTTAAATTATATCAAATGGATGTGAAAAGTACTTTTTTAAATGGTTACTTAAATGAAGAAGTATATGTTAAGCAACCACCCGGTTTCGAACATGAAAAATATCCACATCATGTGTTTAAATTGAAAAAGGCTTTGTATGGATTAAAACAAGCTACAAGAGCTTGGTATGAAAGATTAAGCAAGTTTTTATTAGAAAATAGTTTTAATCGCGGTAAAATTGACTCTACTCTTTTTATTAAAACCAAAAATAAAGATTTATTAATTGTTCAAATTTATGTGGATGACATAATTTTTGGAGCTACTACTAACTCTTTGTGTGAGTGGTTTTCTCAATGTATGCATAATGAGTTTGACATGAGCCTTATGGGGGAATTAAACTATTTTTTGGGGCTTCAAATCAAACAATCAAATGAAGGGATTCACATTCACCAATCCAAATATGTAAAGGGGTTATTAAAGAGATTTAGTTTTGAAAATACCAAACCGAAGTCAACACCAATGAGTACTACCATCAAGCTTACTACGGATGCTACAGGTAAAGATGTTGAAGTGACAATGTATCGAGGTATGATTGGTTGTTTACTTTATTTAACTGCATCAAGACCGGATATTATGTATAGTGTATGCCTTTGTGCTAGATTTCAAGCTCAACCTAAAGAATCTCATCTTAAAGCGGTAAAAAGAATATTTAAATATTTAGCTAGGACAATTAATTTAGGCTTATACTATCCTGTATCTCCAAGTTTTGAACTAATTGGATATTCAGATTCAGATTATACAGGGTTCCAAGTTGATAGGAAAAGCACATGTAAGACCCCAACTTTTACAAATAAATATGAATTTTCTATAAATATCATTTTTGAATATTATGGAGTTAATTTGATATAATGTTATAGTTGTGGGTAATATTTATAATTTTGCAAAGTACGCAAGTTGTTATATAATATTCGATTGGTCGGGGAATATTCGTTTTAACAGGGAATATTCGTACAACGGCACAATCATTGGTGGACCTCACAACGGAATTATTGTCGGATTGAGAAAACGACAAAAATATTTTATTAAAAATAACGGCGGAAGTTTTACCATTGATACTGTTGAACTACTCGGTAGTAAAAGTACAGTAATACGTGTGGTTGCATAGTAGTACACGGTATTGATTATTAATACTTATGTGAGAAGTCACTCAGTTTGATTCAATTATTGTCAGTTAATAATATGAATTATTTAGCGATAATGAAGTTTTGTTTTATTCGTATTATTAACGTAATAAAACAGAAATATCTTTTTATATAAAACAGAATACTTTATTAAAGTTATTCTATAAATAGAATATATTATATTTTATTTAAAAGATTTTTCTTTAAATATGGACCGTCAGATTAAAGTAATCAATCTGGACTGTTCATGGATTAGTTACTATGCATTCTATTTTTCTATAAATAGCAGCTCATTCCTTCATTATTTCTTACGAATTCACTGAACTCTAGAGAGAGAAACTATAGAGAGAAACTATAGAGAGAGAGAAGAAAAGTATTCTGCTACTTAACTACTTCCTTATTTCAGTTCTTCTTTAAAACGGTAAGGGGTGTTATTCTTTCTTATTCATGAAGAGAACTGTTGTTATTCCATTTCTTATTATTCTGTTGGAATAATCTGTATACGCGGTCTACCCTATACTTGGTGACATTCTTCTATTATTCAGTTGGAACATCCTGTCTGTGTGTTTTACACCGGACCTGGTTCCGTCTTTATTATTATTCTGTTGAAACATCATGTCTGTGTGTTTTACACCAGACTTGGTTCCGTCTTTATTATTATTCTGTTGGAATATCCTGTCTGTGTGTTTACACCAGACATGGTTCCGTCTTTATTATTATTCTGTTGGAATATCCTGTCTGTGCGGTTTACGCCGGACCTGGTTCCGTCTTTATTTATTATTCTGTTGGAATATCCTGTCTGTGCGGTCTATCGCATGCATGGTGATTTCTTTTGTTATTTCATTCTTTATTATACTCAGTTGGTTAAGTTTTGACTTCTATACTCCATGAAATTTGTGAAATATCCTTGATAATTGCGTTTCATCCAATATCTTTTCATGAAAATACTCTTCTAAGCATTCTTGAATTTTACTCCATAAAGCAGTATCATGTTGACAATTTAGAAGTTGTTAATTCTTGGATATATTAATTCTTGAACTTATTTTATTGAATTCTTATATCATTGTCATTATCCTCATGTTTATAAAATGTTGAAAGTCATCTGTGGCCTGTAGTGCATATATGGACTTGGTATGATTATGACCAGGGATTATTCGGTATAATCATGACCGTAATGTTACAAATGATGTGGTAAAAGTCCTCATTGGCCCGTAGTGCATTGATGGACAGTTGTTGGCATGATCATGACCATTAATGAATACACGAATATCCTTGGCCGTAGTGCAGGGGTGATTCGATGATGTGAATTATTTTATTAAGCTGAGTCCCAGCGACAACAGTGTTGAAAAACCTTTTAAACCATAGAAGATAGTAGATTTTATTTTCTACTTGACTCTTTTAATGGATTGCTTGTTCCGCTGCAGTTAAACTTGATGTTCGTTATATTTTATCAGTTTAACAATGTTGAAGGCTAATGATAATTTATTCTGCATTATCTTAGTCATAATATTTCTTACTGGGCTAGTTGAGCTCACCCTTTCTTTCACTGTTCTCTTCAGGAAATGAGAATATAGCTGGGACGAGTCGGGGAACGGAATGATGGACCAGATGATAGTATTAGTAGTCCTCACTATTCTGTTAAATAGTGTGACAATAATTATAATGAGGACTCCTTTTGAGTTTCTATAGTCTCTAGTAGATAATAATTATATTCAAACTCACAGTTATATTTTGTCGTATTGTACACGACAGTTGTATTAGTAAGTTGTATTTGTATTCTGTACAATATATCTGACGACCCAAGATAGGTGATGTATACCTAATTTTGGGGGCGTCACAGTTGGTATCAAAGCTTAGGGATATGATCCCTGGCTAAGATGTGAGAATAGAACTAGGAGGGGAGAGACGGGGAATTCCTTCGCTAGTATGACCTACCTAAGTTTATTTGCATGATATTTAATTGGTCGGCCAGAATATAAGGATAATATATGACATATCAATTAACTTTTATTTTGTGGCAGTATCTGAAAATGGCTTCCGAGAATGTTGAGAATAGCAATGGAGCACAGGCGACTGTTGATTCACCACATATCAATAATCAGGATAATGTGCATCAGGAAGGCGATAATCCTCATGCAAACAACAATACTGACCAAATGATGAATGATGGAATGTTCAAAAGCTTTATGCAGTTCATGCAACAGCAGGCGAGAGCGGCTCCTGTTCAAAATATAGGTGGAAACACTTAAAACTCTCGGACGGTCACCGCTAAACAGTTCAAGGAGCTGGGACCACCGGAGTTTAAGGGAGAGCCAAAACCACTTATAGCGGAAACATGGATAAAGTAGATCACCAAGATATTTGATGTCTTGGGATGCTCCGAGGAGCAAAAGGTTCCCTTTGCCGCCTTTATGTTGCGAGGAGAGGCAGATTACTGGTGGAAATCGATTAAGCGTACTCAACCTGCCGCACTGAAGATGTCTTGGGAGAAGTTCCAAGAGCTGTTCAATGACAAATACTTTCTCGAAAGTGTTCGACACATGAAGGAGGTGGAGTTCATCAAATTAGAGCAGAATAATATGACCGTGTCGTAGTATGAGGCTAAATTTGCTGAGTTATCCCGGTTTGCGTCCCACTTGGTGGATAATGAAGAGCGAATGTCGCGAATATTTTTGCAAAATTTGAAACCTGAGATACGTCAACATCTTATTTCTCATAAATTGTGTTTGTATTCAGATGTTGTGAATAGGGCTCAGTTAGTGGAGCGCGATAACAAGTCAACGCAATCAAAAGAGAGCAGTCGGCAAAATGATAATACCAGTGAGAGCAGTCATCGAAGCGGTGACAACAAGCGTGGTGGGAATCAACATGCCAGAAATGGTAACCACTTCGGTGGTAATCAGGGCCAAAACAATAAGAATGGTCATTTCAAGAAGAGGAGATTCAACAATGATGGAAAGACGTCAGCACCAGCACCCGTTGTTAAGGAAGGAGAACGACCACCTATCATATGTTTCAAATGCGGAGGGGAGGGGCACATCAGTCCAAACTGCGTGATGCCGTCTAAAGCATGTTATATTTATGGAAGAGAAGGTCATTTAGCTCGATTTTGTCATTTACCAAAAATAAGTTCAGCCAGGATGGAGGCACCAAAGGCCGTCCCAGAAAAGTCAAAACCGGTAGTGCAACCCAGAAAGCAAGGAACCCGAATGAGGTCATCACGGGTAAGCTTATCATAAACTCTAACGAAGTCTATGCTTTATTTGATACTGGTTCTACCCATTCTTTTATTTCTCCTACTTGCGCTCATCGATTAAATTTGACTCCGAAGAAATTAGACTTTGACTTATCTGTTGAAACTCCATTGGGAGAAACCTTCATTACATCCACGGTTTATAAGTCTTGTTTGGCTCAAGTTGGTACCTACACATTACCTGTCGATCTGATTTCATTAAAAATACTTGCATTTGACGTGATTCTAGGAATTGATTGGTTAACTACTCATCATGCAAAAATTGATTGTTTTCGTAAGGTTGTTAGCTTTCATATTCCTAATCGACCTATTATACGAATTCAAGCAACAAACCATTAAAATCAATCGCTGTCATCTCAAGCCATAAAGCTATTCGTTTATTGAAAAACGGATGTCAAGCTTTCTTAGCTCATGTTACGGATCTAAACAAAAATACGTCAGTTTTGAATGATATTTTTATTGTTAATAAATTCCCTGACGTATTCCCTGAAGAACTTCTTGGCCTACCCCCAGAGCGTGAAATTGAATTTTGTATCGACCTTGAACCCGGTACAAAACCCATTTCCAAAGCCCCATATCGAATGGCTCCTATTGAACTTCAGGAGTTAAAGATCCAACTGTAGGAATTGTTAGACATTGACTTTATTCGTCCTAGTACTTCTCCTTGGGGTGCTCCTGTTCTATTCGTGAAGAAGAAAGACGGAAGTATGCGACTTTGTATTGATTATCGGGAGTTGAATCATGTCACCATCAAAAACAGGTACCCATTGCCACGTATTGATGACCTGTTTGACCAGTTGTAAGGAGCACAATTCTTTTCAAAGATCGATCTTCGTTCTGGATATCATCAGCTGAAGGTTAGAACTAAGGATATTCCAAAGACGGCTTTCAGAACTCGGTACGTGCATTATGAATTCCTAGTCATGTTCTTTGGATTGACTAATGCTCCTCCTGCCTTCATGGATATGATGAACCGGGTATTCAAAGAATATTTGGATCACTTTGTGGTCGTCTTTATTGATGACATCCTTATTTATTCCAAAAGTCGTGAAGATCATGAGCAACACTTGAGGCTGGTACTCTAAAAGCTTCGTGAATACAAGCTTTATGCCAAGTTGAAGAAATGCGAGTTCTGGCTGGAGGAGGTAGCATTCCTTGGGTACGTAGTATCAAGTCGTGGAATATCTGTTGACCCGGTAAAGATTGAAGCTATTCAAAGCTGGGAGCAACCTAAATCAGTAACCGAAGTACGTAGCTTTCTCGGTTTAGCTGGTTATTATCGGAGATTCGTGGAAGGATTTTCTCGAATCGCTACTCCACTAACTCAGATGACTCGGAAAGATACAAAGTTCGGTTGGAGCGAAGAATGTGATAAGAGTTTTCAAGAACTCAAGAGAAGACTTATTTCGGCACCTGTTCTAACAATACCATATGGCTCGGAGGGATTTGTCATCTACAGTGATGCTTCGAGCAAAGGGTTGGGATGCGTTCTCATGCAACATGAAAAAGTCATAGCCTATACATCAAGACAACTCAAGGAATATGAGAGGAATTATCCTACTCATGATCTAGAGTTGGCAGCTGTTGTCTTTGCACTTAAAATTTGGAGGCATTACTTGTATGGGGAGAAGGTGGAGATCTTTACGGATCATAAAAGTCTCAAATATTTTTTCACTCAAAAGGAACTCAACATGCAACAACGACGTTGGCTTGAACTGTTGAAAGATTATGATCATACCATTCAATACTCATCCTGAAAAAGCGAACATGGTAGCTGACGTATTGAGTAGAAGATCATATGCAAGTACGAGTGCGATATTGTCAACACAAAGGCCCATTTTGTGTGACTAGCAAAGGATGGAGATAGAGTTAATGACTCCAGGGACCCATGTGATGATGGCGAATATACGAGTAGAACCGACTTTAATCGATAAAGTTAAAGCTGCTCAAGCTACAGACCTGGAGCTGATGCGTATGAGGAAGAAAGTGCAAGAAGGTGCTATGCCGGAAGCAAGAATCGATGAAGAAGGAGTACTTCGAGTCAACTCCAGACTTTGTGTTCCTAACGACCCTGATTTAAAGTATGAAATCATGATGGAGGCGCACAACACACCGTTTGCAATCCATCCTGGGAGTACCAAAATGTATCATGATCTTCGTCATACATTTTGGTGGAGCAATATGAAGCGAGAGATAGCGCTGTTTATCTCAAGGTGTCTAACTTGTCAACGAGTCAAGGCGGAGCATCAAGTACCAAAAGGTCCATTGCAACCACTTGAAATTCTAAAATGAAAGTGGGAGCACATTACCATGAATTTCGTTACCGGTCTTCCTAGGGTTTCTCAAGGTATTGATGCGATTTGGGTCATTGTTGATAGATTGACCAAGACTGCTCATTTTTTACCGATGCGAGAAACTTATACACTTGAACGTCTTACTCGTATGTACATAAACGAGATTGTAAGACTGCATGGTATGCCAGTATCTATAGTTTCTGACCGAGACCCAAGATTCACTTCACGATTTTGGGTTAGCTTACAAAAAGCTATGGGCACGGATTTACGTTTTAGTTCGGCATATCATCCTCAGACGGACGGACAATCAGAGAGGACTATTCAAACTCTGGAAGATTTATTAAGACTCTGTGTCCTTGACTTCAAGGGAAGTTGGGACAAGTTCTTATCATTGGTGGAGTTTTCCTACAACAACAGTTATCAAGCAAGTATTGGCATGGCTCCATTCGAAGCGTTATATGGAAGAAAGTGTCGTTCTCCAGTATGCTGGGATGAGGTGGGTGAAGCAACGTTGTTGGGACCAGAGTTGGTACGTATGACTACAGAAAAGATTCAAACGATCCGACAACGTATAAAAACCTCACAAGATCGACAAAAGAGTTATGCTGATCTTCATCGAAAGGACGTGAAATTTGATATAGGAGATAATGTGTTCTTACGTGTTGCTCCATGGAAAGGAGTTACGAGATTTGGAAAGAGAGGAAAGCTCAATCCTCGATTCATCGGCCCATTTTTAATCCTCAATCGAGTAGGAACTGTGGCTTATAGACTCGCTTTACCGCCAAGTATGTCTCGTGTTCATAACGTTTTTCACATATTCATGTTACGTAAATATGTGGAAGACCCGAACCACATTATTGAGTTAGAACCGGACGAAATAGCGGAGGATTTGACGTATGAAGAAGTTCATGTTCAAATCTTGGATAAGAAGGAATATATTCTACGCTCCAAGGTTATACCTCAAGTCAAAGTTTTGTGGAGAAATCACGATGTTGAGGAAATGACTTGGGAGTTAGAATCTGAAATGAAGTCAAGGTATCCTTACCTCTTCGACATACCAGGTACGTACCCTAATTTCGAGGGCAAAATTTCATAAGAAGGGGAGGTTGTAAGACCCCAACTTTTATAAATAAAGATGAATTTTCAATAAATATCATTTTTGAATATTATGGAGTTAATTTGATATAATGTTATAGTTGTGGGTAATATTTATAATTTTGCAAAGTACGCAAGTTGTTATATAATATTCGATTGGTCGGGGAACATTCGTTTTAACAGGGAATATTCTTACAACGGCACAATCATTGGTGGACCCCACAACGGAATTATTATCGGATTGAGAAAACGACAAAAATATTTTATTAAAAATAACGCCGGAAGTTTTACCATTGATACTGTTGAACTAATCGGTAGTAAAAGTACAGTAATACGTGTGGTTGCATAGTAGCACACGGTATTGATTATTAATGCTTATGTGAGAAGTCACTCAGTTTGATTCAATTATTGTCAGTTAATAATATGAATTATTTAGCGATAATGAAGTTTTGTTTTATTCGTATTATTAACGTAATAAAACAGAAACATCTTTTTATATAAAACAGAATTCTTTATTAAAGTTATTCTGTAAATAGAATATATTATATTTTATTTAAAAGATTTTTCTTTATTTATGGACCGTCAGATTTTTCTGTGCGATTTACGCCGGACCTGGTTCCATTATTTATTATTCTATTGGAATAACCTGTCTGTGCGGTCTATCACATGCATGGTGATTTCTTTTGTTATTTTATTTTTTATTATACTCAGTTGGTTAAGTTTTGACTTCTATAATGCATGAAATTTGTGAAATATCTTTGATAATTGCGTTTCATCCAGTATCTTTTTATGAAAATATTCTTCTAAGCATTCTTGAATTTTACTCCACAAAGCAGTATCATGTTGACAATTTGGACGTTGTTAATTCTTGGATAAATTAATTCTTGAACTTATTTTATTGAATTCTTATATCATTGTCATCATCCTCATGTTTATAAAATGTTGAAAGTCATCTGTGGCCTGTAGTGCATATATGGACTTGGTATGATTATGACCAGGGATTATTCGGTATAATCATGACCGTAATGTTACAAATGATGTGGTAAAAGTCCTCATTGGCCCGTAGTGCATTGATGGACAGTTGTTGGCATGATCATGACCATTAATGAATACACGAATATCCTTGGCCGTAGTGCAGGGGTGATTCGATGATGTGAATTATTTTATTAAGCTGAGTCCCAGCGACAACAGTGTTGAAAAACCTTTTAAACCATAGAAGATAGTAGATTTTATTTTCTACTTGACTCTTTTAATGGATTGCTTGTTCTGCTGTAGTTAAACTTGATGTTCGTTATATTTTATCAGTTTAACAATGTTGAAGGCTAATGATAATTTATTCTGCATTATCTTAGTCATAATATTTCTTATTGGGCTAGTTGAGCTCACCTTTTCTTTCACTGTTCTCTTCAGGAAATGAGAATTTAGCTGGGACGAGTCGGGGAACGGAGTGATGGACCAGATGATAGTATTAGTAGTCCTCACTATTCTGTTAAATAGTGTGACAATAATTATAATGAGGACTCCTTTTGAGTTTGTATAGTCTCTAGTAGACAATAATTGTATTCAAACTCACAGTTATGTTTTGTCGTATTGTACACGACAGTTATATTAATAAGTTGTATTTGTATTCTGTACCATGTATCTGACGACCCAAGATGGGTGATGTATACCTAATTTTGGGGGCGTCACAGCACAAGTGGTGCTTGTAAATTTTTAGGTCAAAGCCTTGTCGCTTGGCACAGCAAGAAACAAACATTTGTTGCCTTGTCTACTACGGAAGGTGAATATTTGGCGGCAGATAGTTGTTGTTCACAAATTTTATGGATGATTCAAACTCTTCATGATTTTAATGTGATATGTGAAAATATGCCTATTATGTGTGACAATACTAGTGCAATTGATATTTCCAAAAATCCTGTGTGCTTCATTCTCGTACTAAGCATATTGAAATGAGACATCATTTTTTAAGAGATAATGTTGCTAAAGGATTAATTAAATTAGTATTTGTCCCTACTGAACATCAATTGACAGATATTTTTACAAAACCTTTAAGTGAAGAGCGTTTTTGCACTTTGAGAAGAGAACTTGGAATGTCTGTATGTGGTTAGAATGTGAAATTCAAGGATCTCACAAATTTAATTTTTTTTTTGTCAATGACAACGGGGGAGAGATATTTGGGTAATGATGATTATGTTCTAACCAACTTGTGCTTACTGATTTTTTTTGATAATGACAAAGGGGGAGAGATATCTGGTATTTAAAATTTGAATTGACTGGGTATTTGGATCAAGATCCAAATCATTTTTTTTTTGCTCCTTAAAATGCATATATTTAGGGGGAGCCTTATAGATAGGGGGATCATATAAATTTAAAAGATAATATATTGTCATCATCAAAAAAGGGGAGAATGTTGGTTTATATACTTTGTGGTTTTAATGATGACAATATTTATATGAGCTTTGCATGGGTTATTGCATGGATTAATCACATTAGGTCATGTTATTCAATTATCAATTATATAATAGTGTGCATGGGTTATTGCATGGATTAATCATTATGTTATTGGGTCATGGTTATTACTCATGTAAGTTAATGCAGTATTGGAGTGAGTAAATCAAGGTGGTTATTTATGTCATATGCTTTAAGTTGTTATATAGAATATATATCCAATCCTGATTTGCTTTGAAGACTAATTCAAATTGGAGTATTTTAAGGAGATTGAAAATCTATTTAATATTCCTTAAATTTCTCATATTTAATTGTGGGATATATATATATATATATATATATGTGTGTGTGTGTGTGTGTGTGTGTGTGTGTGTGTGTTATATATATTGTGCTACCAATTTATACGTATTTGGGAGATGTTTTAGGAATTGGCTTTATTAAGGATTCTTATTTAAAGTTGATGGAGCTATTATTTTGTCACATGCTAAAACAGTAATTACTATTTTTAAGGGATCTTGCTAATTGCTAATAGGACTCTTTCAACTAGTATTTGATTCCTAATTGACTTCTTCATAGCTGAATTTCCTTATCTACTGATGTTGTCTTTGGTAACGTGGATCTCCTATTTCAATCAAAAAGATATAGACGTTGCAGGAGGATTTGGAAGGGTGCATAGCCGTTACTCTCTTCTTTATATATATACTGTTTACACGGTTTCAAGAGATACACAAGACTACTGAGCAGAAACTCTTCAAGCTATCCAAGATACACATCATATCATTCTTTTAGTCTTGGTTTATAGTGTTCGTGTATTCCTTATTTCATATATGTTGTAAACATAGTACAAGTCTAGGTTGGCTTGGGATTTTTATTTTAGTAATATTCAGTCTGTACAACGAAAGTATCAAAGTCTCAGAGGTGAAAGGTGTTGCAGAGGTGCAAAGGGGGCAGAGGTGTCCAATCGATCGTCGTTGTAACAGGGAGTTTTATTGCCTTTGTAATTGCTGAATATTATTTTAATAAAGTGAGTCTCCAATCCTAGTTGGGATTGGATGTGGATTAGGCCACTAGAGTAGAAGATAGGGGCTGAACCACGTAAAAATCTCGGTGTGATTTACTACCTTTTTGCTTCTGTTTTTAGCTTCAATATTCTGCAGTTTTGTTGTTTGCGTCGAAAAAGTTTTACACTAATCCGGTCAGGTATTAGCTGTCCGTTTTTAACAGTTAAGAATATAACTAATACGGACAGGGTTAGACCGTCCGATTATAGTCTGCTATAGTAAACTTTAAAAATTGGCCACTGTAGACATGTCTAAGTATTTACACCTATTCACCCCCCTCTAGGTGTGCTTTATTATAGAATTACATTCTCCATGGTAGAGAGCTCTAATGCTTTATCATTTAGGTTTCCATTTTTAATTTCCTGGAAGATTGTTGGTTTCAGTTGATCGCTTAGAGTACTTGTGACTCTCACCACTCCTTATACTTGAGGCTTCCATTAAAATTGGTTTCTGAAAAGAAGAACACTACTGGTGATTAATTCTATAGCATTCATTAGATGTTCCCCTCCCTCCAACACCCCCCCCCAAAAAAAATGAAAATGAAAACCTATATATATGCGTGTGTGCGCACTTTTTACAGAATCTAGTTGTGTATAAAACTGAAGATAATTTGGTTGTGGGAATGTGTTGTCTAGCCTCTGTATGGATTACGGAAAACAGCATGTGGATTCATTTCAAACTAAGTTTAGTAATGTCTGTACATTCCATAGGCATTAGCCATTGTCACTTGGCGCTTGGAGATATAATAGGGAAACACAACAATCCTAGGGACCTTTCTGGTTCACAAGGTTGTGATGCAATAGCTTTCCTAAGTCTTTTGGTGGAAGACTAGGATATTTACATTTGCACGGAAGCTGCTAGTATAAAAGACATTAATAGCCCAACTGTTTCTTTTGCTTGTTAGTGGCTTTGTGCTTGATTAATCATTTGCAATCTAATGTGATGATTATTGTGTCTGTCTTTTGTTTATAATATTCTACATACAGACTTGTTTGATAACATTAAGCCATGTCAGGAACTTGTTTTTGGAATATGTAGATTTTAGATTTTTTTTTTGTTGCTCTTTATTCTACTCAACACCTCAGTTCTCAAGCTTTTGGTATTGTATTTTGTTTTTTGGTTCACCTTCGCCTTCCCCTTCCCCTTCCCCTTCCCCCTGTTCTCTCCTTTTCTTATCATTTAAATGAAGTTTGTTTTTCTTTACTGAATTGGTATAAACAATTGCAAGGCATTGTCCCCGACCAAAGTGCCTGACATTTTTTTAGGACTAGATATTTCTCAGAGTCTCGCCAAGGTCATACCCCTCTGCAAGGTAGGGCTTACTACCAGATGATGGATGGTTGGGATTAAGTTTACAACAGATTCTTTTCTTTATTTTGAAGTACTCAGTTTAATCATATGAATTTTGCGTCACGGAGGTAGTGGGTGAGGTGCCTTCTACTTTTTTGAGTTTTGGCATATGCCGGGAAAAGAAGTGAAACATCCTCAAGAAAGGGTTCCTAGTCAAATAGATTAAGATCAATTCTCCAATGCGAGCTGATTGCGAAGTGGGTACCCAAGCGCAGTACAGCTGTAGATGCTGCTAGGACAGCATCTGAGAAATTGTCAAGGTAACTGATTTTTTGACTTCATTTAGCTTTCAAGCATTATTTAGCTTTGTGGCCGGCTGTTGTAAAGTGGCAGTTTAAATTAGGTTGTTGAGTAGGTCACTACTGCAAGCGTTGGACTATGTATACCGCCGTATTGAATTATTGAATACAAGTAATCAGAAACCATTTTATAAAATCAAGTGATCAAATTGTTCTTAAACTGAATTTTATTGTTATTTTTATAAAAGTTAAATTTACTAATAATTTGGGGAGACTTTTGATATGATGTGATATTAAAGAAAGAATCAAATTCTCTTTCCACTTAGTAGGTGTTGTTCTGATAAAATTATTGATAATTGTTTGTTTGAAACATTTGAATACGTGTATTATCTTATTTTAAATTTATGGATTGTTATGAACAAATTTATTATGTAATAATAAATAAACAATATTATCTAAGAAATACTAAATATAAACTTTTGAACAATCTTTGATAGAGTATGCTATTAGTAATGTAATGTTAGAAATAAAATATTAAAAAATATTAATTACATTCTATAGTACATAAAATAACAAAAATTACAACAATATTCATTAAATTGGTAATTGACTAATTTGTTAAGGAAAAATCAAAAATAATTTGTATATAACAAAGCTATGGGCACAAGGAGGTAAAGGTATAGTAAGGGGCTGTTTGTTTAGAACTTAATGGGTATGAATGGCTAAATCGGTAAGTGGCTGAATCATTAAGTGCGTTTGTTTTAAAAAAAAAATCGTCTGAATGGCTGAATCGATCAGATGCGTTGGCTGAATGGTTGGCTGAATGAAGTAAAAAAAATTAAAAATAATAAAAAAATATTAACTATTATATTATGTAATATTAAAAAAATTTACAACAACTTTGAATTTTTTCAGAGGGGTAAAAAATTAAAAATATGTCATTCAGATCTTTAAGATATGTCAGTTATCAAACAGTTTTTTTCATTCAGATTCAGCTCATTCAGATTCAGATTCAGATTCAGATTCATTCAATTTTTATCAAGCACCCCCTAAGTTCCTTCTTCGTCTTTTGCTTATCATTGGATTGGAAGCTGCAGGCGATGCCTTCTTGCTTGTGTAGTTGGCCTTGCTTGCTTAAGTGTGAAAGTGCGTAAAGTAGGCTCAATTTATTTGGTTTATAAAGATCTTGTAGTAGCCGAAGGTTCAGTAGGGGAAGTTGAATCTGTTGATCTTGTTTCCTCTGCGTATGGAGAGTCTGTTTCATCTACTTGGCGAAACTACGTGCATTTCAGGCTAAGATCCTTTCTGAAAGCTCGAGAGTACACTAGTGCTACGTTTGGATCGATGGAATAGGAGGGAGAATGGAATGAATCATTTCATTGGAATGATAAAAATGTTGTTTAGTTTGTTTATTCCAACGGAATAATGTATTCATAGTGGAATAGGTGTTAACTTAAAATTATAATTTTTATTCCTGGAAGGGGGGTCAGGAATAACTTATTCCATCTACTATTTTTAAGTAATTGATAAATATGTCCCTTAAAAGAAATACTTATCTTTATTAAAAGACAAATACTTATCTTTATTAAAAGAAATACCCCCTTCCCCTTACCCACCTACCCCCACCACACCCCCTACCAACCTACCCCCCCACCCCCACCCACCCCCACCCCACCCCTACCCCACCCCTACCCCTTACCCACTACCCACCCCACCTTTACCCACTTACCCTACCCCCACCCCCACCCCACTCACCCCACCCACCCTACCCTCACCCCCTACCCCCACTCACCCCACCCCATTACCCATCTACCCCCACCTCACCCCACCCCACCCTACCCTACCCCCTTACCCACCTACCCTCACCCTTACCCATCCACCCCACAACCCACCCCTACTAACCTACCCCCACCCCACCCCACAATTAAAATAAAAAATATATGAAAAAAACATATATTGTTATTATTTGACGTTCAAATATTAAAAAAATTAACGAACATATTCCGAATTCAAATAATCTATCACCAAACATATATTATTATTATTTGACGTCAAATATTTGACGTTAAAAAAATATGTTGGTAAACAATTAAAAATATTATTATTATTTAATCTATTAAAAAATATATTATTTTGATCATCAATTAAAATAAAGTTAATTCTAGAGAAATAAAAAATATATATAAAAAAAGATAACTTACAAGTAAGAAAAAAAATTATATGCAAAAGTATAGTAAAAAAAGAAGAAGAATATAATTATAAAAAAAATCTAGAGAAATATGTGTTAAATTTTTAATATAAAATGAATTTAAGTTAAATTTGAACATTTTGGGGTATTTAGGTCACTTTCTAATTATTTATTTTATTCTTAGATGTATTCCCAACATCAACCAAACATGTACATGGAATATTAAAAAATCATTCCATTCCATTCCATTCCTTATTCCATTCCCTCATCTATTTCATTCCCTACTCTATTCCATTCCTTCAATCCAAACGTAGCATAGGGGAGAGGGAGATACGTTAACAGAATGAGGGGTAACAAGCAGTCTACTCATATACGAAAGAGGGATATTTCGACTCAATGCAAGAAGAGGAGCGATGGTTTGGACATCGAGACCAAAGAAAGGAGATGGCTAAGCGGAGGACCTAGGGTTAGTGTTTCGATATCAAAGGTCCTGGTCATGAAAGGGTGACCCGAAGGGATATCCGGTTCGCCTTCGTTTACATTAGTAAACAACATGGACATTGAATGTAAATTTTAATAATTTATGAGGGTGTAAATAAAAATATCATTCAACAATATTTTTTACTCATTCAGTCACAATTTTTTGGACTAATTTAAAAATTGTTAAACAAATAATGTGAATAACTTATTCAATCAAATTCAAACAAAATAAAACTCATTCAAAAATAAACAAACAACTCATTAAGACAAAATAAATGGCGGTTATACTACCTCCGTTCCTAAAAAATTGTCGTTTAAGGTTTTGGCACATGGATTAAGAAAATAGCATTTACCAAGTAAAATTTGTTTGAAATACCATCACTACCCATTTATGGGAAGTTGAAAACTATTAATATAAGGAAGATAATTTTTTGGGACAATGAGAGAAAGCAGAGATAATATAGGAAAGTAAATAATTTATTCTCCTCGAAAATTATAAACGATAAACTTTTTGAAATAAATTTTTTCTTCTAAAACGATAATCTTTTAGGAACGGGAGAGTAATGCCCTGGCTCCAATCCATTGCGCCAAAGCATACTAAATGAAATTATATGATAAATGCGCCTTCCACCAAAAGTCTGTAAACAAGCATTACTAATTCAATTCAATTCTTTAAAGAGAAATGAGTTTTTTTACTACAATGACACAAGTAATGAATAAATTCTTCGTGAAGTCTATATGATTTGATCATTTCATAAAACAAGCATATAAATTAAGAGTAATGCTAGACACATAAATTATACTTAAAAATTATGTATAAACAGTATTAAAAAAAAAAGAAGATATATTTTATATATTTTTATTGGTAAGCAATATATGAATTTTATTTTTTTTTGCACAACTTTTTGTGTGTAATTTGTGCACATAGTATTATTCATAAATTAAATTATTAGCGAGCAATTTTTCTTTGGTGCATGGTCAATATAAAAATGAGACAGAAAAATTTAGATTTTTCTCATTGGATAATGTTATCTCACTAGATAAAAGATAAATAAATATATATTTATATAAGAATTTAAATAATAATTTTTCTTATAAAATTTACAAATGAAAGATAAAAAATCTCTAAAACAATATTTAAAAAGGAATAAAGGGAGTATTGAATGAAAAAAACAACCCAAGAAAAAGATTTTAAATATACAATTAGTTTGAGAAGCAAATGGTAGTATTATAGTATAGTGTCTTATTGGTTTTAAAATATAGAATAACCTTTTATTTTTTGAAATTAATTTAAAATATATTAGATTTTTTTGTATTCATTTAATTTCATACTGAACAATTACAATTTTTTGCAAATTTTCTAATAAACATTATTAATTTTAAAAACAAAAATTATATTTTAAAAGAAAGGGAGTATAAATTAGTAGCAATAAGGAGGGAAGGGAAGTTAATTACTGCCGGAATTTGTGACTTATTTAAAAATAACTTATAAGTAATTTTAAAATAAGTTAATTTTATCAAGTTTAATATCTATTTTATCTTTCTTCTATTTATTAATGTTATTTCTAATAATTTTTATATTTATTTTAATTTATAAGTCATTACGAGTTGAAAATCTTCATAACTTGTTTTACCTTAATTTCTAACTTATAAATTAAATTAATACTACCAAACACTTTTATTTATAAATTATAATTTAAAATAACTTATAAATTAAATTATATTTTTACTTATAAGTTAGTTTAAAATACATGCCATATTATATATGTAGGGCACCGAATCTGTTTGTATGCCTGCGGCCACACGTGTCGTCATCCATTTCAAAACCAGCTGCTGCTGGTGCTGAAGCCTCAAATCGCTTGTTCACTCCACTCCACTCCACTTCACTCGTTCCCTCCCTCCCTCTCTCCCTCTCTCCCTCTCTCCCAATCCAATTACAAACATAAAAAAAGAAGGGGTAGAAAAGTGCCTCTCATCATTGCGAACCCTAGAGAGGTAGAATCACTCCTTTCTTTCTCTGTTATTGAAGCTACAGAATTAAAAATGACAGAGTTACAGCCACCGGACGGACAATTTAACGGAGGTGGAGCTCTTATTGTCACTTCCACTGAGAACGTCGGTACCAAACGCCAGCGCAGGCCCAGCGTACGATTAGGCGACATCGGAGGTGATCAATCCTACGATTCTCACGTCAATCATCCTCCTCGAAGATCCAACAAACACCACTGGAAACAAAAACTCCCACCCACCACCACCACCAAGGACAAATCCTCCAAGACTCGTACTCTTATGAATTTGAGCGGCCCAGAGTTTCACGAAACCCTAGACGCCGAAGATAAAGAGGGCAATTTGGATACCGTTGCAATTGGAAGCTGGAAGGTTAGGGATTCAAAGTCTAGGCGGAGTTCAATTTCGACTACCAAAAGGGTTAGGTCTAATTGGGTCTCCAGAGTTGATGATGGCGGCGGCAGCAGCGGCGGTGGAAGAGGTGGCGAAGGGGAGGAATTGGAGAAGTTTAGCGGTGGAGAAGATGTTGATAATGAATTTAGGGATTTCGAATCCGACAGCCCACTTAAAGAAACTAGTCCAATTCACTCTTTGGATAATTTGGCCGTCGAGAATCACGATAGAGAGGTGGGGCTTTACAGAAGAGGGATTAGTAGGGCAAGGGTTTCCGATGGTGGGGCTGAATTGGAAGGACCGTCCGATACTGATGCCAGAAATTGGAATAATAACAATAGTAATATAGAGAGGAATGGGGTTAAGGTTTGGCTAAATCAATTAGGGTTGGGACGGTACTCCCCGGTTTTTGAAATGCATGAGGTGGATGATGAGGTTTTGCCAATGTTGACATTAGAGGATCTAAAGGATATGGGGATAAATGCTGTTGGTTCGCGGCGGAAGATGTACTCTTCCATTCAGAAGCTTGGGAAAGGCTTTTCGTGACTTTGAATAATAAAGTGGGTCATAGTTTGAATGACAGGAAAATGAGTACTCAGCTGCAATGGAAAGGGAAGACAGAATGTCTGAACTGGTTTGAGCTTTTTAGTGTATTTTCTTTCAGCTCAGTAATCAATTGTTATGTTTTGGATTAAATCTCATATTAACTCCACAATGTTGTTTCTTGGCAAATAGTACTTGGATTAGTGATACTTTCCTGACATAGTCTTAGGATGCAGTATGTTAGTATGATAACATTTTTGGTGATTCCCTGTAGACAAAATCTTGTTGATGCATTTTTGATGGATTTAGCGCCTTGCGGGTTTTATTCTCTCGTCTAAATATGTAGCAACCTAGAGAGAGATTCATATTACACTTATGAGCCTATATATGTTTTTCTTCTTGTAAAGATTGTTTATTTGTTTTTTACTTAAAGTTCCATATGTATTCTTATTGTTTGTTGATAAAGATATGATATGTCTAATATCCTTATTCATTGTTGTAGTCATTTGTGGTGCTTACTTATACTTGAGATGCTCTGTTGTTAGTGGTGACCAATTGCTGCCCTTACAAAAATGGCAACATGTTTGCTTTAGTAAGGGTTAATACTATTTATGATATGTGGTTATGGTTCATTCAAATGTTTGTTAATTGACCTTTTCCATTACATTGTTTTCTGCGTGGAGTAGTATTAGTTGTGTTGGTGGGTTTAGCTTCTCTAGTTCCCCTTGTAAAAGGGCAATATGAAGGTTTGATTTAATCAAGGTTAGACCTATTTTGGTTTTGTTGGTATGTTTCATCCAGGCCTTTGACTTTCCATGTTGTTTGAATATTAGTTGTCTAAAATAATATTAGTTGTCTAGAAACACGTGGCAGCAAGTTACCCAGTGGTATGCTGAATATGTAGTGGCTAAACATCACTGGAACAAATCGGAATTTGCTTGCTACAACAGTCTGAAGAGATGATAGCTTGTGTGGAGTTGAAATGTTGAATATTACCACGTACTCCCTCCGTCTCTAATTATTTGACGTTTTAGAGGTAGACACAAGAATTAAGATAATGATTGGAAAACATTAAATATAGTATTCAATTGTCTATAATACCTTTAAATATTTGTGTACAACTGTAAAACGACCTATATTAAGGAACGGAGGGAGTATTAAAGATCATAAATGCTTTGTAGTGCATGTACAGTCACAAGAAATAGCATCAGAATGTTCTAGACAAATAAAGATTTGTAGCTCTGGTTTGGTTAATTAATAAGTATTTTGGTTTTCCACTGAGGACCTTAGTCGAAAAAGATATTGCATGTTTAGTTAAGCAATATTCAAGTTCTAGAGTTGGAAAATGGAGATTATATATTTGGTTGAGTTGCTATGGGAGGTGGGGTTCTTGTGTAATTGAGAGCTTTCTGTTTGAAATAATTAGGTAGATGTAAACAAGACTTAGTTTACCCAAGTCAAAAGGGGAGTACAAATCAAATGTATTTTGCACCTTGTACCCAGGAACTTTTTTCTTCATTTTTTGGTGCAAAAAAGGGTGGTATCCTGTGTTCAGTGCCAATTGTTGTATTCAGAATGGCACAGCTACCGAGGCAACTTTAGCTGTGAATTTTGAGTCCACTGTATCCTGGAAACTGTCTTGCGTCAGAAAAATGGTTCATGGGCAGTTTTTTTGTTTTGTTTTGAGAATCGATATTTCCACATGTAAATTTGATAGTTTCACAAGTTTTTACTTATATGAATAGTAAGTAGAGTTCATTTCATGTGAGAGAGGACTCCGTGGAACTATCAAATTTTATTAGAAATATCAAATTTCTTTTAAGAACTCTCAACAGCAGGGGCATGCTCACATTTATGGATCTCATGCTAATTGGTTCAGAAGATGCATCAAAGCACAAGGAAAATTTTCTGTGTTTTAGACTTGACAAGTTTTGTTGCAACACGTTTTTGCCACTAATTTTTATTCATAGTTCGATTAGGTTCGTGAATTAACACTTAACGCTACTGCTTTTTTCTAACATTAACTCATTAAGTACTCATGTTTCAACTATTTATAATCAGTTTTAGCAAGTAAAAATTGTTTAGGAATTAGCTTTTTTGAAATGACTTATAATCTTTTATTAAAATAACCAGAAGCTCTAGTTTCGAACTTCTGATTATTTGCCTAATGATAAAGTCTCTTTTTACACATGAAAATGACAAGTTTCCCTTCGGTTCTCATTAGTTTAATCTAAAGATTGAAATGTATCACTAAAATTATATAAGATCTTAAAAAACCAAAAAATTAGCATAATAATAATATTTTTTAAAAGTATATTACTATTTATTTTAATAATTTCACTCATTACCCCTCCTTACTTCACAAAAACTTTTTTTTAGCAAGTCACTTCAAAGAAGAGAAGCAAATTTTTTTTTATTATACCAAATATTTTTTACTAGTTTATACCAAACATTTTTGTACTAGTTTAAGGTTTTTTTTTTTCTTTAACAAACACAAATTTGCCATAATGGGAATTATTTTATGTTTTTTAAAAGATAAAAGCAGAAAAGCGAAAAGGATGCCATCATATCCTCCGGAACCTTTCATTATAATTATGCAGAGTATAACCCGACCGCTCATTCCACCGTTAAGATACCCTATTATGTTATAGAAACCACGTTTTTCGCAGAAAATTAAAAGCAGCTCTTTCCCATTTCAGATTAATAGATAGAAATGATCATTAGTAAGAAATACAAGCTGCATATTTACACAGAAATGAGGAGCTATAACAGATTACACTAAGTACCATGGTGGGCAAATACTTGTACTTCTAATAGCAGCAAACAACTCCAAGTTCCTTCTGGACCTTTTACAACTTCAATAAACCAAAAAATATATTAAAATAAATCACTTCATTCCAATTTAACTCTGCCATCTTCCAGCTGTTGTTTCTTTGGTTCAGCAGGAAAGTATTTTATGCCAACCATGTCACCGACTCTGCTGATAACCTGATAAAAAGTTTCAAGGATCAGACAGTAGACATGAAGCTTCTTTGGTCGAGATTCAAAGATTATTCTAAAGACAGAAAAGAATTGTATACAATAAATCAAGTTAAATGGGGATGTCTGAGTACTGTCTTCAAATAAAACTAGGTGCGAGTTTATATTTAAGAACAAGATTTATAGTCAGATGTTTTCTACCAGCTAGCCATATAACTACTGGACTACTTGAGCAAAGCACAAAAGACAAGAAAAACAAAGAAAAATTATTTGCATTTGAAAATAAGTACCGACTACAAATACCTGACACCGGCTGCCAGATAAACAGTGATAAAAATCAAAGGTAACATGAATGTGACATTAGTATTATCATCTGTTTGATAGTTCTACAGAGTCTATACAGGTCCCTTATAACAACAAAGGTACCTTGTAACAACAAAGAAACTGGGAGATGGGTAGAAAGATCATGAGTTGACACAATTGCTATTGTACAACCTGCACCTCAGAACAATTAGCAACAACATTGCACTTGTCCAAATATGTCAACTCCACACCGCCCCCCATCCAAAGAAAAAGAAAAAAAAAACCTTTCCCAACACCTCACCCTCAATGTTAAAGATTGATATTTCAAATTGGCTTCCCAATTACCCTGAATAAATAAATAAATAAATAAAACCATCTTACAGGAGACAATACTGTTTTGGTGACAAAAGAGGATACAAAATGATGTATGGTAATTATTGATTATAACCATTGGACCCACCCATGTATATGGTGAAACATCAACTAATTATAACTTGACACATCATTTTGTATCTATTTTTTTTGCAGCTTTTTTTGGTCACTGTAGCATTACTACTCTATAGGATAGATATGCGAGACCGGTACTTTGAAGCTTCAAACACAGAAAATTCTTCTAATAGGAGAGTTTCATGTGCTTCCAGAACAATTTTAAATACAATCCATGTTTGAAGGAGACCTTCAGGCATTATCAATAACAGTACTCACAATAAGGTAAAAGAAAGAATGTGAAGTTTTAAGAGATACAAGTGCGAAGGAATGAGGATAACCTCTAGCGCTTTGATCATGTCTTCCCTTGTGTGAGCAGCCGAAATGCAGATGCGTGCTCTGGCTAACAATAAAGGGGTAGCTGGAAAAGCAACTGTCACAACAGCAACCTGTAAGAGGCAAATATGATGTCAATGTTCAAGTAACCTCCTGTAATTTATAGAAGCACACTGAGCTGAAATATTAGAAAAAAGTACCTAGAAAATCATTGCACGGCTCTTCATAGAAAGCAAGTTGGACAATCTATTATTGATTGAACATAAGAATGAGAGGAACAAAGGAAACTTACGTTTTGTTTAAGGCATTCCCGTGAAAAAGCAGGAATTTTTGCTGGATTATAAAGCATAATAGGCATTACAGGTGAGTCATTGTCCCCAAGAACCTCGAAGCCCATCTTCTGCAGTTCTGACCTGAAGAAGTTGCTGTTTTCACGTATTCTTGCAAGTTTCTGAGCCCCTATTCAACACAAATGTAACTCAAGCCATCATTATGTAACCCAGTTATATCAGATTTAATGAACTGCAGTGGAACTTTTAGAAGTCTAAGTAATGCAAAAGGCAGAGAAGCTCCCATACCTCTACTGGAACCATCCTCCCCAAGAATGACCTTTATGGCAGAAATAATCTGTTGAGCAGCAGGAGGTGATATTGATGTGGCATATAGATGAGCAGGACAAGTGTACTTTAGATATTGAATAAGCTCCTGAAAATGAACTAGGAGATATTAGCTATTGAAACGATGTCCAACACTCAGTCTGTCTAACAAGTAACATCACCTAAGCCCATAGATGATAGATAATAAAGAAACAGTGGGAAAGAGAGCTGAAGTTACTGGTAGTTTCAAGACCACAACACGGTTGTAGCCCATACCGCATAATATGGCAGCAGAAATGTTGATTGCAATGGGAAAGAGAGGGCTGAAGTTACTGGAAGTTTCAAGACTGCAACATGGTTATAGCCCATATGGCATAATATGGCAGCAGAAATGTTGATTGCAATACTAGAGCAGCCAGTTTGGTTTTTTAAGTTCCATCTAAAAAGTTTGGCTCTCTGGTTACTGCATGACTGCAATAACAAACACAGTAACTAGAGAGACACAACCTTTGTAGATGGTATAAAATATCAAATGGAACTTGTTTAATATTCCAAACAAGCTACTGCTTGGAGAGCACATGTCACATTTATACGAGGACATTGATTCAAGACCCAATTTAATGAGGAAATAAATACCATTTCAACCAATAATTGGAAATATACTTGTTCCATTTCCCAATAATGCTTTACTTGTGAATTTTTAAATAAATTGAAGGCAAGAGAAAAAGAAGTTTAGGGAAGAAGATAAGAAACGGAAAGAATAGAAAGTAATAGTCATTCTAATTAACTTAGGAGTTGCTTGGAAGTTGAAAAGAAAATAATTGAAATGACAATGTGATACTGTCGTATCATCACAAAATAAAAGTGGAAAGAAAGATGAGAGAAGATAAGACACGACGGGGCACTATTAAAACTAAACAATGTTTCTTTCTCTCCTCTTTCCAACCCGGAAGGAGAGAGAAGCTAGGAAAGTGATGATAGTTTTCTCTATTTTTATCTTCCTTTAATGAACACACAAAGATAAAAGTGAGGCACTTCCATCTCTTCTTTTTTCTCCAAATTGAAACTCCCAAATAATAGTGTATGACAATATCGTTTCCTTCCTAAGTAAGAATTAAGCAACAATACTAGAGATCAAATATAACTGCTTCAACCTTGCTAAAGAAATGCAACGGGTTAAATAATGTTTTGGTCATTGTACCAGGGGTTGATTTTTATTGTGGTTACCGAATTTTTTGTTATAAACACATTATTACTATACTCAAAAAATGTTACAAAATGGTCATTACTTAACATTCCGTCCAAAAAAGTGAACGGAAGTGCTGACTAGACTAACGATTAACAGGTGTTAATTATGTGGCAGGTGACGTGAATCGGATTAATTGATGTTTTGGTCATTGTATTAGGGGTCGATTTTATTTTGGTTACTAAAACTTTTTTTGTTGCATTCACGTTATCGAAATACTAAAAATATTACAAATTAGTAATTTTATTACAAAATATTACATGTATGAAGAGAAAGTACATCATAACTAATTTAAATCCACAAATTTTTCAAAATTATATTTAATTTGGAACCTTCTAAACACCGAACCAAACTGCAAAATAAAGGAAAAAAATTGGCCCAATAAACCCCCTCAAATATGCCGACTACCGCAAAAATCGATTTAATAAAAACTATTTCACTCTCATTTCGAAGTGAAACAAGTAGCTTTGGACACCGCTATGGTCAATTTACCACCCTTCTTTTCTCCGTTTTTTTTCTTTTTCGGCAAATATATAGGTGTAAGAGGGGCCTATTTTCTTTAAACTAAATTTCCGACGAAAGGCTGTAATTCTGATTTGGTCCACGGTGAGAGAAAGAGTTGATGTTCTTAAGGTGTAGAACACCATTTTTTCTGATAAGTTTGTCATTTGTGGTTATAAGATGAAGATGAACTTTGATTTTTAATTGTTTTTGTTTCTTTAAATTATGTTTCTTTTTTTTTAAAATTTAATTATCTTCTTATAATATTATGGAGTATTAAAATAATTAATCTGACTTTATCTTTTTTCTTTTCTTCTTGGTGAGCATTTTATGTTATTTCTACAAGCTGGCCCACGCATGCTATCTCATTAGAATATTCGACATCTATATGTCAAATGTTTGGCGAGTAAGCTTTGTCGTTAATATTTTGGACGAAAAATTATAAAATCACTGATTTGTAATATTTTTGATAATTCGATAACGAAAATGTAACAAAAAAAGTTTCAGTAACAAAAATAAAAATCGACCCCTAGTACAATGACTAAAACATCAATTAACCCAATTCACGTCACCTGCCACATAATTAACACCTGTTAACCGTTGATATAGTCAACACTTCCGTTCACTTTTTTGGACGGAATGTTAAGCAATGACCATTTTGTAACCTTTATTGAGTATGGTAATGTATTTGTAACACAAAAAATTCAGTAATCACAATGAAAATCGACCCCTAGTACAGTGACCAAAACATCAATTAACCCGAAATGCAACAATACATAGGCACTTGTAGGAGTCAACGAAACTCATTTCATGGTATTAATCAATATTTCAAGGAAGCCCGAGTAAGGATGAAAATAGACAAACCTTGGATCCAGCAATGTAACCACCGCATGATCCAAACGACTTGGTGAAAGTTCCCATCATGATATCTACATCAGCAGTATCCACACATAGAAGTTCGCAAACACCCCTACCTGTTTTACCAACTGCTCCAATGCTGTGTGCCTCATCCAAATAAACATATGCCTGAAATAATTAAAAAAAAAATTAGAACTAAAAAGCAGCAAAGCATGGAAGATCCAAATAATCAGCTACATTTGCTAAACCCTATAGCCAAACAAAACTTTGCAAGATCAAGCTAAGCAGCATTGCAAAGAAACATCAAAGGTACCATATGTTTGCTAAATTTTATTAGGCAAAAAGAGATCTAAAAACTTCTGATGCTCCATAAACTGCATAAGATGTTCATAACAAAACGAAAGAATGCAAAGTCACCATATAACAAATGCATCACCTTGTATTTTTTGCTAATCGCAACAATCTCTGGAAGCTTGCAGAGTTCTCCTTCCATGCTGTATATCCCCTCGACAATAACCATTATCTTTTTCCATGGTCTATGTGTTCTGGGTTGTCCTTCAGCAATATGTTCTCTCAAAACTTTCTCCAAGTGGGATGGAGCTGAAAATTAGAGAGAGGGGGGGAAAGAGAGAGGGTGAGGAAGAGACAAAGAAAGAGAGTACAAAAATAAAATGTAGATAATTAAGAAAATCATATGCATGAGAAGTGTTTTAGTTATAAGGTTTTCTCAGAACATTAAATCCGAACCAAACTTACTGTTGTGCTGGAAAACTCGAATGGTAGCCCCTGACCCTCTAGCACCATTGACAATAGAGTTGTGGTTCAGAGAATCACTGATTATCAACCCACCCTGCGGATGATCACATTGAGGGAAAGAAACCAAACTACAATGAAAAATAGATGTTAATAATTTACACAAGTACATACCTTCCCCATTAAGACGGGTAGGATGGCAGAGTTTGTTACATAGCCCATGCCAGTAACTAAAGCAGCTGGCTTTCCAACAAAATTTGCCACGCACTCCTCCAATTCAGTATGCAGTGTTGTCGTGCCTGGATAATCTAATTAGTGCATAATCAATCACATAAACATATCTCGCCAAAATAATATGGCTACCTCCATCAACACGAGCACTGCAGGTGCTGGGAGAAAATTTCTTCAAAGAATCAATCACAAGGGGCGTGCAGTATTCATCCGATGCAGCAAACCCAAGGTAATTGTATGATCCTAAGTTGAGGCATCTGCTTATCTTAGTTGTGCGTCTACAGAATTCAATTTATTCAACAGGAGCATGTTTAGAATCCAGAAAGAATTTGGGACACCTTACTTAAAAACCACCTCGGAAGTACATAGAATGGAAGAATAGTATAACAGAAGACAAATATTAACCGTTTTATATGTTATATTATATATATTGACAAAACTATTATAAATAAACTCCACATACAAATTAAATACTCACTTTAGTGTCTTGTTATTGTCCTTGGAGACACGCTCCACCACATCAAACCAAGCATCAGGAGGACTCGATATAGGTCGCCCAAAACAGTCCTACAAGGTGAATAACTTTAGCTTCTACATAAATGTTACACTTGAAACTGGCATAGCAGCAAAACATCAAAGCTTGATTTAATTTGAATAATCTGGTAAGTGTTGACTAACAATTTACACCTGAAATTTGAAGTTACATAGCAAATTCTGAACAGCTTGAACCAACATGTTGGACATCATGAGAAGAGGTCCTAAACTATAATTTAAATTAATGCAGGATCTATCAAATGCAGCTCTTTTTGACATTATCGCTTTGTATTGTGTTCTCTATCCTCTTTATTGAATTGTGGAAGAAACAACTAGGACAATATTTTTGAGTTTTCCGAGTTGTATTTCAAATTTATATTATCCTTGACAATAGTTGGGCAAAAACTCATTCAACATCATGATTTCAAATTTTAAGAAATTAGTCAAGTTACTATACTTGCCACTTGTAGATACATATGATGCATATATCAAATGTCTACTTACTTATATTTACAATCAGATGTGTGTATGCAATACGTATCCATGAGTTGAAACTTGAAAGTGTAATTGTATATATAAGTTAATTGTTTTCTTCTAATTCTTCCTTCCATGGGTATCCTCTTTCCATTTTATGTGCATTAGCATGTTAGTTTCTCCAACGTTGTTCACAAAATTAGACTGCCTTTGATTGGCATAGAATGAATTCTTCTTAATTGCTGTTATTCACCGGTATTCATTTTCAACAACTAAAAAATCAAAAACCAAGTCTTGGCAGTTGAACTGAAAGTTTATTAGACTAGTCCCACTAAGATTTGAAAGTTGGTTAACATTTACTTTTCTAGGTAACCAAGTGTACTGACTTCTCTACATTAAAAGTTCGGAGAGGGATTTAACTCCAGAGGATAACAATGATAGCAGACAAAACTTTGTCCAGTTAAACCTCTACAGCATTTTCAAAAATAATGCTTAGTAGTTTGTCTTTCTTACTCCAGTTTTCATTCATGGTATGGGATACAAATTCCATCCCTTGATCCCTATATTGTATAATAAAGTCATACCGTTTCAATTCAGAATTTCCCAACATACAACGAAGAAAAAATTAAATGAACTGACTTAACAAATTATATTTATTACAATGAACTAGGATATGCATGTACATAACCACACATATGAAAACATACAACACTATTATCCTGCCGGCTTGTAAGAAAAAATAATACTAGTACGAGAAATAACTTCTGGCCTGAAATTACGAACTTATCCAACGAGATACTAGTATCAAACTTTACCTGGATACGAAGATATAACCGCCGAATATAGAAGTCCTCCAGACCTAAGCAGATCGGAGCGTAACCCTTACAACACACAAAATAACATATAATCAATTAATTTGAACGAGAAGTTAATCAAAATATAATTATAAAAAAATTAATAACACACATAAATAAAACTTATTTATACAAGCATATATATAAATATACCTGAAGATTGCCGGCACGCCACCAATCGAAGATTTTACGAAAGAAATCGCGAAATTGGCCGAAGGCGAAGAGCAATCCATAGCTGAAATAGGTTGTCAAGGCGGTCAAATACGGAATTGTGATCATTTTAGAGAAGTGATTTTGAAGACCGGATCTTATGGGAAAAATCACCGGTGGAGAAAGATTTATCGATTCGAAGAGAATCGGAAATCGGAGATCCCACGCTCTGACGAGAGAGGAGAGAGACTTGAGAGGAGGGAGGAGAGAGAGTTGAGAGGAGGGAGGGAGAGGATTGGTCAAAATTTCCAATCCTCTCTTCTTTTCGGTTGATATTCTCTTTTTTGAAATTTTCTCTGCACTATTCGGTTGTCAATTCAAGTATTCAACGAATAAGCAGACTGTCTGTAAAAAAATTTAAAATAAAAAAAAAAAACTTTTTTAGATAGTTTGGGCCAGAACCCGACCCACTTGAGATTTGAGAGGGACAATTCTTTGGCCCGCACTTCTCTCATCTCCCCTTTATCTGTAATTATAAATTCCTAACATATAATTATTTATATCCTTTGTAATTTCAGTATTGATACCTCGATTGTAATTTTAACAAATGCTAGAGATATTTTTGAAAATACTATTTCATAAAAAGTGATATTTTAAAAAATAACTTTAGAACAAGTGAAGTACTTCCTCTTTTCCAAAATTAAGGATATATTTTTATTTTTTCTCAATTACAAAATTAGAGATATATTTCTATTTTATAATTATAAACTAACATAATATTTTTAATTTGTCATTATTTTTTTACTATCATTTTTAACATCAAATCATTGCGTTTGAATCTCTAACTAATATTAAGACTTAAGAATATAAAATTATCTTTAAAACTTCGAATTTTACAAATAATTTTTGAAGTAAGTACTGAATCGCTTCTTATCTTGAGTACCGACCCTTATTTCCTTACATAGTAATAGGGGTGAGCATGGTGCGGTTTGAAGTCCAAATCACACCCGAAACCACTTAGGTGCGATTTGACAAATCGAAAATCGCACATGAAACTGCTTGTGAGTGGTGCGGTGCGATTTCGGTTTCATAACCAAATGAAATAACAAAAATTTATGCAATTTTAGCAGGAGAGTTAGAATTATAAATCAACATTTCACCGTCTTACATTTCCAAAGGAAGTGCAAATTTGTTTGGGTTTGGTTCATTTTTTTGTAATGGCAAGTCCAAAAAAAAAAAGAAATGATTCATATAATTAGTCCAGGGTCAGGGGTAAAATTTCGTGTACATACATCATGTTTATTAATAATATACTCCTATATATATAATTGTATATTAACATATTTTGAGTTCAAAATACAAGATTAATGAACTGAAGGAGCTTTTTTTGATTTCGGTGGATTTACAGAGGGTAAATTGCTTTGGTATGTTGATGTATATCAACATTGTCAAAGGTTAAGGGCACGAGTAAGATTTCTTCTGTTTTGATTTTTCTGGCAGCATCATAATTACATGTGGCTGTCTTTTTGTTCCTTTGCAACATTCAAGTTTTCTATAATTGTGATTTATACAAAAATTTTATAGTTTTATAATTCAAAATAGGATTTACACACGGTGTTGTTTCGGTTTTATACGTACGATTTTGATTAGTAATCAAATCGAAATCGTAAATTTAATTTTTTAACTAACCTAAAATTGCTACATACGCCGAAATTATTAATGCAATTTTTAGTACGATTTCAATTTTAATTTAGTTCCTTTCTCAACCTTACATAAAATTGTCCAAACAACTTCAAGTCATTTGATACTACTGTATTTTGTCAGTTGTGATATATGAATGCTAAAAAGTAACTTTATATGCACCTAAATTCAGCTGTGATATTATTTTTATATAAGAAGAAAGATGGTAATAATTTTACTTTTAGTAAAATAAAAATTTTGTTGTGAGAGTAGACTATCTCACAATAGACTCTTTTGAATGTCCAGTCAAACCCATTATATGTCGTACTTAATCACAGAGAAACTAATTTACATTTCTAAAGTGTAATTTTTTTAAATAGATGATGAAAATGATTATGTAATCAATTGTCAACTTTTCTTTCCACAAACTTTGATTAAGATCACAGAAAGTGAAGTTACAGTAATATTATAATACTCTCGTATTCATCCATCCCCATCCCCATCCCCATCCCCATCCCCATCTAAGAAAACAAATAAACCAAGTTATTCTTCTTTATTTATTTGTTTTATTTTCAGATCGATCTATTTAGTGCTCTAAGGTAGTAGATCTGACAGATCTATTAGATGCCAAATTTGATATATATTGGGGTCGCCATCTCCTTCCCTATCCCAAAAATTCATTGAATGTCGTACTGAAAGTTGTACGTTAATGGGGCTGGTTTTTGAAGCTTTTTGAATTTGGGGTGACACGTATGCACTGATCAATCTACAGGGAAAAGAAGAAGAAGAGGAAGAGGAAGAGGAAGAGGAAGAGGTTGAAAAGAGTTAGTAACAATTGGGGCATCTGGAAAACGTATAGGGAATCTTACTGATTAAGAGGTTAATCTATTAAAAGACATTTAGAACTAAACAAAGATAGCCTAATGGTCGGATTTCAAAATACTCCTTATAATTATTTTTTTACCAATCCTCATACAAAAGATTTGTGTGCCTGAGGCCATTACTTTTTGAGAACTTGAAAGATTTGTGTTGCAACTTTTATTGTGAGTAGACATATAAATTAATCACTCATGTATATAAATTAATTTATAAACTATGCGTGCATTATAACAAGAAACAATATTTTTTATCCCAATATATATAGAAGGATTCTTTTACTAATGTTACCGTTGTAATTTAATATTGAGAATGTTTAACCAATTTTCAATTCACAATATAACTAATAATTAGCAAACCTATAATTAAGAAGATACGGTATCTTTTGTTTGTGTCAGAGTATCTCTAATAATCTCTTCAACTATTTTGGAATATTTAAATTATCTCCAATAGTCTCTCCGACTTTAGTCATCAAATCTGCACCATCATTTTCTCTCTCCAGAACTGGTAAGTTGACTTTGCCTATTCAAAATATTTATTTTGTTTTGGGAGAATCAAAATCATATGAAAAAAAGCTAAAAATATTTATTTTACTTGATGGGTTTGATATCAAAATCATTCCTTTTTATTTATTTATTTATCATATTGGATAAAATATTATTTTAATTACCCTTTGGATAATCACGATAATTATGACGTGAATTAAAAATTTATCTAATAACCTTCGATAATCAAATTTGCTTGTTGGGTTTGCAATGTCAACATGATAAGATAAACTTGTTTTTTATTGAAAAGAGAATAAAACAATACACAGAAAGATAAAAGGTGAGAGAAAACAATACAACAGAAAAGAGCACACATGCATTATCAAACAAATAGGAAAAAAAAAACATTAGAAATTAATCCCTTGCCCTCTAAAATTGCATATCTCTACTAGCACCATTACTTTTCCACCCGTGCTCAATAATGTCTGCTTGGAGCTGAGAATGAGTTTCTCTATTTCGAATAGAGCGATGATTTTTATAATTCCTATATTATCCTCAATTTTTAATATAATAAATTTTAAATTACAACTCATATCTTCAATTTTAAATTTTCTATTCATTTCTATTAAAAACTCAAAAAAAACACAAAAAAAACTTTAAATTTTTTATTATTATTTTTGTTGTTCTAATTTAAGTTTTCTATTCTTATTGTGTAAGATTATGTTTCATCACGTGAATGAATATATACAAACTCCAAGAAGTTATATAATAATAATAATAATTATGTCAATCAAAGAGGACCACAAATAAATAAAAATCAAATCATAATTGTTTCTTGTCCCAAACATCACTTTAGAAAATAAATTTTATGAAGCTTTCTTGTTTAGATAAGATAGGCATCACAACTTTTTATTAGGAAGAGATAAAATATAGTACTATTTTCGAATGGAAAATTAATTTTTTTGTTTGGCTTTAATATTATATATATTATATATATATATATATATATATATATATATATATATATATATATATAACCCGGGGAAGGGCCTACAACCTGAAGGGCGAAGGCTTTAAAAGACTTCATCCAATTTCGACGACGACAAAAATAAATTATTTTGTGAGAAGAAAAATTTATTCATAAGTTGAGATTTATTGTGAAATAGAATAGAATAAAATAGAATAAATGAGATGAATATCAAAATATAAAGTAAAATTCATAAGTCGAGGAATGAAATGTTCTTCCACAAACTTATATAATTCACCAAACCACATGTTCAGCTCTCCCCATCTAATTAATTATAATATATACATGCACCCATTATCATTTACTAAAAAATATTTTTATTGATTAATTGATTTTTTTTTCTATGATCACTTTAGATATACTTATATTGAATAGCACTAAATGCCTAAATTATTGCATTTTCATCAACTAAAAACCCTTATTTAGATTGGAAATAAACTATAAACCTTGACATATAACTCAATTACTAACATTTATAAAAATCAAGAATCTAATAAGTACTAATTACTTTAGAGTCCTAACTAAAGAAGTAAATGTACACTACAATCACTTATTTATCGAAATAAACTTATAATATATAATTCAATTATCCATCTAGCTAGATAAAACTTTAATAAATCAATATTATTTTATCAAAAAACTAATATATCATATCTATACTAAGAATAAAGAAACTTTTGTGCATCCGGTCGAAGTTTGCACAATTTAAATAAAATTTTAATATAATAATAATCTAAATAAAAAAGGAACAGCTAATTGAATTAATTAGATTGACTATTAAATTAGAAAAAAAATTGTGAAAAATAACAAACCTTAATTTGCAGGAAATTAAACCAACACAGGATCAAAAACAAAATAGTAGCAAAAAAATTTGGAAGAAAGAAAAGAATTTTATTTAATTTGAACACACTACAGAACAGCAAGTACTACACCTAATATATAGGTGAATAAAGACTCCAACAGACAACTTAAAATTTCTCCACTAATTCTTAACTTTAGCCTAAAGAAAATACCCCCATCTTCTCCTTTAACTTGTTAAAGACTTCAGCTTTCAACGGCTTCGTGAGAATGTCGGCAACCTGATCTTCTGACTTGCAAAACTCCATCTCTATCTCCCTTCCTTCAACAAGTTCACGAATGTAGTGAAATTTGATGTCGATGTTGTGAAACCCCAGATTTTATGAATAAATATTTAATTTTTCTCGAAATAATTTTTTTTATTATTGTGTGGATTTGATATAATAGTTATGGGTAATATTTATAAATTTTGCAAATTATGCAAGTTGTCCTATTATATTCGATTGGTCGGAGAATATTCTTTTTGTCGGGGAATATCCGTACGATGGTACAATTATTGGTGGACCCCACAATGGAATTATTGTCGGATTGAGAAAACGACAAAAATATTTTATGAAAATAACGGCGGAAGTTTTACCGTTGATACTGTTGAACTACTCGGTAGTAAAAGTACAGTAATACGTGTGGTTGCATAGTAGCACACGGTATTAATTATTAATGTTTATGTGAGAAGTCACTCAGTTTGATTCCATTATTGTCAGTTAATAATATGAATTATTTAGCGATAATGACGTTTTATTTTATTCGTATTATTAACGTAATAAAACAGAAATATTTTTTTATATAAAACAGAATACTTTATTAAAGTTATTCTATAAATAGAATATATTATATTTTATTTAAAAGATTTTTCTTTAAATATGGACCGTCAGATTAAAGTAATCAATCTGGACCGTTCATGGATTAGTTACTATGCATTCCATTTTCCTATAAATAGAAGCTCATTCCTTCATTATTTTCTTACGAATTCACTGAACTCTAGAGAGAGAAACTATAGAGAGAGACTATATAGAGATAGAAGAAAAGTTTTCTGCTAATTCACTACTCTTATATCCAGTTCTTTTATGGTAAGGGGTGTTATTCTTTCTTATTCATGAAGAGAACTGTTGTTATTCCATTTCTTATTATTCTGTTGGAATAACCTGTATACGCGGTCTACCCTATACTTGGTGACATTCTTCTATTATTCTGTTGGAACATCCTGTCTGTGTGTTTTACACCGGACCTGGTTCCGTTTTTATTATTATTCTGTTGGAACATCCTGTCTGTGTGTTTTACACCGGACCTGGTTCCGTCTTGTTATTATTCTGTTGGAACATCCTGCCTGTGTGTTTTACACCGGACCTGGTTCCATTATTTATTATTCTGTCGGAATATCCTGTCTGTGTATTTTACACCGGACCTGGTTCCATTATTTATTATTCTGTCAGAATATCCTGTCTGTGTGTTTTACACCGGACCTGGTTCCATTATTTATTATTCTGTCGGAATATCCTGTCTGTGCGTTTACGCCGGACCTGGTTCCATTATTTATTATTCTGTTGGAATAACCTGTCTGTGCGGTCTATCGCATGCATGGTGATTTCTTTTGTTATTCCATTCTTTGTTGTACTCAGTTGGTTAAGTTTTGACTTCTATACTCCATGAAATTTATGGAATATCCTTGATAATTGCGGTTCATCCAGTATCTTTTCATGAAAATATTCTTCTAAGTATTCTTGATTTTACTCCACAATGCAGTATCATGTTGACAATTTGGACGTTGTTAATTCTTGGATAAATTAATTCTTGAACTTATTTTATTGAATTCTTATATCATTGTCATCATCCTCATGTTTATAAAATGTTAAAAGTCATCTGTGGCCTGTAGTGCATAGATGGACTTGGTATGATTATGACCAGGTATTATTCGGTGTAATCATGATCGTAATGTTACAAATGATGTGGTAAAAGTCCTCATTGGCCCGTAGTGCATTGATGGACAGTTGTTGGCATGATCATGACCATTAATGAATACACGAATATCCTTGGCCGTAGTGCAGGGGTGATTCGATGATGTGGATTGTTTTATTAACCTGAGTCTCAGCGATAGCAGTGTTGAAAAACATTTTAAATCATAAAAGATAGTAGAGTTTATTTTCTACTTGACTCTTTTAATGGATTGCTTGTTCCGCTGCAGTTAAACTTGATGTCTATTATATTTTATCAGTTTAACATTGTTGAAGGCTAATGATAATTTATTCTGCATTATCTTAGTCATAATATTTCTTACTGGGCTAGTTGAGCTCACCCTTTCTTTCACTGTTCTCTTCAGGAAATGAGAACGTAGCTGGGGCAAGTCGGGAAACGGAGTGATGGTTCGAATGATAGTATTAGTTAGTAGTCCTCACTATTCTATGTAATAGTGTGTTAATAAATGTAATGAGGACTCCTTTTGAGTATGAATACTCTCTAGAAGATAATATTTGTATTCAAACTCACAGTTTATGTTTTGTCGTATTGTACACGACAGTTGTATTAGTAAGTTGTATTTGTATTCTGTACTTTATATCTGACGACCCAAGATGGGTGATGTATAACTAATTTTGGGGGCGTCACAGATGTGCTTGCTTCTCCCGTGAAAAACAGGATTTTTTGTAAGAGAAATAGCCGATTAGTTATCACAAAAAATCTTTGTAGGGAATTCTTGCTTCTGATTCAACTCATCACACAACTGTCGCATCCAAATAGCTTGACATGCAGTGGAGGCAGCGGCCATGTATTCTGCTTCAGTTGTTGATAGTGCCACCACTTGTTGCTTCTTTGATGACCAAGAAATAACTCCCGAGCCAAAGTGAAAAGCAAAATCGGAAGTACTTTTCCTCCCTTCAATATCACCTGCCCAATCACTGTCCGAATACCCAACAAGATTGCAATTAGTAGCAGATGCATAAAAAATACCATGACTTTGAGTACCTTTTATGTATCGCAAAATTCGTTTTGCAGCTTGTAAATGAACCTGGCTGGGTGTTTCCATAAACCGACTAATCATGCCAACTCCAAAAGTAATGTCAGGTCTAGTAGAAGTCAAATAACGTAGACTACATACCAAACTCCGAAAGTACGTTGGATTGACAAAATTACCATTACCAGATTTGGGCAATTGCAACTTTGTTTCGACTGGAGTATTGATAGGCTTGCATGACTCCATCTTGAACCGCTTCAGATATCTGCTGCATACTTCTTTTGTGAGACAAATATCCCATCACCTGTCTGCATAACGTCAAGCCCAAGATAATAAGACATAAGTCCCATATCAGTCATCTCAAAATTGTTAGTCATAGCCTCCTTGAACTTATCAACCATACTTGGGTTGTCTCCAGTAAATATCAAATCATCCACATACAAGCATACAATAAGCATATTTCCATGTGAATCAAATTTGATATATAGCGTAGGTTCGTAAGGACACTTAAGAAAATCATTTTATTGGAAATATAAGTCGATACGAGTGTACCACGCCCTAGGCGCCTGCTTTAACCCATATAACGCTTTCTTCAACTTTAGAACTTTATCCTCGTGACCTTTCTTCACATAACCAACCGGCTGATCCACAAAGACTTCTTCTTCAAGTGATCTTTCAGAAACACAGATTTCACATCCATCTGATGTATTTGCCATTGCTTTTGGGCAGCTAAAGCAATTACCAATCGAATAGTATCAAGCCTTGCTACAGGTGCAAAAACTTCATAATAATCTATTCCTGGCTTTTGTTTGTATCCTTTCACAACCAACCTGGCCTTCAACCGGTCCACCTGACCATCTGGTTGATACTTGGTCTTGTACACCCATTTGACACCAATTGATTTCTTTCCCGGAGGAAGAGAAGTGAGTTCCCAAGTATTGTTGTTCTCGATTGAATGAATTTCAGTATCCATAGCTCGAATCCATTCATCATTTTGTGATGCTTCCGTAAAAGTGAGTGGATCACAATCTGCAAATAATGCAAAATTGACCAATTCCTCATCAGAAACATCATTATCATTGGTTAGTACATAATCCTGTAAGCGTGCTGGCAAAACTCGGTTGCGTGATGAACTACGAGTTGCTCCATCCTGACACAAAATAGGATTAGAGGGCATTGCACTGCTCGTATTATGTGGTTGCACTTCAGGTTGGGTGTCACCAACTAATTCTTCATTCCAATAAATCCCCATCTGTTCCTTCTCAGCGGTTGACCAATCCCAAGCTTCACCTTCACTAAATTCTACATCTCTACTCACAATAACTTCACATGTGGCTGGGTTGAACAACTTATAGCCTTTAGTTCTATCACTGTAACCAAGGAAAATGCATTTTATTCCTTTACCATCCAACTTCTTTCTTTTCTCAGTTGGCACATGAGCATATGCAACACAGCCGAACACACGAAGAGCTCCAACATCTGGTTTACAACTGCTCCAAGCCTTCTCAGGTGTCATATCCAGAACACTCTTTGTAGGACACATGTTCAAAATATAAACAGCACAAGATACAGCTTCTGCCCAAAACACTTTGGGCAAGTTTTTTCCTTTTAACATGCTACGTGCCATTTCACCAATTGTTCGATTCTTCCTCTCAGCCACCCCATTCTGTTGCGGTGAATAGCTAGCCGTGAATTGTTGCTTAATTCCATGATTTTTACAAAACACAGAAAATTCATTAGAGGTATACTCTCCTCCTCTATCCGTACGAATCATCTTTAAACTCCGACCACTTTGTTTTTCCATGTAGACTTTGAATTCTTTAAATTTCTCAAAAGTTTGCTTTAAAAAATAGACCCAAGTTCGCCTACTGTAGTCATCAATGAAAGTAAGAAAGTACCGATTACCTCCATGAGATACAGTCTCCATTGGTCCGCAAATATCTGAGTGGACAAGCTCCAATGGCTGCTGTGCTCTACGTGACTTTTCTACAAGAAAAGAGTTCCTGTGCAGCTTGCCAAGAATACAACCTTCACACAATAGATTAAAATCTCCCAACAAAGGCAACCCTGTAACCATTTCCTTCTTTGCCAACAACCTTAATCCATTAAAATTCAGATGACCAAAACGGAAATGCCACAACCAGTCAGTATCCATAACAATAACACTAAAAGCCCATATCAGATCTGTTTGTAGAGGTAAAGGAAACATGCGATTTTTAGTCATCTTTACCTTAGCAACAAGTTCCTTTTTCTGATTTTCAATAGTGCAAACCCCATCATCAATGATGATTTTAAGTCCCTTTTCAGAGAGTTGGCTCATACTCAATAGATTCCATTGTAAACTAGGAACGTAAAAAACATCAGAGATATGTTCATGAGAGCCATCTTTCAATCGTATAATAACTTTACATTTGCCCAAAATTGGAACTTTGGCTTTGTTTCCAAAATTCACTTCCCCGCGTACCGATTCGTCTAAACAAGAAAATAGCTCCTTCTTGCCACACATGTGATTACTGCATCCAATATCCAGATACCACTTGTCGAAGTGTTCTTCTTCGAAAGCGCTGCAAGCTAACAACAAAGTTTCCTTTTCTTGTATGTCAGTTTCAACATAGTTAGCACGTTCATAGTTAACTTTAGGTAATTTAACTCTACATTGTTATCGATAATGCCCATAATTCTTACAACGAAAAAACTGAATTTTGGACTTATCATACCCTCCATTACCAAAAGTTTGCTGACCAGAGTTACTTTTCTGAGAGGGGGCACCAATCTTGTGGCTCATACTCTTACCATCCTTGTCTTGTGTTAATCCTTTACCACCACTGGAACTGCTTTTGTTGGACATAGTTACCTTGCTTTGAAAAGCTTGCTCAATAGGCTCGGCTGACCTCTGATTCATTCGGTACTCGTGAGCACATAATGACCCCATCAGACCTTCAATTGTCATGGTTGAAAGATCCCTTCCTTCTTCAATTGCAGCAACAACATAATTAAACCGACCTGTCAAGGACCTCAAGATCTTTTCAATAACACGTAAATCTTCCTTTTTTTCACCGTTAACCCGCAATTGATTGACAACAGATTGAACACGTGAAAAATAGTCAGATATAGATTCAGAATCTTTCATTTTAAGAGATTCGAATTCACCTCGTAAGGTTTGCAACCTTACACTCTTCACCTTCTCATCGCCTTTGTAGGATTTCTGAAGCATCTCCCATGCCTCCTTAGCCGTAGTTGCACTTGAAATCTTTTCAAAGACAATCTCATCTGTGACGCCCCCAAAATTAGGTATACATCACCCATCTTAGGTCGTCAGATACATAGTACAGAATACAAATACAACTTATTAATACAACTGTCGTGTACAATACGACAAAACATAAATTGTGAGTTTGAATACAAATATTGTCTTCTAGAGAGTATTCATACTCAAAAGGAGTCCTCATTACATTTATTAACACACTATTACATAGAATAGTGAGGACTACTAACTAATACTATCATTCGGACCATCACTCCGTTTTCCGACTTGCCCCAGCTACGTTCTCATTTTCTGAAGAGAACAGTGAAAGAAAGGGTGAGCTCAACTAGCCCAGTAAGAAATATTATGACTAAGATAATCCAGAATAAATTATCATTAGCCTTCAACAATGTTAAACTGATAAAATATAATAGACATCAAGTTTAACTGCAGCGGAACAAGCAATCCATTAAAAGAGTCAAGTAGAAAATAAACTCTACTATCTTTTATGATTTAAAAGGTTTTTCAACACTGTGATCGCTGGGACTCAGCTTAATAAAATAATCCACATCATCGAATCACCCCTGCACTACGGCCAAGGATATTCGTGTATTCATTAATGGTCATGATCATGCCAACAACTGTCCATCAATGCACTACAGGCCAATGAGGACTTTTACCACATCATTTGTAACATTACGGTCATGATTATACCGAATAATCCTTGGTCATAATCATACCAAGTCCATCTATGCACTACAGGCCACAGATGACTTTCAACATTTTATAAACATGAGGATGATGACAATGATATAAGAATTCAATAAAACAAGTTCAAGAATTAATTTATTCAAGAATTAACAACGTCCAAATTGTCAACATGATATTGCTTTGTGGAGTAAAATTCAAGAATACTTAGAAGAATATTTTCATGAAAGAATACTGGATGAACCGCAATTATCAAGGATATTCCACTAATTTCATGGAGTATAGAAGTCAAAACTTAACCAACTGAGTATAATAAAGAATGGAATAACAAAAGAAATCACCCAGCATGCGATAGACCGCACAGACAGGTTATTCCAACAGAATAATAAATAATGGAACCAGGTCCGGCGTAAACGCACAGACAGGATATTCCGATAGAATAATAAATAATGGAACCAGGTCCGGCGTAAACGCACAGACAGGATATTCCGACAGAATAATAAATAATGGAACCAGGTCCAGTGTAAAACACACAGACAGGATGTTACAATAGAATAATAACAAGACGGAACCAGGTCCGGTGTAAAACACACAGACAGGATGTTCCAACAGAATAATAATAAAAACGGAACCAGGTCCGGTGTAAAACACACAGACAGGATGATCCAACAGAATAATAGAAGAATGTCACCAAGTATAGGGTAGACCGCGTATACAGGTTATTCCAACAGAATAATAAGAAATGGAATAACAACAGTTCTCTTCATGAATAAGAAAGAATAACACCCCTTACCGTTTTAAAGAAGAACTGAAATAAGGAAGTAGTTAAGTAGCAGAATACTTTTCGTTTCTCTCTTTATAGTTTCTCTCTCTAGAATTCAGTGAATTCGTAAGAAATAATGAAGGAATGAGCTGCTATTTATAGAAAAATGGAATGCATAGTAACTAATCCATGAACGGTCCAGATTGATTACTTTAATCTGACGGTCCATATTTAAAGAAAAATCTTTTAAATAAAATATAATATATTCTATTTATAGAATAACTTTAATAAAGTATTCTGTTTTATATAAAAAGATGTTTCTGTTTTATTACGTTAATAATACGAATAAAACAAAACTTCATTATCGCTAAATAATTCACATTATTAACTGACAATAATTGAATCAAACTGAATGACTTCTTATATAAGCATTAATAATCAATACCGTGTGTTACTATACAACCACACGTATTACTGTACTTTTACTACCGAGTAGTTCAACAGTAACAATGGTAAAACTTCCGCCGTTATTTTTAATAAAATATTTTTGTTGTTTTTTCATTCCGATAATAATTCCGTTGTGGGGTCCACCAATGATTGTGCCGTTGTACGAATATTTTCTGTTAAAACGAATATTCCCTGACCAATCGAATATTATATAACAACTTGCGTACTTTGTAAAATTTATAAATATTACCCACAATTATAACATTATATCAAATTAACTCCATAATATTCAAAAATGATATTTATAGAAAATTCATCTTTATTTATAAAAGTTGGGGTCTTACAACCTCTCCTTCTTATGAAATTTCGCCCTCGAAATTAGGGTACGTACCTGGTATAACCTTGGAGCGTAGAATATGTTCCTTCTTATCCAAGATTTGAACAGGAACTTCTTCATACGTCAAATCTTCTGCTATTTCGTCCGGTTCTAACTCAATAATGTGGTTCGGGTTTTCCACATATTTACGTAACATAGATATGTGAAAAACGTTATGAACACGAGACATACTTGGTGGTAAAGCGAGTCTATAAGCCACAGTTCCTACTCGATCGAGGATTAAAAATGGACCGATGAATCGAGGATTGAGCTTTCCTCTCTTTCCAAATCTCGTAACTCCTTTCTATGGAGCAACACATAAGAACACATGATCTCCTATATCAAATTCCACGTCCTTTCGATGAAGATCAGCATAACTCTTTTGTCGATCTTGTGAGGTCTTTATACGTTGTCGGATCGTTTGAATCTTTTCTGTAGTCATACGTACCAACTCAGGTCCCAACAACGTTGCTTCACCCACCTCATCCCAACATACTGGAGAACGACATTTTCTTCCATACAATACTTCGAATGGAGCCATGCCAATACTTGCTTGATAACTGTTGTTGTAGGAAAACTCCACCAATTGTAAGAACTTGTCCCAAGTTCCCTTAAAATCAAAGACATAGAGTCTTAATAGATCTTCAAGAGTTTGAATAGTCCTCTCTGATTGTCCGTCCGTCTGAGGATGATATGCTGAACTAAATCGTAAATCCGTGCCCATAGCTTTTTGTAAACTAACCCAAAATCGTGAAGTGAATCTTGGGTCTCGGTCAGAAACTATGGATACTGGCATACCATGCAGTCTTACAATCTCGTTTATGTACATACGAGCAAGATGTTCAAGTGTATAAGTTTCTCGTATCGGTAAGAAATGAGCAGACTTGGTCAATCTATCAACAATGACACAAATCGCATCAATACCTTGAGAAACCCTAGGAAGACCGGTAACGAAATCCATGGTAATGTGCTCCCACTTCTATTCTGGAATTTCAAGTGGTTGCAATGGACCTTTTTGTACTTGATGCTCTGCTTTGACTCGTTGACAAGTTAGACACCTTGAGATAAACAGCGCTATCTCTCTCTTCGTATTGCTATACCAAAATGTATGACGAAGATCATGATACATTTTGGTACTTCCAGGATGGATTGCAAACGGTGTGTTGTGAGCCTCCATCATGATTTCATACTTTAAATTAGGGTTGTTAGGAACACAAAGTCTGGAGTTGACTCGAAGTATTCCTTCTTCATCGATTCTTACTTCCTGCATAACACCTTCTTGCACTTTCTTCCTTATACGTATCAGCTCCAGGTCTGTAGCTTGAGCAGCTTTAACTTTATCGATTAAAGTTGGTTCTACTCGTATATTCGCCATCATCACATGGGTCCCTGGAGTATTTAACTCTATCTCCATCCTTTGCAAGTCACACAAAATGGGCCTTTGTGTTGACAATATCGCACTCGTACTTGCATATGATCTTCTACTCAATGCGTCAGCTACCACGTTCGCTTTTCCAGATGGTATTGAATGGTATGATCATAATCTTTCAACAGTTCAAGCCAACGTCGTTGTCGCATGTTGAGTTCCTTTTGAGTGAAGAAATATTTGAGGCTTTTATGATCCGTAAAGATCTCCACCTTCTCCCCATACAAGTAATGCCTCCAAATTTTAAGTGCAAAGACAACAGCTGCCAACTCTAGATCATGAGTAGGATAATTCCTCTCATATTCCTTGAGTTGTCTTGATGCATAGGCTATGACTTTTCCATATTGCATGAGAACGCATCCCAACCCTTTGCTCGAAGCATCACTGTAGATGACAAATCCATCCGAGCCAGATGGTATTGTTATAACAGGTGCTGAAATGAGTCTCCTCTTGAGTTCTTGAAAACTCTTCTCAAATTCTTCGCTCCAACCGAACTTTGTATCTTTTCGAGTCAGCTGAGTTAATGGAGTAGCGATTCGAGAAAATCCTTCCACGAATCTCCGATAATAACCAGCTAAACTAAGAAAGCTACGTACTTCGGTCACTGATTTAGGTTGCTCCCAGCTTTGAATAGCTTCAATCTTTGTCGGGTCAACAGATATTCCATGTCTTGATACCACGTGCCCAAGGAATGCTACTTCCTCAAACCAGAACTCGCATTTCTTCAACTTGGCATAAATCTTGTATTCACGAAGCTTTTAGAGTATCAGCCTCAAGTATTGCTCATGATCTTCATGGCTTTTGGAATAAATGAGGATTGTCGCCTTCCTGATGCACATTATCCGATTATTGATATGTGGTGAATCCACAGTCGCCTGTGCTCCATTACTATTCTCAACATTCTCGGATGCCATTTTCAGATATTGTCACAAAATAAAAGTAAATTGATATGTCATATATTATCCTTATATTCTGACCGACCAATTAAATACCATGCAAATAAACTTAGGTAGGTCATACTAGCGAAGGAATTTCCCGTCTCTCCCCTCCTAGTTCTATTCTCACATCTTAGCCAGGGATCATATCCCTAAGCTTTGATATCAACTGTGACGCCCCCAAAATTAGGTATACATCACCCATCTTGGGTCGTCAGATACATAGTACAGAATACAAATACAACTTATTAATACAACTGTCGTGTACAATACGACAAAACATAAACTGTGAGTTTGAATATAAATATTATCTTCCAGAGAGTATTCATACTCAAAAGGAGTCCTCATTACATTTATTAACACACTATTACATAGAATAGTGAGGACTACTAACTAATACTATCATTCGGACCATCACTCCGTTCCCCGACTTGCCCCAGCTACGTTCTCATTTCCTGAAGAGAACAGTGAAAGAAAGGGTGAGCTCAACTAGCCCAGTAAGAAATATTATGACTAAGATAATCCAGAATAAATTATCATTAGCCTTCAACAATGTTAAACTGATAAAATATAATAGACATCAAGTTTAACTGTAGCGGAACAAGCAATCCATTAAAAGAGTCAAGTAGAAAATAAACTCTACTATCTTTTATGATTTAAAAGGTTTTTCAACACTGTGATCGCTGGGACTCAGCTTAATAAAATAATCCACATCATCGAATCACCCCTGCACTACGACCAAGGATATTCGTGTATTCATTAATGGTCATGATCATGCCAACAACTGTCCATCAATGCACTACAGGTCAATGAGGACTTTTACCACATCTTTTGTAACATTACGGTCATGATTATACCGAATAATCCCTGGTCATAGTCATACCAAGTCCATCTATGCACTACAGGCCACAGATGACTTTCAACATTTTATAAACATGAGGATGATGACAATGATATAAGAATTCAATAAAACAAGTTCAAGAATTAATTTATTCAAGAATTAACAACGTCCAAATTGTCAACATGATATTGCTTTGTGGAGTAAAATTCAAGAATACTTAGAAGAATATTTTCATGAAAGAATACTGGATGAACCGCAATTATCAAGGATATTCCACTAATTTCATGGAGTATAGAAGTCAAAACTTAACCAACTGAGTATAATAAAGAATGGAATAACAAAAGAAATCACCCAGCATGCGATAGACCGCACAGACAGGTTATTCCAACAGAATAATAAATAATGGAACCAGGTCCGGCTTAAATGCACAGACAGGATATTCCGACAGAATAATAAATAATGGAATCAGGTCCGGTGTAAAACACACAGACAGGATGTTCCAACAAAATAATAACAAGACGGAACCAGATCCGGTGTAAAACACACAGACATGATGTCCCAACAGAATAATAATAAAAACGGAACCAGGTCCGGTGTAAAACACACAGACAGGATGATCCAACAGAATAATAGAAGAATGTCACCAAGTATAGGGTAGACCGCGTATACATGTTATTACAACAGAATAATAAGAAATGGAATAACAACAGTTCTCTTCATGAATAAGAAAGAATAACACCCCTTACCGTTTTAAAGACGAGCTGAAATAAGGAAGTAGTTAAGTAGCAGAATACTCTTCTTCTCTCTCTCTATAGTTCTCTCTATAGTTTCTCTCTCTAGAGTTCAGTGAATTCGTAAGAAATAATGAAGGAATGAGCTGCTATTTATAGAAAAATAGAATGCATAGTAACTAATCCATGAACGGTCCAGATTGATTACATTAATCTGACGGTCCATATTTAAAGAAAAATCTTTTAAATATAATATAATATATTCTATTTATAGAATAACTTTAATAAAGTATTCTGTTTTATATAAAAAGATGTTTCTGTTTTATTACGTTAATAATACGAATAAAACAAAACTTCATTATCGCTAAATAATTCATATTATTAACTGCCAATAATTGAATCAAACTGAGTGACTTCTTACATAAGCATTAATAATTAATACCGTGTGTTACTATGCAACCACACGTATTACTGTACTTTTACTACCGAGTAGTTCAACAGTAACAATGGTAAAACTTCCGCCGTTATTTTTAATAAAATATTTTTGTCGTTTTTTCAATTCGACAATAATTCCGTTGTGGGGTCCACCAATGATTGTGCCGTTGTACGAATATTCCCTGTTAAAACGAATATTTCCCGACCAATCGAATATTATATAACAACTTGCGTACTTTGTAAAATTTATAAATATTACCCACAACTATAACATTATATCAAATTAACTCCATAATATTCAAAAACGATATTTATAGAAAATTCATCTTTATTTATAAAAGTTGGGGTCTTACATCATCTACAGCTTGGTAGGGAAAAAATAAGGCCTTCTTGTGACGCCCCCAAAATAGGTCCAATCCATCCAACCCATTCTGAGTCGCCAAATACATGGTACAGAAAATAACTACAACTTTATTGTTACAATTGTCGTGCAAAATACGACAACACATATACTGTGAGTTTAAATACAAATATTGTCATCTAGACAGTATTCATACTCAAATAAATCCTCATTACAATTATTCAAACACTATTTTACAGAAATAGTGAGGACTGCTAAAACATCTTTCTAGAACCATCACTTCATACCCCGACTAGATCCTGCTATGTTCTCACCTCCTGAGAAGAAAAATAGAACAAAAAGGAAAAGGGTGAGCTCAACTAGCCCAGTAAAGAACATTATGACTAATATAATATACAACAAATTATCGTTAATCTTCAATAGGGAAAAATCTGATAGAATATAATCGACAACAAGTTTTAGATCAACAACTGCAGCGGAAACGTCAAACCATTAGAAGAGTCAAGTAGAGAAAGAATTCTACTATCTTCTAAGATTTAAAAGTCCATCATCAATATTTTATCCCTGTAACATCAATTAATAATCATCTTTATCCAAATATTAATCTTTGCACTACAGGCCAAAAATTTTCATTTGTATCACCTGTCAGTCATGTTCATCTCAACATCTGTTCATCTTTGCACTACAGGCCAAAGATATTCATTTGTATCACCTGTCAGTCATGTTCATCTCAACATCTGTTCATCTTTGCACTACAGGTCAAAGATATTCATCAAGTAATCATACATCTTTGCACTACAGGCCAAAGATATTCAGTAATATCATCATTTAGGACTGAGGATGATGAAAAATATCTTAAAGAGAACGAATCCAGTGAGATAGAAGGACAAATATTAGGGATTCGTATAGCAGTTTATCCAAGATCAATAATACTTCATAATAATCAATTATGAAGCAGAATTCAAAACAATAAAGATCAAAACATAGATACAATCAAAGATAGTAACCATAATAGACATCTTGGACAAAAAGGGAAAATTTTATTTTTCGGTGAATAGTGCCGTATTCATGAATAGTACTGTATACGTGAATAGTGCCATATACGTGAATAGTAACCCCGACACAAAAAGTTTTAAATTTAATAAAAACTCATATCAATATTTCAGCATAATGATATTGAAGAAAATAATATCATTAAGAAGAAAATAATATCCCTTACCTCAAGATATCAGTACTTCTGGTCGGAATACCGGTATAAGGCTGAAAGAAATTTGCTCTGATGAATAGAAACTCTCAAAGTATCTAAATACTCACAAAATACACTCAATAATCTAGAGAGAGAAAGAGAGAAAACTTATTTCTGGTGTGATTTTCAATTCTAACTTAGCCCTCTATTTATAGGAAAATTTTAGTAGACTTGACCTGCAACCTGATGGCTTTACCTGCTACTATTTCCACCCACCACATTTGAAATATAATTCAGCACATTTCTTCACCAACCAAGAGTGGGGCCCACCAATTCTAGAATTTTCTACCAAAATGATTAACTCCGAAAATTCAACAATTTCTGAACCAGTCATCTCGTAAAATTCATAATAAATCATACGTTCATTTTTAACGGTTCAAATTTTTTGGACATATACTCAACTTATATATGTATAATATATCCAAAAATTACCACGATCCAACGGTCGGATTAAAAATTATAACCCCCGCAAAATATCTCAAAAAAACTTGATTTTTAATACCTCCATTCCGACAAAAATACGGATAAAAACCTCAACATTAACTCCTTCATTTTTAACCACAAAAATATATCCCTCATTTATATCTACATAAAATAAATATTTTCTTATCATATGAATCAATAATTAGTTATTCACAAATAATATTACAGAATTACATTTATGACAACCAGACCGTTCCCAGGAAAGAGGGGGCTTTCCAATAAGGATTTCTCCTTACTGGCGCGCAATTAGATGACCAAACCTCTCCTTAGACAGAACTTTCTAGACATTGCCAATAATGTTATCTAATAATATTATTCAAATAATATGAATTATTGATCTGATAATAGAAAATACTGTGCAACAACAATTATTAAAACAACAATAATATAAAATATCAACGCAGCAATTATTGAATCAATAAAATAAAATATTGAACAATAACTACTGTAACAATTATTGAGTAGTGTCTTCCTTCGTAAGAATCAATAATTGGTGCAATACCGTGTGCTACTGTATTTTAACCACCGGGTATTCTAACAGTATTAACGGTAACAACTACGCCGTTATTTATAAACAACTTATACTTGTCGTTTTCTTCATCCAATCGCTTTCCGTTATGGGGCCCACACAAAGCTGTGCCGTCGTACGAATATTCCCCGACAGTAAGAATATTCCACGACCAAACGAATATTCCCCGACAAAATGAATATTTTATAACCACTTGCTTATTTTGAAAAATTTGTACATTTCACCCATAACCAAAGTATTATATCAAATTAACCCCTTATTATTCACAATAATATTTAGAGAAAATTTGATTTTATTCATTAATAAGTTGGGGTCTTACAACCTCCCCTCCTTATGAAATTTCGTCCTCGAAATTGACGTACGTACCTGATGTTTTAAAAAGGTGAGGATACCTCGCTTTCTTTTCTGATTCCAATTCCTAGGTCATTTCTTTAATAGCATGGTTTCTCCATAAAACCTTAACTTGTGGTATAACCTTCGTGCGTAGGACATGCTCTTTCCTATCTAAGATCTTAATAGGTACCTCCTCGTACGTTAAATCTTCAGCTATCTCGTCTGGTTCTAACTCAATAATGTGGTTCGGGTCTTTAACATATTTACGAAGCATAGATATGTGAAAAATATTATGAACACGAGACATGCTTGGAGGTAATGCGAGTCTATATGCCACATTTTCTATTCGCTCAAGAATCTCAAATGGACCAACAAATCTTGGATTGAGCTTTCCTCTCTTCCCAAATCTTGTAACTCCCTTCCATGGTGCAACACGTAACAATACATGATCCCCAATATTAAATTCCACGTCCTTCCGATGAAGATCCGCATAACTCTTTTGTCGATCCTGTGCCGTTTGTATACGTTGTCGAATCGTTTGGATCTTCTCTGTAGTAATGCGTACCAACTCTGGTCCCAACAATGTTGCTTCACCCACCTCGTCCCAGCATACTGGAGAACGATATTTTCTTTCATACAACGCCTCGAATGGAGCCACACCTATGCTCGCCTGATAACTGTTGTTGTAGGAGAATTCCACCAATGGTAGGTACTTATCCCAACTGTGACGCCCCCAAAATTAGGTATACATCACCCATCTTGGGTCGTCAGATACATAGTACAGAATACAAATACAACTTACTAATACAACTGTCGTGTACAATACGACAAAACATAAACTGTGAGTTTGAATACAAATATTATCTTCTAGAGAGTATTCATACTCAAAAGGAGTCCTCATTACATTTATTAACACACCATTACATAGAATAGTGAGGACTACTAACTAATACTATCATTCGGACCATCACTCCGTTCCCCGACTTGCCCCAGCTACGTTCTCATTTCCTGAAGAGAACAGTGAAAGAAAGGGTGAGCTCAACTAGCCCAGTAAGAAATATTATGACTAAGATAATGCAGAATAAATTATCATTAGCCTTCAACAATGTTAAACTGATAAAATATAATAGACATCAAGTTTAACTGTAGCGGAACAAGCAATCCATTAAGAGAGTCAAGTAGAAAATAAACTCTACTGTCTTTTATGATTTAAAAGATTTTTCAACACTGTGATCGCTGGGACTCAGCTTAATAAAATAATCCACATCATCGAATCACCCCTGTACTACGGCCAAGGATATTCGTATATTCATTAATGGTCATGATCATGCCAACAACTGTCCATCAATGCACTACGGGCCAATGAGGACTTTTACCACATCATTTGTAACATTACGGTCATGATTACACCGAATAATCCCTGGTCATAATCATACCAAGTCCATCTATGCACTACAGGCCACAGATGACTTTCAACAGAATATATACATGAGGATGATGACAATGATATAAGAATTCAATAAAACAAGTTCAAGAATTAATTTATCCAAGAATTAACAACGTCCAAATTGTCAACATGATACTACTTTGTGGAGTAAAATTCAAGAATGATCAGGAGAATATTTTCATGAATAGATACTAGATGAAGCGCAAATGTCAAGGATATTCCACAAATTTCATGGAGTATAGAAGTCAAAACTTAACCAACTGAGTATAATAAAGAATGGAATAACAAAAGAAATCACCATGCATGCGATAGACCGCACAGACAGGTTATTCTAACAGAATAATAAATAATGGAACCAGGTCCGGCGTAAACGCACAGACAGGATATTCCGACAGAATAATAAATAATGGAACCAGGTCCGGTGTAAAACACACAGACAGGATATTCCAACAAAATAATAACAAGACGGAACCAGGTCCGGTGTAAAACACACAGACAGGATGTTCCAACAGAATAATAATAAAAACGGAACCAGGTCTGGTGTAAAACACACAGACAGGATATTCCAACAGAATAATAACAATACGGAACCAGGTCCGGTGTAAAACACACAGACAGGATGTTCCAACAGAATAATAATAAAAACGGAACCAGGTCTGGTGTAAAATACACAGACAGGATGTTCCAACAGAATAATAGAAGAATGTCACCAAGTATAGGGTAGACCGCGTATACAGGTTATTCCAACAGAATAATAAGAAATGGAATAACAACAGTTCTCTTCATGAATAAGAAAGAATAACACCCCTTACCGTTTTAAAGACGAGCTGAAATAAGGAAGTAGTTAAGTAGCAGAATACTCTTCTTCTCTCTCTCTATAGTTCTCTCTATAGTTTCTCTCTCTAGAGTTCAGTGAATTCGTAAGAAATAATGAAGGAATGAGCTGCTATTTATAGAAAAATAGAATGCATAGTAACTAATCCATGAACGGTCCAGATTGATTACTTTAATCTGACGGTCCATATTTAAAGAAAAATCTTTTAAATAAAATATAATATATTCTATTTATAGAATAACTTTAATAAAGTATTCTGTTTTATATAAAAAGATGTTTCTGTTTTATTACGTTAATAATACGAATAAAATAAAACGTCATTATCGCTAAATAATTCATATTATTAACTGACAATAATTGAATCAAACTGAGTGACTTCTCACATAAGCATTAATAATCAATACCGTGTGCTACTATGCAACCACACGTATTACTGTACTTTTACTACCGAGTAGTTCAACAGTAACAATGGTAAAACTTCCGCCGTTATTTTTAATAAAATATTTTTGTCGTTTTCTCAATCCGACAATAATTCTGTTGTGGGGTCCACCAATGATTGTGTCGTTGTACGAATATTTCCTGTTAAAACGAATATTCCCCGACCAATCGAATATTATATAACAACTTGCGTATTTTGCAAAATTTATAAATATTACCCACAACTATAACATTATATCAAATTAACTCCATAATATTCAAAAATGATATTTATAGAAAATTCATCTTTATTTATAAAAGTTGGGGTCTTACAACCTCCCCTTCTTATGAAATTTCGCCCTCGAAATTAGGGTACGTACCTGGTATGTCGAAGAGGTAAGGATACCTTGATTTCATTTCAGATTCTAACTCCCAAGTCATTTCCTCAACATCGTGGTTTCTCCACAAAACTTTGACTTGAGGTATAACCTTGGAGCGTAGAATATGTTCCTTCTTATCCAAGATTTGAACAGGAACTTCTTCATACGTCAAATCTTCCGCTATTTCGTCCGGTTCTAACTCAATAATGTGGTTCGGGTCTTCCACATATTTGCGTAACATGGATATGTGAAAAACGTTATGAACACGAGACATACTTGGCGGTAAAGCGAGTCTATAAGCCACAGTTCCTACTCGATCGAGGATTAAAAATGGACCGATGAATCGAGGATTGAGCTTTCCTCTCTTTCCAAATCTCGTAACTCCTTTCCATGGAGCAACACGTAAGAACACATGATCTCCTACATCAAATTCCACATCCTTTCGATGAAGATCAGCATAACTCTTTTGTCGATCTTGTGAGGTTTTTATACGTTGTCGGATCGTTTGAATCTTTTCTGTAGTCATACGTACCAACTCCGGTCCCAACAACGTTGCTTCACCCACCTCATCCCAGCATACTGGAGAACGACATTTTCTTCCATACAATGCTTCGAATGGAGCCATGCCAATACTTGCTTGATAACTGTTGTTGTAGGAAAACTCCACCAATGGTAAGAACTTGTCCCAACTTCCCTTGAAGTCAAAGACACAGAGTCTTAATAGATCTTCAAGAGTTTGAATAGTCCTCTCTGATTGTCCGTCCGTCTGAGGATGATATGCTGAACTAAATCGTAACTCCGTGCCCATAGCTTTTTGTAAACTAACCCAAAATCGTGAAGTGAATCTTGGGTCTCGATCAGAAACTATGGATACTGGCATACCATGCAGTCTTACAATCTCGTTTATGTACATACGAGCAAGACGTTCAAGTGTATAAGTTTCTCGTATCGGTAAGAAATGAGCAGACTTGGTCAATCTATCAACAATGACCCAAATCGCATCTATACCTTGAGAAACCCTAGGAAGACCGGTAACGAAATCCATGGTAATGTGCTCCCACTTCTATTCTGGAATTTCAAGTGGTTGCAATGGACCTTTTGGTACTTGATGCTCCGCTTTGACTCGTTGACAAGTTAGACACCTTGAGATAAACAACGCTATCTCTCTCTTCATATTGCTCCACCAAAATGTATGACGAAGATCATGATACATTTTGGTACTTTCAGGATGGATTGCAAACGGTGTGTTGTGCGCCTCCATCATGATTTCATACTTTAAATCAGGGTTGTTAGGAACACAAAGTCTGGAGTTGACTCGAAGTATTCCTTCTTCATCGATTCTTGCTTCCGGCATAGAACCTTCTTGCACTTTCTTCCTCATACGCATCAGCTCCAGGTCTGTAGCTTGAGCAGCTTTAACTTTATCGATTAAAGTTGGTTCTACTCGTATATTCGCCATCATCACATGGGTCCCTGGAGTCTTTAACTCTATCTCCATCCTTTGCAAGTCACACAAAATGGGCCTTTGTGTTGACAATATTGCACTCGTACTTGCATATGATCTTCTACTCAATGCGTCAGCTACCACGTTTGCTTTTCCAGGATGGTATTGAATGGTATGATCATAATCTTTCAACAGTTCAAGCCAACGTCGTTGTCGCATGTTGAGTTCCTTTTGAGTGAAGAAATATTTGAGGCTTTTATGATCCGTAAAGATCTCCACCTTCTCCCCATACAAGTAATGCCTCCAAATTTTAAGTGCAAAGACAACAGCTGCCAACTCTAGATCATGAGTAGGATAATTCCTCTCATATTCCTTGAGTTGTCTTGATGCATAGGCTATGACTTTTCCATGTTGCATGAGAACGCATCCCAACCCTTTGCTCGAAGCATCACTGTAGATGACAAATCCCTCCGAGCCAGATGGTATTGTTAGAACAGGTGCTGAAATGAGTCTCCTCTTGAGTTCTTGAAAACTCTGCTCACATTCTTCGCTCCAACCGAACTTTGTATCTTTCCGAGTCAGCTGAGTTAATGGAGTAGCGATTCGAGAAAATCCTTCCACGAATCTCCGATAATAACCAGCTAAACCAAGAAAGCTACGTACCTCGGTCACTGATTTAGGTTGCTCCCAGCTTTGAATAGCTTCAATCTTTGCCGGGTCAACCGATATTCCACGACTTGATACTACGTGCCCAAGGAATGCTACCTCTTCCAGCCAGAACTCGCATTTCTTTAACTTGGCATAAAGTTTGTATTCACGAAGCTTTTGGAGTACCAGCCTCAAGTGTTGCTCATGATCTTCACGGCTTTTGGAATAAACAAGGATGTCATCGATAAAGACGACCACAAAGTGATCCAAATATTCCTTGAATACCATGTTCATCATATCCATGAAGGCAGCAGGAGCATTAGTCAATCCAAAAGACATAACTAATAATTCATAATGCCCATACCGAGTTCTGAAGGCAGTCTTTGGAATATCCTCAGTTCTAACCTTCAGCTGATGATATCAAGAACGAAGATCGATCTTTGAAAAGAATTGTGCTCCTTGCAACTGGTCAAACAGGTCATCAATACGTGGCAATGGGTACCTATTTTTGATGGTGACATGATTCAACTCCCGATAATCAATACAAAGTCGCATACTCCCATCTTTCTTCTTCACGAACAGAACAGGAGCACCCCAAGGAGAAGTACTAGGACGAATAAAACCAATGTCTAACAATTCCTGCAGTTGGGTCTTTAACTCCTGAAGTTCAATAGGAGCCATTCGATATGGGGCTTTGGAAATGGGTTTTGTACCGGGTTCAAGGTCGATACAAAATTCAATTTCACGCTCTGGGGGTAGGCCAGGAAGTTCTTCGGGAAATACGTCAGGAAATTTATTAACAACAGAAATATCATTCAAAGCTGACGTATTGTTGTTTAGATCTGTGACATGAGCTAAGAAAGCTTGACATCCGTTTTTCAATAAACGAATAGCTTTATGGCTTGAGATGACAGCGATTGATTTTAATGGTTTGGTTGCTTGAATTCGCATAATAGGTCGATTAGGAATATGAAAGCTAACAACCTTACGAAAACAATCAATTTTTGCATGATGAGTAGTTAACCAATCAATCCCTAGAATCACGTCAAATGCAAGTATTTTTAATGAAATAAGATCGACAGGTAATGTGTGGGTACCAACTTGAACCAAACAAGACTTATAAACCGTGGATGTAATGAAGGTTTCTCCCAATGGAGTTTCAACAGCTAAGTCAAAGTCTAATTTCTCCGGAATCAAATTTAATCGATGAGCGCAAGTAGGAGAAATAAAAGAATGGGTAGAACCGGTATCAAATAAAGTATAGACTTCGTTAGAGTTTATGATAAGCTTACCCGTGATGACCTCATTCGGGTTCCTTGCTCTCTGGGAGTTCACAACAAACGCTCTCCCTTGCACAACCGGTTTTGACTTTTCTGGGACGGCCTTTGGTGCCTCCATCCTAGCTGAATTTGTCTTCGGTAAACGACAAAATCGGGCTAAATGACCTTCTCTTCCACAATTATAACATGCTTTGGACGGCATCGCGCAGTTTGGACTGATGTGCCCCTCCCCTCCGCATCTGAAACATATGATAGGTGGTCGTTCTCCTTCCTTAACGACAGGTGCTGGTGCTGACGTCTTTCCATCATTGTTGAATCTCCTCTTCTTGAAATGCCCATTCTTATTATTTTGGCCCTGATTACCACCGAAGTGGTTACCATTTCTGGCCTGTTGATTCCCTCCACGCTTGTTGTCACCGCTTCGATGACTGCTTTCACTGGTATTATCATTTTGCCGGCTTCTCTCTTTTGGTTGCGTTGTCTCGTTATCGCGCTCCACCAACTGAGCCCTATTTACAACATCTGAATACAAACACAGTTTATGAGAAACAAGATGTTGACGTATCTCCGGCTTCAAACCTCTTAAAAACATCTGCGTCATTCTTTCTTCATTATCCACCAGGTGGGACGCAAACCGGGATAACTCCGCAAATTTTGCCTCGTACTGCGACACGGTCATATTATTCTGCTCCAATTTGATGAACTCCACCTCCTTCATGTGACGAATACTCTCGGAAAAGTATTTGTCGTTAAACAGCTCTTGGAACTTCTCCCAAGACATCTTCAGTGCGGCAGGTTGAGTACGCTTTATCGATTCCCACCAGTAATCTGCCTCTCCTCGCAACATAAAGGCGGCAAAGGGAACCTTTTGCTCCTCGGAGCAACCCAAGACATCAAATATCTTGGTGATCTGCTTTATCCATGTTTCAGCTACAAGTGGTTTGGGTTCTCCCTTAAACTCCGGAGGTCCCAGCTCCTTAAACTGTTTAGCGGTGACCGCCTGAGAGTTTCCCGTATTTCCACCTACGTTGTGGACAGGAGCCGCTTTCACCTGTTGTTGCATGAATTGCATAAAACCTCTGAACATTTCATCATTCATCATCTGGTCAGTGTTGTTGTTTGCATGAGGATTGTCACCTTCCTGATGAACATTATCCTGATTATTGATATGTGGTGAATCAATAGTCGCCTGTGCTCCATTGCTATTCTCAACATTCTCAGATGTCATTTTCAGATACTGCCACAAAATAAAAGTTAATTGATATGTCATATATTATCCTTATATTATGACCGACCAATTAAATACCATGCAAATAAACTTAGGTAGGTCATACTAGCGAAGGAATTTTCCGTCTCTCCCCTCCTAGTTCTATTCTCACATCCTAGCCAGGGATCATATCCCTAAGCTCTGATACCAACTGTGACGCCCCCAAAATTAGGTATACATCACCCATCTTGGGTCGTCAGATACATAGTACAGAATACAAATACAACTTACTAATACAACTGTCGTGTACAATACGACAAAACATAAACTGTGAGTTTGAATACAAATATTATCTTCTAGAGAGTATTCATACTCAAAAGGAGTCCTCATTACATTTATTAACACACCATTACATAGAATAGTGAGGACTACTAACTAATACTATCATTCGGACCATCACTCCGTTCCCCGACTTGCCCCAGCTACGTTCTCATTTCCTGAAGAGAACAGTGAAAGAAAGGGTGAGCTCAACTAGCCCAGTAAGAAATATTATGACTAAGATAATGCAGAATAAATTATCATTAGCCTTCAACAATGTTAAACTGATAAAATATAATAGACATCAAGTTTAACTGTAGCGGAACAAGCAATCCATTAAGAGAGTCAAGTAGAAAATAAACTCTACTGTCTTTTATGATTTAAAAGATTTTCCAACACTGTGATCGCTGGGACTCAGCTTAATAAAATAATCCACATCATCGAATCACCCCTGCACTACGGCCAAGGATATTCGTATATTCATTAATGGTCATGATCATGCCAACAACTGTCCATCAATGCACTACGGGCCAATGAGGACTTTTACCACATCATTTGTAACATTACGGTCATGATTACACCGAATAATCCCTGGTCATAATCATACCAAGTCCATCTATGCACTACAGGCCACAGATGACTTTCAACAGAATATATACATGAGGATGATGACAATGATATAAGAATTCAATAAAACAAGTTCAAGAATTAATTTATCCAAGAATTAACAACGTCCAAATTGTCAACATGATACTACTTTGTGGAGTAAAATTCAAGAATGATCAGGAGAATATTTTCATGAATAGATACTAGATGAAGCGCAAATGTCAAGGATATTCCATAAATTTCATGGAGTATAGAAGTCAAAACTTAACCAACTGAGTATAATAAAGAATGGAATAACAAAAGAAATCACCATGCATGCGATAGACCGCACAGACAGGTTATTCTAACAGAATAATAAATAATGGAACCAGGTCCGGCGTAAACGCACAGACAGGATATTCCGACAGAATAATAAATAATGGAACCAGGTCCGGTGTAAAACACACAGACAGGATATTCCAACAAAATAATAACAAGACGGAACCAGGTCCGGTGTAAAACACACAGACAGGATGTTCCAACAGAATAATAATAAAAACGGAACCAGGTCTGGTGTAAAACACACAGACAGGATATTCCAACAGAATAATAACAAGACGGAACCAGGTCCGGTGTAAAACACACAGACAGGATGTTCCAACAGAATAATAATAAAAACGGAACCAGGTCTGGTGTAAAACACACAGACAGGATGTTCCAACAGAATAATAGAAGAATGTCACCAAGTATAGGGTAGACCGCGTATACAGGTTATTCCAACAGAATAATAAGAAATGGAATAACAACAGTTCTCTTCATGAATAAGAAAGAATAACACCCCTTACCGTTTTAAAGACGAGCTGAAATAAGGAAGTAGTTAAGTAGCAGAATACTCTTCTTCTCTCTCTCTATAGTTCTCTCTATAGTTTCTCTCTCTAGAGTTCAGTGAATTCGTAAGAAATAATGAAGGAATGAGCTGCTATTTATAGAAAAATAGAATGCATAGTAACTAATCCATGAACGGTCCAGATTGATTACTTTAATCTGACGGTCCATATTTAAAGAAAAATCTTTTAAATAAAATATAATATATTATATTTATAGAATAACTTTAATAAAGTATTCTGTTTTATATAAAAAGATGTTTCTGTTTTATTACGTTAATAATACGAATAAAATAAAACGTCACTATCGCTAAATAATTCATATTATTAACTGACAATAATTGAATCAAACTGAGTGACTTCTCACATAAGCATTAATACTCAATACCGTGTGCTACTATACAACCACACGTATTACTGTACTTTTACTACCGAGTAGTTCAACAGTAACAATGGTAAAACTTCCGCCGTTATTTTTAATAAAATATTTTTGTCGTTTTCTCAATCCGACAATAATTCTGTTGTGGGGTCCATCAATGATTGTGTCGTTGTACGAATATTTCCTGTTAAAACGAATATTCCCCGACCAATCGAATATTATATAACAACTTGCGTATTTTGTAAAATTTATAAATATTACCCACAACTATAACATTATATCAAATTAACTCCATAATATTCAAAAATGATATTTATAGAAAATTCATCTTTATTTATAAAAGTTGGGGTCTTACACCAACTCCCTTTGAGATCTAGGACACAAAGTCTTAATAAATCTTCAAGAGTTTGAATAGTCCTCTCTGATTGTCCGTCCGTTTGAGGATGGTATGCCGAACTGAATCGTAAATCCGTGCCCATAGCTTTCTGCAAGCTAACCCAAAATCGTGAAGTGGATTTTGGGTCACGATCCGAAACTATGGATACTGGCATGCCATGCAATCTCACAATCTCGTTCACGTACATACTAGCAAGACGTTCAAGGGAATAAGTCTCACGTATCGGCAAGAAATGAGCAGACTTGGTTAATCTATCAACAATAACCCAAATCGCATCTATACCTTGAGAACCCTTGGGAAGACCTGTAACAAAATCCATAGTAATGTGTTCTCACTTCTATTTCGGAATCTCAAGTGGTTGCAATGGACCCTTTGGTACTTGATGCTCCGCTTTTACACGTTGACAAGTTAAACATCTCGAGATAAACTCCGCGATCTCTCTTTTCATATTGCTCCACCAAAATGTATGTCGAAGATCGTGATACATTTTGGTACTCCCGGGATGGATTGCAAATGGTGTGTTGTGTGCCTCCATCATTATTCTATGCTTCAAGTCAAAATCGTTAGGAACACAAAGTCTGGAGTTGACTCGAAGTATTCATTCTTCATCGATTCTTGCTTCTGAAATAACACCTTCTTGCACTTTCTTCTTCATACGCATCAGCTCCATGTCCGTAGCTTGAGCAGCTTTAACTTTATCGATTAAAGTCGGTTCTACTCGTATATTTGATATCATCATGTGGGTACTTGGAGCCTTCATCTCTATCTTCATCCTTTGCAAGTCATACAAAATGGGCCTTTGTGTTAACAACATTGCACTCATACCCGCATATGATCTTCTGCTCAATGCGTCAGCTACTACGTTTGCTTTTCCAGGATGATATTGGATGGTATGATCGTAATCTTTCAACAGCTCGAGCCAACGTCGCTGCCGCATGTTGAGTTCCTTTTGGGTGAAGAAATATTTGAGGCTTTTATGATCTGTATAGATCTCCACTTTCTCCCCATACAGGTAGTATCTCCAGATCTTCAACGCAAAAACGACTGCTGCCAACTCCAAATTATGAGTAGGATAATTCCTCTCATATTCTTTTAGTTGTCGAGAGGCATAGGCTATGACTTTCCCATGTTGCATGAGAACACATCCTAACCCTTTGCCTGAAGCATCGCTGTAGATAACAAATCCATCCGAACCAGATGGTATTGTCAGAACAGGTTCCGAATGAGTCGCCTCTTGAGTTATTAGAAAATCTTCTCGCATTCCTCGCTCCATACGAATTTTATATCTTTCTGAGTCAGCTAAGTTAACGGAGTAGCGATTCGAGAAAATCCTTTCACAAATCTCCGATAGTAACCAGTTAAGCCCAGAAAGCTAGGTATTTCGATTACTGACTTAGGTTGCTCTCAACTGTGACTCATATCCCAATCTTGGATAGCACGTCACAATGACACCTATCAGTTTACTACCGCACGAATATGGCGTCCCCTACAGAGAGTCTGGATTCAGTGCATTCCACAAAGAAAGTCACCAGATAAAGGCTCGGGTACAAACTTCTACAGTTAGGTTTTTAACTCTTGAAGTTCAATAGGAGCCATTCAATATGAGATTTTAGAAGTGAGTTTTGTACCAGATTCAAAGATGATACAAAATTCAATATCACGCTCTGGAGGTAGGCCAAGAAATTCTTCAAGAAATACGTTAGGAAATTCTCTAACAACAGAAATATTATTCAAATCTGACGTATTTTTGTTCAAGTCCATGACATGGGCTAAGAAAGTTTGACATCTATTTTTCAATAAACGAATAGCTTTATGGCTTGATATGACAGTGACTGATTTTAGTGGTTTAGTTACTTGAATTCGCATAACAGGTTGGTTAGGAATATGAAAACTAACAACCTTACGAAAACAATCAATTTTGGCATGATGAGTAGTTAACCACTCAATTCCTAAAATCACATAAAAAGCAAGTATCTTAAAAGAGATAAGGTCAACAGGTAATGTGATTGTGCCAACTTGGATTAAGCAAGATTTATAAACTGTAGATGTAATGAAAGTTTCTCTTAACGGAGTCTCCACAGATAGGTCAAAGTTTAATTTCTCCGGAGTCAAGTTTAAACGTTGAGCACAAGCAGGAGAGATAAAAGAATGGGTAGAACTGGTATCTAGTAAGGTATAAATTTTGTAAGAATTTATAATTAACTAACCCGTTATACCTTCGTTCGGGTTCCTCGCGTTTTGGGCAGTCACGACAAACGCCCTTCCAGGAACCGCTGATTTCGACTTATCCGGGATAACTTTTGGAGTCACCATCTCCGCTGAACTTGGTTTTGCTACAGAACAATCTCGAGCTATATGACCCTCCTTTCCACAGTTATAACATACATTAGATTGTTGTGGGCAGTTTGGGCTGATATGTCCCTCTTTTCCACATTTGTAACATACGACCGGTGGTCGTTCTTCTCCCCTAGAAACAGTTGATGTTTGTGCTGACGTCTTCACGTTATCATTGTTGTACCTTCTCTTCTTGAAATCTCCTCCCGACTCGCTCCTTCTATTATCATGACCACGATTACCACCAGAGTGGTTACCGCTTTTGTCCGAATGTTTTCCTCCCTGCTGGTTTTCATTGCTTCGATGACTGCCGCCACCGGTATGACCCTGGTTGTGGTCCCTCGGTTGCACATACTTATTATCTCGCTCTAATAATTGAGCCCTGTTTACAACATCTGAATATAAAGAAAATTTATGAGAGATAAGATATTGCCGAATCTCGGGTTTTAAACCTCTCAGAAACATCCTTGTCATTCGTTCCTCATTTTCGACCAAATGAGGTGCAAACCTGGATAACTCTACAAACTTCGCCTCGTACTGGGATACCGTCATGTTGTTTTGTTCCAGTCTGATAAACTCCACCTCCTTCATATGACGAATACTTTCAGGAAAGTACTAGTCATTGAACAGTTTTTGAAATGTTTCCCAGGACATGTTGAGTGCGTCAGGCTGGGTACGCTTCACAGACTCCCACCAGTAGTCTGCCTCACCGCGGAACATAAAGGTGGCGAAAGGAACCTTCTGTTCCTCCGTGCATCCCAAGACATCGAATATCTTGGTAATTTGCTTGACCCACGTTTCCGCCATGATCGGATCCAGCTTTCCCTTAAATTCTGGTGGTCCTAATTCTTTGAACTGCTTAGCTGTCGCAAACCGCGCGTTGTTATCATTTCCACCCGTATTCTGCACACGAGTCTCTCTCGTCTGATTTTGCATGAACTGCAAAAAGCTCCTAAACATTCCATCATTCATCGTTTGCTCGGTAACGTTGTTTACAGGAGGAATATTGCCTTCCTGTTGCACGGTCCCCTGGGTGGTGATCAAAGGTGTCTCCACGGTCTGATTTACTCCATAAGTAACGTTCTCAGCTGCCATTCTTAAAAACTGCCATAAAACAAGGGTTAATAGTCATGTCATATATTATCCCTATACTCTAACCGACCAAATAAACACCAAATAAACTTAGTCAGGTCATACTAGCGAAGGAATTCCCCGTCTCTCCCCTCCTAGTTTTTGTCTCACATCTCAGCCAGGGATCATATCCCTAAGCTCTGATACCAACTGTGACGCCCCCAAAATAGGTCCAATCCATCCAACCCATTCTGAGTCGCCAAATACATGGTACAGAAAATAACTACAACTTTATTATTACAATTGTCGTGCAAAATACGACAACACATATACTGTGAGTTTAAATACAAATATTGTCATCTAGACAGTATTCATACTCAAATAAATCCTCATTACAATTATTCAAACACTATTTTACAGAAATAGTGAGGACTGCTAAAACATCTTTCTAGAACCATCACTTCATACCCCGACTAGACCCTGCTATGTTCTCACCTCCTGAGAAGAAAAATAGAACAAAAAGGAAAAGGGTGAGCTCAACTAGCCCAGTAAAGAACATTATGACTAATATAATATACAACAAATTATCGTTAATCTTCAACAGGGAAAAATCTGATAGAATATAATCGACAACAAGTTTTAGATCAACAACTGCAGCGGAAACGTCAAACCATTAGAAGAGTCAAGTAGAGAAAGAATTCTACTATCTTCTAAGATTTAAAAGTCCATCATCAATATTTTATCCCTGTAACATCAATTAATAATCATCTTTATCCAAATATTCATCTTTGCACTATAGGCCAAAGATATTCATTTGTATCACCTGTCAGTCATGTTCATCTCAACATCTGTTCATCTTTGCACTACAGGCCAATGATATTCATTTGTATCACCTGTCAGTCATGTTCATCTCAACATCTGTTCATCTTTGCACTACAGGCCAAAGATATTCATCAAGTAATCATACATCTTTGCACTACAGGCCAAAGATATTCAGTAATATCATCATTTAGGACTGAGGATGATGAAAAATATCTTAAAGAGAACGAATCCAGTGAGATAGAAGGACAAATATTAGGGATTCATATAACAGTTTATCCAAGATCAATAATACTTCATCATAATCAATTGTGAAGCAGAATTCAAAAATATAAAGATCAAAACATGAATACAATCAAAGATAGTAACCATAATAGACATCTTGGACAAAAAAGAAAAATTTTATTTTTCGGTGAATAGTGCCGTATTCGTGAATAGTACTGTATACGTGAATAGTGCCGTATACGTGAATAGTAACCCCGACACAAAAAGTTCCAAATTTGATAAAAACTCATATCAATATTTCAGCATAATAATATTGAAGAAAATAATATCATTAAGAAGAAAATAATATCCCTTACCTCAAGATATCAGTACTTCTGGTCGGAATACCGGTATAAGGCTGAAAGAAACTTGCTCTGATGAATAGAAACTCTCAAAGTATCTAAATACTCACAAAATACACTCAATAATCTAGAGAGAGAAAGAGAGAAAACTTGTTTCTGGTGTGATTTTCAATTCTAACTTAGCCCTCTATTTATAGGAAAATTTTAGTAGGCTTGACATGCAACCTGATGGCTTTACCTGCTACTATTCCCACCCACCACATTTGAAATATAATTCAGCACATTAATTCACCAACCAAGAGTGGGGCCCACCAATTCTAAAATTTTTCACCAAAATGATTAACTCCGAAAATTCAACAATTTCTGAACCAGTCATCTCGTAAAATTCATAATAAATCATACGTTCATTTTTAACGGTTCAAAATTTTTGGACATATACTCAACTTATATATGTATAACATATCCAAAAATTACCACGATCCAACGGTCGAATTAAAAATTATAACCCCCGTAAAATATCTCAAAAAACCTAATTTTTAATACCTCCATTCCGACAAAAATACGGATAAAAACCTCAACATTAACTCCTTCATTTTTAACCACAAAAATATATCCCTCATTTATATCCACATAAAATAAATATTTCCTTATCATATGAATCAATAATTAGTTATTCACAAATAATATTACAGAATTACATTTATGACAACCAGACCGTTCCCAGGAAAGAGGGGACTTTCCAATAAGGATTTCTCCTTACTGGCGCGCAATTAGATGACCAAACCTCTCCTTAGACAGAACTTTCTAAAAATTGCCAATAATGTTATCTAATAATATTATTCAAATAATATGAATTATTGATCTGATAATAGAAAATACTGTGCAGCAGCAATTATTGAAACAACAATAATATAAAATATCAACGCAGCAATTATTGAATCAATAAAATAAAATATTGAACAATAACTACTGTAACAATTATTGAGTAGTGCCTTCCTTCGTAAGAATCAATAATTGGTGCAATACCGTGTGCTATTGTATTTTAACCACCGGGTATTCCAACAGTATTAACGGTAACAACTACGCCGTTATTTATAAACAACTTATACTTGTCGTTTTCTTCATCCAATTGCTTTCCGTTATGGGGCCCACACAAGGCTGCGCCGTCGTACGAATATTCCCCGACAGTAAGAATATTCCACAACCAAACGAATATTCCCCGACAAAATGAATATTTTATAACCACTTGCTTATTTTGCAAAATTTGCACATTTCACCCATAACCAAAGTATTATATCAAATTAACCCCTTATTATTCACAATAATATTTAGAGAAAATTTGATTTTATTCATTAATAAGTTGGGGTCTTACACTTCTTGTCCTTCTTTCTATTGTTACTCAAGCTGTCCTTCTGGACTTGAGTAAGTGTTGCTGCTGCCTCTTGATCTACTGGTTCTGCATATCCAAGTTCAACAGTCTCGGATAGCTCTTGAAAACCGAACAACGCCTTCATCTGGATACACCATTGATCAAAGTGTTTTTCGCTAAATCTCGGAAGCTGAGGTTGAATCTCTTTCATCATTTGGATGCTTACAAGCAATCTAAGTAAGAAAACTTAGATCAATAAGAACAATGGATAATTCTGGCTCTGATACCAAATGCAGGAAATTAAACCAACACATGATCAAAAACAAAATAGTAGCAGAAAAATTTGGAAAAAAGAAAAGAATTTTATTTAATTTGAACACACTACAGAACAGCAAGTACTACACCTATATATAGGTGAATAAAGAATCCAACAGACAACTTAAAATTTCTCCACTAATCCTTAACTTTAGCCTAAAAAAAATACTCACAGATCTATTTCTTTTATGGCACTACTTGCCTCAACAAACAACTGAACACAAACTACCTAAAAATCTGCAAATAGTTACAGACTTATTCAAACTAAGATGACTCAGCAATAAGTAAAAAAAAACTGGCAGTTTGAGTTTAAAAAAAATTAAACTCTAACATAATTGAAATAAATTTCAATCGCCAAGAAAACAGAAAAAAAGAAGATAATTTGTGCCTTGCACCAATTCTAAACTTGTATTTTAAAAGGGAAGAAGTATTATTGAAAAATATACCAGAAATTAAATTATATCTAAAATATTAATATGTTATATCAAATCTTTATATTCATAAAGAAAAATGTATGATACATATTTTAGTGAGCTTAAATCCAAATTTTTGGACCTAATGAAACACAAACATTTAATTACATACAACCGTTTAATGTTGGATGTGACAATAACGACCGTCCATCATTAAATTAAACTGGTAGTATTAATAATTGAAAATGTCAACTCATTGGAACATCGCAATCAATCCATACCTTTGAAAAATAGTAAAAATAAAAATTAAGGTAATCCTATTAATTCTAAGCGAAGGCCCTACTTACTACTATATTGAAATGAAGAGTAATAATTATTCATCAAAACTGTGACTGTGCTTCACTTCCACGGTATGTATCTAAATTTTGCCTCTCAAGGAGGATCTTGTTTCTTGCTTCAAAGTAGTAGTCCATATATTGTATAAGAAATTGAGGGGATAATTGACACTAATTCCTCCGCACCAAATTAATTAACGGGGGGAATTTGGAAAACCTTTTATGTAGTACAATATCAACCGCAAAACTAAATGGATTAGTTTTCATTATCTTCCCAGCTGATTAATTAGAGTGAAGATTAAGCATAACTATTAGACATTAGTCATTAATTTTTACCTTTTCCGATAAGTCGTAATACATATACATTAGTAAAAATTCTATGTGAGCATAAATATATTAAAATTTTATAAATAAATAAAATTAAAATACACTCGTATCTGCGTAGAAGAGCTCACTAGACTAGTACAACTGAAAAGTGATTTTGTACTAATAGAGCATTTATTAATTAGTTTCATTGTTTAGGTCGGTCCTAGTTTACTTAGTTCCCGCATTTGTGCTCCTACCGATCTATTTTGACTTAAATATATTTTAAGCATGTGATGTTCAGGGATTCAGAAATTTTGCCTAGCCGAGCATATTTTAATTAATTTTTTTTTATTGAAGTTAAATAATTTTTTTTGAACTAATCATAATATTAAGCAATTATAATAATGCTTACAAATTTTAATAAATATTCATAATCTAAACTAAAAAATAAAATCAAATAAAAAAATATTTAAACACAATTTAGAAATTTATTTCGGTTACTTGCCATAGTTCAATTTGAATGATTCTCCAAATGCTCAAAGTCTCAAGCCAAATTTTCTTTTTATATTCAAACAAAACCATGAATTAATTTTAAAACATAAAATAATTTTGGTATCTTTTTATAGGTTTCAAATAAGTTTTACTTGTATTCACTACAACAAAAAAGGCTAATTCCGACGGAATATTCTGTCGAATTTAACGATATTTCGTCGAGGTTATCATAATTCCGACGGAATATTCAATTGGAAATTCGGTCGGTTATAAACGCGTCGAACTTAAGTCCATCGAGAATTTAGTCGGGAATACCTACTTCTGACGAATTTATCTTTGATCGAAAATTTTGTCGATATTAGCATATTCTCGACGGACTCCATTTCGTCAATTATATTTGGTCGGATTTAATCTGTCACGTGGCACAAACGCCTGACATGTGGACAGTCTTAATTTTCGTCGGAATTCTGTCGAAATTACCTTAATCTGTCGAGAATAAGAAGTTTTTTTTATAAAATGTTTATTCTGTTTTGGCATCATTCAGGGTTTTAACCCACAATTTTGTACTTGTAAACTTGTTCTTTTTTCCCAAGAACACATACAACATAATTAAATATCCAACAACATGAATATGACTTACCAAGGCCAATAATATGTCAAAAATCAACCAAACGAGAAGTAAAGACGTCAAGCATCCCATTAAGTTAAACTAAACTAAATATATCAAACATAAACAAAACTAGTAAAGATCAATGTCAAACTAAAGTAATGACAAGGTACTCCACGAGTTTTCATATATATATATATATATATATATATATATATATATATATTACCATACAGAGCGATTCAGAAACGGGTTGGTCATGCTTTTTATGAGTTTTAGAGAGACAAGAGCTAGTCTCTGTAGGATTGAACATTTGGTTATAACCGAAAATTTAAATTAACACTATTTTGATATTCGAATTGTTAATCAAATTTGGAGATAACCGAATTCGGTTATTCGGTTAATAACCGAAATAAAGAACTTCTCGCTAAAAAAACTCCTGTTACAAAACCTGCACAAAAATTTATATTCTTCATCTTCTTCCAATTCACAAACAAATCCTCAATGAGTAATGACCATAGATAAACAAAAAACCCAGATAAAAAACAAAATAACAAAAAAACCTAAAATTCCCCCTTACAAAATGCTAAATCTCTATATCTTCACATAAAAAAAGTAAAAGCTCTTAAAGAAACAGAGGAAGAAAAGTGAGTTCGGCGAGAAGCGAAGAGGATGCGGCTCAGCCCATCAACAAACCAACAACGAGGAGTTCTTCTGAAAACTCTTCGCTATAAGCCAATTCGGTTCATACCTTCAATCGGTTCCAATCCTCCTTGTATTTGGTATCTGACGATTTTTCAAACAAATCCTCAATGAGTAATGACCATAGATAAACAAAAAACCCAGATAAAAAACAAATTAACAAAAAAACCTAAAATTCCCCCTTACAAAATGCTAAATCTCTATATCTTCACATAAGAAAAGTAAAAGCTCTTAAAGAAACAGAGGAAGAAAAGTGAGTTCGGCGAGAAGCGAAGAGGATGCGGCTCAGCCCATCAACAAACCAACAAACGAGGAGTTCTTCTGAAAACTCTTCGCTATAAGTCAATTCGGTTCATACGTTCAATCGGTTCCAATCCTCCTTGTATTTGGTATCTGATGATTTTTGCTTCAAGTACCAAAACCGATTCATAAAGTTGTCACCGAACGACTCAATTGTCGTCAATTCAAGAGGCGTTAATCTACTTTTGATCCAATGATTTTTGTCGCTGAATGAAGATAGGTGAGACTCGCGATTTAGGGACTCATGATTTCTAGGCGAAGTCGCGATTGAAAGTGAGAGATGAGACTTCAGTTCAGACTTCATAGACAAGAGAGTGATTTGAGATCTTAGATCTTAGAATCGTGCCTTTTGGGAGGTAATATAAGTGAGATCTGAGAAGATGACTGGAGTGAGGAGTCATAAGAAACTAGACCGAGAGAGAGAGAGAGAGAGTGAATATGAAATAGACTAAATATGTTCGGTTAATTGTCAAAATACGAGATAGACTTAATATGAGATAGACTTAATATGTTCGGTTATTTGGATAAATTGAATAATTCAAAAATGATATTCGGATAAATTAATCGAAAATTATATATAATTTCAAATATAATCGAAATGTTAAAAATAATTAAATTATCAAAAAAATTTAATTAATTTATTTCAGTTCGATTCGATAATTCAATTATATTTATTTTTTGCTTGGTCCTAGTCTCCTGTCTGTAACTCCTTAATTAACTGCCGTTCTCGTGGCAAGAGCTTTACTTACTTACATATAGATAAGGGAAGAACCAAGATCGAGGAAACTAGAAAGAACGTACTAGAGAAACCGCTGCTGGTTCCAAACTTGGCTCTCAAGTCTCAACCAAGCATGTTGTAGGACACTTATTTTCCTGAGCCACCGAAAGGTATTTTATCTCTTCTGATGAGAACCTCTTTGTTACATAAAATGTTAAATATCATAAAAATAAAATTATATATATATATATATATTTTTTACTTGTGACTTCCAAAAAATATATAATATTTATTCTAACAGAAATTTTTATAAAATATACTAATATTTTAAATATAATTTAAATACATATATAAAAATAAAATTATACAGATCTCCAATAAATATGTCCAATAAAAATATCCAAAGGACTCTCTAGAAAATACTACTCCAGAGTGGTAGTAAAAGGAATGAAGGCGGTTTTGATTGACAGCTGTGAAACTACTACACTCCTCCGGGTGGACGAACGAACGAACGAACAGCTAGGAGAAGATTATCTGATTATGATGCATTGAATTTAATTGATGTGAAGTGATTATCTGTCATAAAGTTGCGTTTGGGGCCCCCATCTTTGTGACGGCTCGCCTCTCTATTCGCTAGTTTCACAACTGCTCTCCACTTTCTCTAGCCGCCCGTTTACTACACGCGCTCCTTATTTCTTCACATTTTTTTCAAATCCGGTTAACATGAAACTTATTTTTTAATAAATTAATCAATTGACCAATAGAATACTGATACACATATAATCTCGCATGCGTGTCAGTATTCTATTTATATTAGTCAATTGACCAACTTACTTAAAAATAAACTTCATACTAACCAGTTCTATTTTCTTCACTCTTCGATATAACATACCCCCATTAATTTGTCAATTTTTCTTGCTTTATTAAATAGTCTATTTTTTTTAAAAGATATTATTAGTATATAATAACATAATATACTTAATTTTATTATTATATTATTTATAATTAAGTAATAACTTATATTTTTAAAATTACATCATTAATATTCCTAAAATTGGTAAATAAGAATTCTTTTGTGAGAAAAGATATATTTCATTCATAATCTTTTGCGCATGACTAGCTAACCCAACACCTTGAAATGGTTTATATTGTGATATTTAATATTAAAACACTGTTTTTTGGTCAAAAGATTTTTAGAGCATTACAGAACAGCAATAAAGAAAATATTTTTAACAAATTAACTTTTAATTATAAAAATATGACTCTCTTTTCTTTTCTTTTTTTTGTGTGTCCGTTATGTATATATATTTTTAATACAACAACAACAATGTTGAAAAAATAAACATTACATTGGTCATGTTATGTATTTGAAACGTACACGGAAGTTTCACATGCATCGCATGTCTAATAAATTGATCAAAAGGATAATAACAAGGCAAAATGAGTTTTATTTGCAATACTCGTAATTTTATAGATATTTTTCCCCAAGTTTATCACTAAATATAATGTGTATATAATTTAATTTAGTAATGATAATGGCACTCAAAATTGTGTTACTATACTTGAAAATATTATTTTATTTTATATTATTATCATTAAAAAAATGACTCTTTTTTTTTAAAAAAAAATTATCCTTTTTTTGTAGGACTAAGAATATTATAAAATAGTGAAATTAAGCTGAATAAAATAAGATCAGCTTTAACGTACATCGCATAAAATTTATTTATTTATATAAAAAAAATTGAGTTGTTTGTAATTAAAATTTTACTACTTGAGCTCATAATGGATGTCTTGAGTTCAATTCGAATTTGCTTTGCAGGCACAAAAATATTCAGTTGGTTAAATACGTTTTATAGAAGTTTTTTTGTCCTTTAATATATGACGTTTTAAAATTCTAAATAAGTATTAATTGTTTAATTTTCAATATTAAACGAAGTATTAAATATAACTTTAAATTCTTCACTATTTTTTATCGAATAAATAATAATCTCTTTTTTTAATATAAAAATAATATAAATATTTAATATTATATTTAATACTATATAATTATTTTTTTAATATTTATACCCAGCTCTAAAAAATCTTATACTATTAAGGGACCGAGAGAGTATCAGAGTACTAATAGTCCGTGTACAGTCGTTGATTGCTGCACTTATGTTTGGCTGAACCTTAAACGTAGTTGCCACGCGCTCAAACTGCAACTCCCTTAACTCCCCCATCCAGTTACATTATTTGTTTCAGTTCCGTATATTCAATATTCGTCATTTTCCGACTTTGCCTACTCATCACCATCTTCAACACTTTCCATCTCCGTAAACCCTAACATATCTCTCCCTCCCTCTCTCTCTGTAAATTGTAATCAGTAAAAAGTAGCCATGAAAGTCCTCCAAACTGAAGAAGAAGACATTGACCTCTCAAACAACAACCACGACCTTTTTCTTCTCCTTCAATCTCTCTCAGACTCCATTCCCAATATCCAAGCCTTCAAGGGAAAATGGTCTCTAATCGGAGCCAAGCTCGCCGATCTCAAAACTCATATCGCCGACCTTTCCGACATGCCGGCGTCCACCAACACCGGCTCTCTCTCTCTAGAACTCCTCCACTCTCTGTACTCGACCCTCTCCGACGCCCTTTCGCTCTCCAAAACCTGTCACTCCCCCACCCTCCCAAACGGCAAGCTCAAGACTCAAAACGACATCGACTCCATATCCGCCAAGCTCACCCGCCACGTCATCGACATCGATATCCTCATCAAGAGCGGCGTCCTCCAAGATGCCATGGTTTCCACCACTTCCAAGCGGGAATCCGTACGAGTCTCATCCAGAAACCTATTGACTCGGTTACAAATCGGTACCGCCGAGTCAAAGAACTCGGCCCTCGATTCACTCGTATCATTACTCCATGAAGACGATAAAAACGTGTTAATCGCCGTCACGCAGGGAGTAGTTCCTGTACTCGTGCGCTTACTGGACTCAACCTCTTCATATGAAATAAAAGAGAAAACAGTAAGCGCCATTGCTAGGGTCTCGAGTGTTGATTCTATCAAACATGTTTTAATCGCGGAGGGAATATTGCTTCTTCAAGGTCTAATTCGGGTTCTTGAATCGGGCAGCGGGATTGCTAAAGAAAAAGCCTGTATTGCCCTCCTAGCACTGAGTCAAAGCAGGGAGAATGCAAGGGCAATTGGGTCAAGAGGGGGAATTTTCTCTCTCCTTGAGATTTGTCAAGGTGGGACTCCCAGTTCTCAGGCTGCTGCTGCTGGTATTCTTCGAAATTTAGCTGGATTTGTTGAAACTAGAGAAACTTTTATAGAAGAGAATGCAATTTTAATACTTCTAGGGCTTTTATCTTCTGGGACTATACAGGCACAAGAGAATGCCATCGGGTGTTTGTGTAATTTGGTATCAGAGGATGAAAGTTTGAAGCTTGTCGTTGTTAAGGAAGGTGGGGTCGAGTGTTTGAGGAATTATTGGGATTCGGCTTCAGATACGCGAAGTTTAGAGGTTGCTATTGTGCTAATAAGGACTTTAGTTTTATGTCATATGATTGCTGAAATTATTGTTTCAAATGGGTTTTTGAGTCGGATTGTATCGGTGTTGAATTGTGGAGTGCTAGGAGTGAGAATTGCAGCTGCTATAACAGTTTATGATTCTGGGTTTAATACGAAAACCCGAAAAGAATTGGGGGAATTGGGGTGTATTCAACCTTTGGTTAGAATGTTAGATGGTAAGGCTGTTGAGGAGAAGGAAGCAGCCGCCAAAGCATTGGCAATGATTATGAGTTATGCCGGAAATAGAAGGATTTTTAGAAAGGAAGGGAGAGGGATAGTGAGTGTTGTTCAGCTTTTGGATCCTTTGGTAAAGAATTTGGATAAGAAATACCCCGTTTCTATATTGTTATCAGTTGTGCACTCGAAGAAATGTCGTAAACAAATGGTTGCTTCGGGTGCTTTGGTGCACTTGCGAAAAGTTGTGGAGAACGATGTTGAGGGTGCAAAGAAGCTCTTTGAAAGCCTTGGCCGGGGGAAGCTGTGGGGTGTTTTTGCCAGGCCGTAGATGGGCGCGTGGAGAATAGACTTAGGCGGTGAAGATTTTCTGAATCTGTATGTATTATAGTTTGTGGTTTTATTTGTAATTTTACTTTCTCTTTGTTCATAATTGTGGTTAGAATTCATACTAGGAAAGTTTATGATGCCTAGTCTAATTGCCTTGTGTCAAAAAGGTTATCTTGGTTTGGTTTGGTTTGGTGAGCTGACTAGACTATTGTTCATGGTTTCCCACCAAAACCAGTAAGTTCATAATAATGTCATTGATAGTTTACTGGTACTATTTTTCCAACTGTATTTGTTTCTTAGGATGCATGATAAGTATTTGCTGTATTGGCTAAATTGGGGATCAAGATGTATTCCTCTGTTTTGAGGCCTCAAGAATGTACTTACAGCTAGATTTACTCTGTTTCAAGGCGTCATGAATGTACTTACAACTAGAGTTGTATGAAATTGGCTACAGGCTAGTAAATTTTCAGGCTTTTGCAATTATACGTAGACATTGGACTGAAAGAATAAAAGAGACATAACAAGTGGAACAAGGGGATTGACGTCCACGTCCTTAATGCGTTTATTGTCTCTTACCAAAAAAGTTTGCACAATATATCTTCAGGATATATATGAAGTCTATATATTCACAGTGATAACAATTCGCTGCTCTTGCTTCTTTTTAAATGTTGAAATATATAACCGAGTATAGGGAGATGTAGAGAAGAAAAAATGGTTGATTTTTCCACCAATAAAATTGAATTAGACGATACGTATAGGGTATAGGTGGGCGGATGATGTTTTGCACTACTTCATTGTGATCAGAGCCAAGCCTTTCTTTTAGTACCATAAGTAAATTAAACTATTCTCCTTATGCTTATAATTAAATTGTTTAATTCTTTACCAATGTGAGATTTAAAGGAAATAATTTTTGCAAATAACAATTCACTTTTTTATATACCTCACTTTGGATATGATTAAAATATAATATATAATTCCTACTTGAATCATATATTTTTCTATCTAAATCTCCTTATTAAAGACTATTAAATGCACTTGTAATTTTATTTAAATTCAATTAATTAATAGATCTAAATTAAACTAACAATTGATTAAAACTCATAAAAGAAAAGATGCATTTAACATGGAACTTGGCCGGAAGTTTTCAATGAAACTGAAAACCCATGTTTTTATTATTGATCTTAACTAACAAATTTCCAAATGGGTGGTCATGGTTTATTAGATAAGATTGTAAAATGAATAAACAGTTCGGACTCGATTCGTATTCGCTCGACTAAAAGTTCAATTCGAACTTGACTAGAAATATAAAGGAGTTAAATATGAGCAAATTTTAAAGTTCAATAAATTACTTGAACCTTCTCAAATTGTAATTTTTTTATTGATACTCAGATCATATTCGTTCGAAAAGTTCAAACTGCTCGGGCTTGATTCGAAATCGTGCTCGACTTGGTAGCTAAACGAGCCTCAATCAAACTTTATTTTATACTCACTAAAATTTGTGAACCAAATGTGAACAACTCAATACTCAGCTCGACTCAATTTATTTAAATATACATGATTTATCTCCATGCAATGCAATGGTTGTTGGATCTTAGTTTAGTATCTTGGACCATGTGCGCTTGTTTTATTCTTGTCCAACAAGCTGCCTTTTTCTGCTGGCAGTTACACAAGCAAACAACTAAACAAGTATGGCCCTTCGACCTCTTTAAGTTGCTTCTCTTATCAAAATTTACGATTGAAGATTCGTTCAGGAGCATACTTATGTCAAAGGGAAGAACTATATAATAAGTAATAATTTAGTTATTTCTTACTCAAACCTATTGAGATAGGAGGGTTAAATACATCTTCCAGTGTTGCAATTTTATTATTATAAAGAATATCTTGTTCTGGTGCATTTATAGCAAAAACATTGATTTTGACATCATTGGAACCAACACCAGCAGGTTTGGGCAGATCCTGGCTCAATAGGGATGTAGCTTACATGATTTCAGCTATTTACGTATCTATTTAACAAAATACAACTGATTTTAAATTTCTCGCTGCCGTCCAAAGTTTGGGATAAATTCCACCGTTCATGTAGTATCGGACGCACGGGACACAACTAGTATATATATATATAAGCCGACTCTCTTCAGCGAACTATAGGGAGCGAATTAAAAACGAACCGGTTATAACGACGGTTTTATTTGTCGCTATAGCATAGAAAGTCTATGCTATAGCGACAAATAAAATATATCGCTATAACCGGTTCGTTTTTAGTTCGGCCCCTATAATTTGTTAGAGAGACGGAACGGATATATATATATATATATATATATAAGTAAATGGAGTATGTAGTTTACTCTCCTCCATATATGGAGGATGTAGTTTACTCCTCCATTTCCCCTTGCAGAGTCCCATCTCAGGTTATGTATGATGCCCCAGTCGGTGGTGCCTTGTGTACATACATGGCTAATCACGTGCTCTGTCGTCATTGTAAAGTTTAAACAGACGGAGAAGGACTCACTAACCCTTGACTTGCAGTTGTACATGTTTCAGTCGTTAATTGAATGAACTAGATAAATACAAGTGGAGGAGGAATATAATTAAACGTTAAAACCTAATTATTTATAAAGGCTCCTCGCATCGTGGACAGGCGGGTGATTTTTTTTACTAGGCTCAATTATTCAAGTAGGGTGAGAGATGGATATGATTGAATACTTTGTCCATTATAAACAAACATGGATGTTGATTCACATAATACAACCAAAATTGTAATTATTTCGAGTTTTGGGGAAGATTGTTGACATGACTTAATTTAGTTAATCTAAGTTAATTGTTTCACTTGTTTGTTAATTTAATTGTGTAATTATTTTTAATTCATGTTAGTTGTGCACTTTGTTTAATTTATGACGTAGCAGGTCAATCGGACATAATTGAAATTAAAAAAATAATCACGGAAGTAAAAGAATTTACATGTGCTAATGACATTTAGATGGATGGAATGATCTAATTAATTACTGGAAAGTAAATCTTTACAAATGAAAAGGAAGCAGAATCTTACCAGCAGCTAACATCGAAGTACTTCGGGTCAGTTGGAAAATGATATTCCGTACTTAACTGCAATGTTGAAAAAAGTATGCCTCGTTAGAGTTTAAACCATGCATAATTGAATGCTGCAGCATAAAGCTCAGGTTTATGCAGGCTTAACATACATTTAGAAACAGAATCTGAATATGGCATGCCTGCCAACCTTTTATTATCCATCCACTCTCAAATATCTCTACACTTTTTAGACTCTGGTGGATGCTAACAAGCTAAACTAATCTGTTTTCAATTCAAATCTACTTTAATGATATTTAAAATGTAATCAAGCTGTGATCTTTAACTGGGCAGACAGAATAGCTTGAATACCTTAGATCACAAAACTTGAAATTCTACCACGAATATGACCTCTAAATTTTCAAAATTTGAAGACAGATTTTTTCATCAATCCATGAAGAACTTAAAATAGAATGAATGGAAAACTCATGTTGCAGAGATTCCTATTGCCTAGTTACTCGAACAAAGTAATCCTGTAACACATTAATAGTACCAAGTTAGACCAAGCCATACAAACAGCATTAATAGTACATTTGTCGGTCCAGCTAAACAGATTCCACATACTCATCCATGAAAAGTCAAGAGAGTTGTACAAACAGTCAAACAGTTTATATATATTATACGGAGTAATAAGTTGGTAAACATAAGCAACACTACCAAGATTGATTTCACATACCTTACCCTCGTCAGAATCTGAATGACGTTGAGGGAACACCACCCTCGTATCATTATATAAGTAGAAGCGCTGTTCCCCTTCAGTGTTTTTGTTGTTCTGTGCTGGTTCAGAAAAAGAATCAGATTTGCATCTGTGGACTGTCCTTGAATATTTCTTAGGGAAGGGGCACAAAAAACGGAGATGAAGAGCATATCGGAGAACACCAGAACCAGTTGTATTCTTGTTTACCTTCAGGGGGGCATGCATAGATTTACTTATAGTTACGCTAGATGTTATCAAAGTGATGTCATTCACTCCTCCAGTCTTTATATGATCAGATTGGCAAGATCCTGAGGAAGGACAGGAACTCCAGTTTCTTTCTTGTTCGCACTATGGCCTGTAGATTTCTGTATATGTACATCAGCTCCTCTTGAATCAGTAGACAATGCTTTGCATTGCAGTGAAGAAATGCTATTGTTTGAGATTGAAGATGGTTTTCCCTCTTTTTTCATGTGAGGATCTTTATCAGAAAAATTCCCCAGTGAAGAAGCTAGAGTGACCTTTTGGCGGAGAAATGTCTATGTATCGAACAAAATTCACAGAGATAGAGAGTCACTAGAAGTCTTTGGTAACATTAACATAATATTAGATGTCATCATATATATAAATCTAAACTATAACAATGATGACAGGGTGGGGGGCTGGGAATCAACTATAAATAACCATAACCACAAAATTTGAGAACACAGATGAATATCGTGCATCCTTTTTTATGCTTTGTGCATGATGCATAATTATGCAACTCTGAAGATGCAAACTCTGAAAATTAGTAAATTTTAGTCCCATTTCACTACAACCACTCAACTTACTTTCCTATAATGAACAAAATCCTAGCTCAAGCCCTTATTATTTTCTCATTGTTGCATTAAAAAAGGTCATTCCCATGTTAACTTAGATTGTGTTCATTCTAAGAATTTGTTATGTACTTCCAACTCTTTCAAGGAAATTGGTTGGACTATTGGAGTGTGACAGTATGCCGTGATTATTCACAAAGTGCTGTACTTTATTAAGTCACCTACTACACACTTTAATACTCGGACTTGATGCTGTGATATATCCACAATTACAGAGTTTCTTGTTACCAGACAACTAAAAGAAAATGTCAGAATTTCCAGAATGGATTATTTGCTCTTTATTGTGCAGGAAGATAGTGTCTGCTCCCCATGGACCCAACCCATGACGTTTTGGCACACCTAATTAATGATCCTACAATAGAAGGTGAAACTGAGCTCAAATCCCTCCTTCACATGATGCCAAATATGTCAATATGAGGAACAAAGCCTTCGTATGCCCCCACAAAATTCACTTGTGATTTGTCATTGTTCTTCTTGTGTTTTTTCATGTTCAAGGATGTGCACATGCGGTCAAGAAGTAACAAACTAAAGAAGATCAATTTCACACAATATACAAAATAAACATTGCATCATGAGTTAATTTTCCAGTGTAAATAGTTGTACTAACTGTACATCTATTATCGATAGCCACTGATGTACGTTGTTTTGAGTTGGAAGTCTCAGATTCTGACAAAAGTCACATTATTGCTCTTCTCAACGAATTGTTCATTACTTTTTCGCTTACCTTGGTGCCAGATGGCATGTCGCTCAAATCATAGTTACAAAAGAAAGTATGTATAGGAGTCTTTTCTGGATTGCTGAGTACCTGTCATAAGCAATTCAGTTTATTAATTTAAAATAGCAATCCTTATGCTGTAAGAAGATGCTTGTCACAAAGCTTCTAACAATTTATGAGGCCTGATTAAAGGCAATTAATTACAAGGATACATTACAAAATATGAACTAGTTCTTTCATCTTGCTCATGTGTAGATGTTTGTCGCTGATAAAATGGATTAACATTCAATCAAAAAGTTCTACATGACTATATACAGACAATACCTATCATATTAATAATGACCAACCCACGCCCATCCCCAAATTCCCACAAACTATATTATTAGGTCAGTTTTAGAAACTAAAATATAAGATCCATAACATGCACAAGGCATCAATGTCCTAGTTGATTAGGAGACAAACAGAAAAGAGATGACAGTGAGGAAGTAGAACAAAAGGTTCTGAAACAAATTTCCAGTATCACAAATGACCATCAATGCTGCAGGGTTGTTGTGTAATAAATAAACTCTCTCATAAATGAACATCTTTGAAAACTGCCACATGCAGATAGCTGTGATCATCTTTCGGTAGGTACTAAATTATACAAATCCTAACTAATCTACTGATCAAATGACAAAAGGTTACACAAAACTTATGTAACTGACATTTTCTGATCAATATAATGTTTACTATCTGTTTACCAGGTTGTATATTTTATTCTCAGTTTGAAGAATTCCATACTAATTGGATAGAAATTGACTGCATTATACAAATGCTAAGTATCTATGTCTATATAAAGGTCTAGGTTAGATAAATTTTATCCATCGAAATAGGCAGAACCCGTCAGTAGTGAACTAGTGGTAGTCACAATTTGTCTAAAATTAATATTTGATATGGAATGAGTCTGTATTACTCTCCTTCCTTGCTATTTTGAATATTTTAACTAGTTTTGACACTTTTGTTGGAAGGACTTCAAGTTGCAATGGTCCATACCATGAGAGATCAATACCAACATTGAATCACATTGAAGCCGGCTACATCAATTCATTAGTGAACAGCTAGGAAGAAAAACAATCACGTAACTACTTGCAAAAGAGATGGAAGGAAAACGAAATGAGAAAAGAATACCAATTGTATGCGCCCTTTCATAGGTATCCGTAGGCGGCTCCTTTCTGCTTGGGAATCATCAAGGATAAGGCACCTCTTCATTTTTGGACCTTTATATTTGTTTGACTGTAAATTCCCTGCAAGATCTATAGATGAATAGTACAGTAAGCAGTTATCCCCATCCACACTTGTTACTGCAAAAGGAAGTTTCCGCGGACGCGGCGAGAAATTCCCACCAGTAATGTTAAGAACAGCAAGGAAACCATCAATTTTCTGCTTGTAAAAACACGAAAAAGATTACCCAAGGTTAAGAAGACGTTAAATACATAAACTTTGGCAATCAGTTAATAGGTTACATAAACTATAGTAATTCCCCTGTTCACAAGTACCAATAATGTCTATCCACGAAAATATTCCCTCCTGCAGAGACACAAAATAGGAGGCTCACCGTGACAATTAAATATGAACTCTAACCTGATTGATAATTCCAGATGCTAAACGACCAGATAGCAGCGACTCCTCAAATGAACCAACCAAGGACCTTCTTACAGATAGTCCACTAAGAGTTCTACCAATCTTGGCACATTGAGTGGTAGGTGCCGAGTCCTGACCCCAGATTTCTCCCATGGCAAACATACTCTCAGGGGTGAACTGATCAAACTTCTGCTGTAAAAATTCAACTTCTGGAAATGATTTGCTTGCCATTCTAAAGTCATCTTGTCTCTGCGTAGATAAAATGCCCAAGATAGTTCCATCAATTGACTGTTCCGTATCCTTTGAGGTTAAATTGTTGTAGTTCAACTCTTCGGTGTTATCCCTACATCCTCCTGGATTTTTCACTCGCCCAGAGAGTTTGGGACCAAGAGGGGACAAAGATATAGACGAGGATACCACATTTTCTGGCGTTATGGGAACTTGGGACAGTATTTTAGTTTTTTCTTCACAGAAATTACCTCTAGGTGAAGGTGTAGAAAGATTGAGAGGTAGAGTATCCTTGTTCTCAAGCAATGAGCCATCAGTGAAAAAACTGGGGTTTGTTACGCATTGTTCATTATGTGAACTTTTCCTTTCTGGGAAGCTGGATGTAGACCAAACCAGATGACCAAAACAGTTGGAACTGCTTATATGAGCTTTCTTATGCTCTTGTGAAACTGTATTATTACATCTTATACTACTTACCTGGGAATCATTGTTATAAACGTTGCCGCCAATGTTTAGAAAATCCCCATTAAATTTATCAGGCAGAAGCATGCCATTCAAAGGCGACAACAACCGCTTCTTAACTAGTGATCCATTTATCTCAGTTGCAGTATCTGCAGTACTAACCACATTAGGAGTACGAAGATAATCACATTGGTTATCCTCTAGCACAAAAGCAGGGGATTTTGATACCTTTGACTCAAACCCCAAAATCCTGGAAATAGGATTCTGAACATTTTGTCCACCTTTACGTATGATCATGCAGCCTTTTTCTCTTGAATCGATCTTTAATCTATGAACATTGGTTACACTGTCTTTATGCATAATAAGAGCATATGTCTCCCTTGAGGAGCTGCATGTCAAATCCCCTGGCATTTGATTGCCTAGATGCCCAAGATACATTCCACTAATATCACAGCTACTTACACCACAAAATCGTGACGGAGTATGTTACGCCCCCAAATTCGGACTTGCACAATCCAATTTAAGTCGTCAAAATACAAAACACTACATTAACTCACATAATCATAATTATTACAATACCGTGTATAGCACAGTAATACACAGACTAAATACTTACTACAATTATAGACACACTATTCTACAACTCAACTACAACTACTAACTCGGACCATCACTCCATTCACCTGTTCTTCTCGCTAGCCCCAGCTATATTCTTATTTTCTGAAAAGAATTAAGAAAACAAAAAGTGAGCTCGAATAGCCCAGTAAAGGATATCATGACTAAGATAACGGAAAATAAAATTATTTTTAGCCTTCAACAATAATTAAATCAAAAATTTAGAAAATGCTGAAGTATCCTAATTTTTTAACGAATAACTTGCAGCGGAATAAGCAATCCATTAGGAGAGTCAAATAGATAATAGTGTCAACTATCTCCTCCAATTTAAAATTTATCATCAAAACTCCATCAACTATAACATCAATGGTTATGATCATGTTGTTTTCCTCCTTGCACTCGGACCAAAGAAAACTTTCATCATGTGTCTTTGCTATACAGGCAAAAAACACTCAACGACCATATTGTTTTTGCACCAAGGCCTAATACATTCACAACTTATCCTGATAGTTAATACAAACAACAAAGAATAAACATAAATAATAGGAATAATAAAACAATGAATAAATATTAGAGATCTGCAATTTATTTATGTTTAAGGAATAATTTACTTCGTTCATAGTCCAAATTGTGAACACGATATCCAAATATCGGAAAGAGTTCAAGTCAGGGGTATTGTCCAAAATTCATATATAGGAAGTTCAACGGTAGGTTCACGATACAAGAAATATTTAACAGTCTAAAATAGTCACAGTTCAAATAGAAAATTCAAGTCAAAATGTTTATGGTCCAAATGTAAAGTTCAAAATCCAAAATGTTCACAGTCCAAAAGTTCACAGTTTAAATACAACAGTTAGAATTCAACAGAAAGGTTCATGTCAAAAATTATTAGATGTAGCGCAAACTATTAAAGAAATTTTAACGAATTGTAATTTTAGAAATTTTCACCTTTTAATGTTAAGGGCTATAGAAACGAATGACTCACCTGAACAATTCCTCCACTCTTAGTGATGTTACCAACACTCAAGTATTCTTATCACATTCAAAGAAGCACTCATACTAAGAACTAAGAAATATTTAGACGAGGGGAGAACAAGTAAGAAGGTTATGTTAACTCTTTATGCCTAACCCCCCTTTTATAGTCAAAGCTTAACCAACATCTATCACATATCAACTTTAGCACACTTTTCACATTTTAATATACCACACATTATTTTACTACAATTTTCACATTGCAAGATTACCTTCAATCTACCACATAACTTTGGCACAACTTTTACATTTCAAGATTACCTTCAATTTATCACATATAATTTTGGCATAACTTTCATATTTCAAAATTACCTTTTCTTTACTATTCATAATTATTACTATATTTGTCCATATTCTATATTATTTACTTAATGTATTAATATCACAGATATTTATGTATACATTGTTATTTACCTAACGTATTAATGAGTTTGTCTAACTTTTGCGACTTTTAAATACATTACTTTCCATTATTACCCTTGCTACTGTGATAATTATTGGTTCAATATTGAAATGACATTGTGCATTACTGTTCTTTTATTGCCGGGTATTTTAACAGTTAAATGTAACAGTTCTGTAGACAACTTTTATTAACAGATATTTTGCCATTTTCTATATCCGGCAATTATTCTGTTGTGGGGTCCACCAATAATTGATTGTTACGGCGTCGTCGTATAGTACCAAATATTCTTTGGCGTTTCTGCAGACATTATTTTTGTTTATTGTAATTTGCACATATGATCCTTAATTTTAACTCTTTTTTTTTTAATTTAACACCTTACTGTTTCAGAAACATATAACGAATAATTAAGTTTTATTGATTAAAGTCAGGGTCTTACAGAGTATGCACAAATGTGCTCAATGACGTTGCTACTTCTTCAGCAATGTTGCTGGAGGAGACTTGAGGCAAGCCCATGACAAATCTTGAACAAGGTATTCTCTTGTAAATTATAGAGATGCTTAAGTTTGTACCTTATCTAATTCACCAAATCAAAAGCTTGCTCTATATCATTGCAGTTTCTGCCTCGGACCAAGAGTGTTCTGAAATTCTTAATGAACATAAGGAAATCAAGTTGATAATCCTATTAGTAGCTAGGAAGAAAACTCTCTTGATCATGAAAAAGACGTTACTAACTTTCATATCTGTAATAGGAGGAATCACTATCTATCTATGAAATGCACCTTCTTTTCAAGATCAATTGCTAAAAAATGCAGAACTGATATACTTAACAAAAGACCAGACGAGAAGACAAAGCAGGTATGATAATCAATGTCACCTTCACTCCAATAAGCACAATGAAACCAGGTATTCATGATATATTAAACAGGAATAAAGGTTCAAACCTGAAAAATGCCTGAATAAGAGTTGGCTCAGCGTGAATATTAATAAGCTGCAAATCAAACAAGATAAGCAAATTGTAGAATTTAATATCAAATATTATAATCATCAAGTATTTAGTCACCGATAGAAATTGGGGAAGGAGGGACCCCTTCCCTTCTCAAGTGCAATTCAGGTTTACCCATAAAAGATCACAATGGTCCAATTGTTACGAGGGAAATACACTAATCATTAAATACATTAAGCTAATTATCAGAAACATTTTTGTTATCACCAAATTATCTTACAGCATCAACCACTCATCTTCAACCACTGGATCACCCTACAAAACTGTAACCATCTAGTAATTCATCAACAACAAAGACCTAACACCAGTACAACCAGTCAGATTTCAGCTATGATGCAAACCTTATGGACTCATGTTTACACCAATGTAATGATTTTTACCTTCCAATAATGAAATAAATCACCAAAAAAGAAAATGCAAGTATTATAATCAAACAAATTCCGAGTAAAGTATCAAAGAATCGTCAGTTTTGCCAGAAAATGTAGGAAAATAATAGATAAACAAAAAAAATCAGAATTCTGGATATCTCATTATCCGTGACCCACTGATCAAAATTTTTGCCTTAACTAAGGTCCATAGCTTCTGGCTGAGCAAAACATGAAATCAATGGGGATATTGAGCTTCAAAAACTTTTGAGTAATCAATTTCAGTTCTTCCGGCAGCCAAACAAAGCATTTATAAGAATAGACATACAAATAAGAAGACGCCCAAAATTTCAATAAACTATGCTTCGATTATATCCAAGCTATAAAGGAATTATGGTCCAAGTGAAGATTAACAAGAATTAAGAAACGCACCAATAAAGATTGCAATCGTACAAGTGAATAGGTATATATGATTATCAAAATCATATATAATCGGTACACATAACAGGCATATCCAGAAAGGCTGATTGATGTAAAAATCAAATTTGTTGTTCTTCAATTATCCAAAACCATTTTGATGCTCTCCTTTTTTCTGTATTTTTTTCTCTCTGGGTGTAAAATGGGTATATATATATATATATATATATATATATATATATATATATATATATATACGGGACAAGGGTGTTTGATGGATGGACACGCGTCATTGTAAATGATCCTCCATGCCATGTTGTGTCATGTGTGTCCCAGGTGCGGTTCTCTTTTGTCTGACATTTCTGTTGTTTGCTCCATACCCCCTCTTCTGGGTCTTGCAAAAAAAAGTCCCATTGATGAATTTATAAATTTTAAGAATTATTTTATGATTGTTTTTTATTTTAAATAATTTTTTAAAAAAATTGGTAACAAGAACGTTGTTTGTAAACGTTATTTAATCTCTAGTTAAATTCAAGAACGAGTCATAATCTGAGTTAAATTCAAAGTCCAAATCAAGTCACTACATTTTCTCATTCATTAATATTTTCTTTAGCTCACCCAAAAGTTCAAGAATCTCAAATGTTACGTCGTGTGAGTGTGGTGTTATATATAAGTACTCTTGTTATGTGATGTGTGGATAATTTTATCTATATTTTTTAAAAAAGGATATTGAGAACCTATAATTCAATTCTAAGTATACATTTATCCTAAAACTTAGCATGGACTTGGAGAATGAAATAGGGATCAAGAGGGGAGCTAAAGGGAATTTTAAAAAAATATTAGAGTTGAAATCGAAATTACACTTTGTTTCTGAGTTTTGGACGGAAAAAAAATAATTTAAAAAAATTAAAAGAAAAAAAAAATTAGAAAACTTGAAGTTTTTCTATGTGTTGTTTTTGAGTTTTTAATAGAAAGGAATATAAAATTTTAAAAAATTCTTTTTTAAATTCCAATGAAAAGAAGAAAAAAAATATCAGTTTTACAATTTTACCTTTCTATTAATTATAACCATTGAACCATGAATAAAGATATGCAATATAAATAAGAAAAAAATTCCATAATCAAATACAAATATCCAAATAAATGTTAAACAAAAATTACTTCTATAAAGTCATTGTCATACCATACCAAAAAGTCATCAAATATAATATGTATTATTAATACTAATGGAGATTATTCATCAAATTTTTCAAAAAATTTAATCTTTTCTGTAATGGTAACCCAAACAAAATATCATTCTAGTTACGGCACGAATACTCGTCAAATAACATAATAAATTAAAAAATCAAAAGTACTATAAATTAGTTGTCATCATGAGATGAAACTCAAGAACTATTAGCTTCATTTATGTTATCAATCCACATATTATTTGCAATAGAAGTCATCAAATATTCAGCATGTATTGCATCGTCAATAGCATCTCTTGCATGATCACTAGGTTCATGTATTTGTTTTAGGAGCTCTCAATCAACTGCGACAATAAATCATCAGGATCAACTCCCATCAAGTAATTATATAAAATACAACATGCTAAAACAATTATATATATATAGATATATTCTTGATAATGCAGGGCATCAGGATCAAGAGGCAGCTATGGAATTAAAGTGCAACAGCTAGAAAACAGTTAATGTTTAGGGGTCAGTAATCATTTTTGTGGTGAAATGAATGGTATTTTAATTTTTCTATCTATTCTATACTCCCTCCGTCCCTATTTAAATGATATTTTAGATATTGACACAAGAATTAAGATAATAATTGGAAATCATTAAATATAGTGCTCAATTGTTTATAATACCCTTAAATCATTAATTTATCATAGCACAAGAGTTTAAAGTACCAAAAAAATAAGTAGAGTAATGAAGGGTAATTTTGAAAAAATTATCATTAATTCTCCTAGATTTGAATAAACGTCAATTAATTAAGGACAAATAAAAAAACTCTAAAACGTCATATAAATAGGGACGGAGAGAGTATCTACTACTCTTGCTTAGATAGGGCATACTTTATTTCGGTGAATTAACAACACACAATATCCTCTTAAATTTGTTTGTCAGAATATTACAAAATATGTTGTAATTAGCTGTGTCTCGTGCCTCCGGCAATATATGGACGGTGAAATTTATTTCAAACTTTGGACGGTCCGGATGATTTATTGAGTGATCGAAAAATTCAAAATTATTTGTATTTTATTAGATAGATACCATCTTGATATAAAGATGTTTCTAGATGTTGATTAGATCTTGATATATATGAGGTTTAGTAGATAAAAATAATAACAATGATACTATTATATAAAAAAAGCACATAATGTTGGCATACACATGTATATTGTGGGCTCTCGCCTGATATGAGGGGTCTGCAGTATGCATACGAGTGTATGTAAGTATTATGTGACTCTTTTTTATGTGATAGTAACATTATTTTAAAAATAAATTGGGGACATGTGTTATAATTTAAAATTTATTATATTAAAAGTTGAGTATAATATGAGAATTATAAAAATATTTCTTGAAAAGTGATTAAGTTTTTCATTTATTTTTTTTTTCTATTTATTAAAAAACTCATAAATATAGGAATTAAAAATAAAACTTATTTTTTCTGTCTATTTTTTTTTTTTTGTGTACATTTTAATACTCAGAAAGAAACAAAGTAATGTAGTACCAGAGTTAACTTTGCACTCACCTTTTCGAATGCAATGTTTTAATAAAGTTGACGCCACGTGACTCACTTTTGTACAAATAAAAATGGTAGATATGTATTTAATAAGAGTCTTTCTACGCAGACGGGCGTATTAGACAAAAAAATGGGATATTTTTCATTTTTTTTTTATTGTGATTTTCAAAAAATATATAGTATTTATTTTAACAAGAATTTTTACAAAATATGGTGTTTTAGGTGTAATTTGGATACATATACAAAATATATATGTATAACCCTCTTTTTATATATGTATCCAAATAACACCTAAAACACTATATTTTATAAAAATTTCTGTTGGAATAAATACTATACATTTTTTTAGAGTCACAATCAAAAAAATAAAAATAAAAAATGTCTCATTTTTCTGTCCAATAAAACTGTCTGCCCAGACTTTTCCATTTAATAATATTTTTATATTTGTTTTAAATATTAAAAACATACTTATTACTTTTACATTATCATAATTCATAACAAGTTGTTTATTTAATTTTTTTTAAAAAATATATTTGAAAACTGTCAAAATGTATTTTTAAATTTTAAATGGAAGAGGTAACCTAATATTACAATTTCTTTTAGATTTCGTATAAGTTGTAGGACTTAAAATGTAATAATATAAAATTTTTTTCTAGAAAAGAAAGAAAGATGATAAAAGTTGATACAATTTATATTTCACATAAATTTAATCGACATATAAATTATTTTTTCTAGTTCAAAGATATTAATTCTTTTGGGTTAAAACTACTTTTCCTATCCTACTCGACCTCGGTTTATAAATGTATCATTTGATTGAAATTTTGTCAACTCATTAAACTGTATTTTCTTTACAAAAATTGAAAAAACAAAAATTTTACGTGGACATGAAAATTGACATGAGTGTATTTGAATTTCACTTTTTTGTATTTTGACTTTCAATGAGGGTAAAAATATAAATAAATAAAATTCAAATACATTCATATCTAATTTTTATATCCAATTTTCATGTCTACCTAGAAGAGCTTTTGAAAAAATCGTTAGCTCTCTGTTAAAATCTTAACTGCTAATGTATGTGGCATCTACATGGAGGAGAGGGAAGTTCAGTTAGAGAAATAAATTAAATCAAATTGACATTTGTGTAAGACCTTCTTTATAAAAATAATAAACTTTCTTTTTTCAACAAAAAAAGAATATTCAATATATAACAAATAATTAAATTAATTAATAATAAAATATATTAATGTATTTATATAAAATTAATGAATTAAATTTGTTGGTTATATATTGGGTAAAAATGAAAGGAGACAATATTGGAAGAATATTTTGGTATATTAAAATCTGTTGATATATATTTTTTTTATTTTTGAGTGCACTTAAAAAAATATACAAGCTAAATAAATTTCTTAAAACAAACTTTTTATACAAAAAATAAAAAATAAAATTACATTTAAGTAGTAATACAACAAAGGCGCTAATGCTATTCCCAAAATAAAACAAAGGCGTTGATAGATATTCAACAATTAAAAAACATAACAAATTTATTAATAAGTAAACATAAAATCAAGAATAAAACAAAATCAAATCAAAAAAGTCTACTTCTCCGTATTCATCTTCCTCCTTTCTTTTTTCAAGTGACAAATTTCTAAGTCAAAAACCCTAAGTTTCGCGTAACTAATTTAACATGGAATTAATCACAGGTGTTGTGCAATCAGGGAAGCCCGCGTAACAAAAGAAAAGACAGAAAATGATGGGAGATGTAGGGAGAGAGAAAATGAGAGAAGAGGGAAATTGATTTACAAGAATTCTATTTATTGACTTCTACACAACTAATTTTTATACAAATTATCTCTCCAAACTTACTCCCTCCTTGTTGACTGTTTGAAGAAATCAAAAGAATCCTTTGCATAATATTATCTGTGTCCCGTGATTCCGACACTATATAAATTGTAGAATTTATCTCAAATTTTGAACGGCCAAAATGATTTATTAGGGTGAACGAAAAATTTAAAATCAGTTGTATTTTATTAAATTGAATCATATAAACTGTAGATTTGAATTTTTTAGTGTAGATTTATAACGCGGAGTAGACCCCTCCTTCAATTTCGTTGCCACAATTCCGGAAAAACCCATTTCCAGAGTAGAAAATGAGCAACAAAATGATTCTCCTCCGATTCCCACTAGTGCTGGTCATGGTCGTGGTGTTATCGTTTCCGGTGAAACTTTGATCCTCCAATTTCTTCGGGTCATATGGCACAAGCCGTGGACGTGGATCAACGATTCCATCTCAACCAGACCCACAAGATCCGGACTCAAAAATCCAATTTTCTTTATTAGAATGGAAGAAGAAGAAGCAAAATCAACTGTATCTGCTCCCAAATCCTCGATTATTGGCAAATTGGGTTGTGAAATTTAGCAAAACAAAAAATAAAATTGGGCAGACCTTGACGAGAGTAATTTGAAAAAGTGAAAAAAATGATCATATAAATTGTAATTTCACTATGGCAGCCACGTGCACGAATATTGGAAACCAAGGTGGATAGTTCAATAAAATTAAATTTTTTTTTATTTTCGTTAAAAATCGACTTGTTTGGACATATTTTGTAATGTTTTGTTAAAAAAAATAAGTACAGTGAGTTAGATAAAAAAAAATTAGTCCAATAATATATTTGTAAACTTAAATCGAGTAGAGTTAAAAAAGTATAGTTAACCCGATTCTTTTTTCAAGAAGTGTGTTGAAGTCAAAGTGCAAGTCCAAGGTGAGGAGTGTCCGTTTGGTTAGCTCACAACAAAAGAAAGGCACAATCAAGTAAAATACTTATCACGTATGGTTTGTTTTTTCAATGAAAATAATTCAAGTCCATGTAGTAGAATATTTAAACTGTGGGACGAGATCATTAGGCTTTTGATTCTTACATATAGGTACGACGTTTGTATTACGTACTTCTGATTTTTGATAATAGCGAGTTAACACGAGTAAGGAGTTGTTTAATTGTAGTTGAATGGTTGATCGATTCAGTCATTCGGTGCGTTTATTTTGAAAAAAAATAGTATGAATGGTTGAACCGGTCAGTCATTTAGACGATTTTGAGCCGAATGATTTAGTCCAAATATTTTTGACTGATTGATTGAATGAACTTTTTTTTTTAAAATATTAACTATTATATAGGTAATATTAAATAAATTTATAACAATTTTTGATTTTTTTTAGAGGAAAAAAATAATAAAAATATGTTATTCATTCAGATTCAGATTCAGGTTCAACTCATTCAGATTCATTCCGTTTTTATCAAACACCCCTTAAGTTGCTAATTCATTTTTTTATTCAAATAGTTTACATGATTAATGCGTCTATAAAATATAATTATGTTAAAGAAAAAAGTTTAAGGGACATGTTTGCCGAAACACGATACATATAAGGACTAATTTTGTCTAATCTGAATTATAAGTTCAATATTTAATTTTTAAAAATTAATGTAATATATTTTTATATTTAAAATTAATATAATAATAAATAATATTTTTAAATAATTTATGATACCTATAATTATATTAACAAAAATAAAATAAATTCATTTTAATTTTGAGCTTACAAAATACTAGTAGTATTTAAAATTGACCTTTTTATCTTGTAAACGGAGTTAGTAATAAGGTAATTTATCCAGATTTTATATTTGGCCTTTTGTACGTCTTTCACTTTTGGGAGGGAGACTGAGCAACACAGAGAGAGTGAAGAATCCCAATTTCTGTAGTCTCTCTCAATCTCTCAAGTAAAATCCAATTGAAGATGGTGGATATCGCTCGAGTACAGAAGGAGCTTCACGAGTGTAACAGAGACAAAGATGTGTCAGGTATAAGCGTTAAACCAAAGGCTGACAATCTCACACATTTGATCGGTTCAATTCCTGGTCCACTCGCTACTCCTTATGAAGGCGGCACTTTCAACATCGACATCGTTATACCTGGTATACCTACGTCTCCTTTAACTTTAGGGTTTTATAACAAATTTTCTGAATTGGTAATGTACCTCTAGGGTTTCGAATCAAATTACTAATCTGTTATGCTTTACACCGGGCATGTGCTTTTACTCCTAAATATGTACTGAAAACTTGTTTGTTCAATGCGTTTCAGTTGGATAATTAGGAACCCTTATTCCCAAATTCCTAGTTTATTGGGTTAATAAGACCAACTTTTGAGTCATTTTTGTAAAATTGGTCTATCATTTTTGCAGATGGGTACCCTTTCGAGCCACCTAAAATGCAATTTACCACAAAAGTTTGGTATGGAGAAATTATATGTACTTGTTTGTTTCTATTATGTTGGATGTTTTGAATAGTAGATAGCTCAGATTACCATGTTATTGTCATTTGTGTTACTCAATTGCATAATTTTCTTCACCTATAAAGTCAGTAGAGGTCTGTGCGGCTCAAGCATAATGTTGAAGTTCTGAGAGTGGCCTTTAGATATCATTTGCTGTTTTCGATTAGCTTGACCAATGAATCTAGTGCGTGGTATTTGTTAGGCAGGGTTATTTATTGAATTTTATAGTTTCTATTTGACGCAGCGGAATATGGTTAAATTGCAACGCAGCACGTTTTTTTTATTTGAAGGATTAAACGTACCAACAAGAACGTAAGTAAACCCTAACACATATTTATATTACTAAACTACTTTCCTATGAATAATTGGAAAAAAATAATAATTAAAACCTAAAACTAAATAAAAATAGAAAAGCTAAAGACCAAAACATAAACGGGCCAAATATAAATTAAACTACTGAATTTTCCTAAATAATAAATAAAATACATCAAATAAACTACAACTCAATGAAGAATAAAATATGTCAAAATCCAAAATTTCCTCGTTATTTTCCACCACATCACTATTAGTACTATATTAAGTTAAATAGAGAATCACTCACAAAACCTTCATTATTTCATGATGAGGTACTTCCATGAGATTTAAGACAGCTTAGTGTACTCCTAATTTGATGCTAATTAAATAAATAGGCGTGAAGAGATTATCTGCATGTATAAATTTAAAAGGAATACCTTTGATGTGATTGGATATGAAGATATATTATTTGCATGTACCAAATTTCATTATTTGTTGTATTAAACAACCAGTAACAGTCCAAATGGACCAAATCTAATTCACTTATATGCACTTGTCAGTCTCTGTAGCCGGATTAGAGTGATAAGATAAATTATCACACAAGGGACCATTCAACATCGTCTTTGACTTTTTTTGCAACTTCCATTTCTGTTAAACTGAATATGATACTTGAAATACTTAGCAGATGAATTTAATTATCAAATTTCTATGGTCTGTTGTATTAAACAACCAGTCACCTATCGGTCTTTCTGAAGGAAAACTTCTGTTTGTATTAGAATGAGAAGATAACATATCACACCAGGGAACATTCGACATTGTCTTTGACCTTGTTTGCAATTTATGTTTCTGTTAAACTGAAATGACACTTTTATGTAATCACAATCCATGGTTTTGCAACATTATATTACTGCTGCACATTCATATAGTGCGTGTACGTGTATATATACATATTACTGAACATCTGAATTCTCTTAACACTAGATTTAATTTTAAGATTTTGATATAGACTGTTTCCCTGTTTGGTGCCCAATGAATCTAACTTTTTCGGCCAATTATTTATCCTTTATCTATTTTGGGACAAGTCACTTTTTTTTTCTTCCTTGTGTGCCGGATCAGATGTACATAAAGATTGGAGGGCATTCCTACATGATGTTCTGCAGGAGGACTAGTCTCATCTTATGTATCTTCTCTCTATTTCTAATAAATGATTTTTTGTTGATTTAGAATAAGCATAAATATACATGAATAAATGTCTTTTAAACAATCTAACATTAGCCAAAACAGTGAATTGTCTAAAATTTCTCAATCCCATTTAGATTCTTCTTCTGAACGTGCTCTAGTTTATGTATTTTTTTGTTTTGGAAAACCTGTAGAAAACTCCATTTCGGCCATCCATGAATTTTCTCTTGGAGAATAATGGTAATGCTTAGAAAATAAACCTTTATATAACAAGAAAGCATCTACTTTGAAACTATTTGACGTGACCAACTTCCATATAAATTTATCGGCAGAATGTGTTTGTTGACAACGTTAGAGTGTGGCCGATGATAGGAACAGTAGAGTTGCTATAAGAACATTAAAGGACATACATATTTGTGGCTGAGGAGTCTTTCCCAAGTTCTTTTTTTGCTCTCTTGATTTTGGGATAGCTTCAGGCTGGGTATAGTTTGGTAATCTTAACATGTCATATACTTAGGTGAGCCCTTGTTAATGTGCTCAGTTTATAGTCTTACTTGTCAGGGAGAGAAAGAAAAGTTACGTCAATATGGGAAGTCTCTAGTCCTATGATTAGTGTATTGTTGTGTTCCCGGACTTTCTGACAACCATGTCTTTTAGGATTTATGTCTACTGAAATTGTTAGACATCAATTTTGGCTTATGATTTGATTTATGCTGATGACAATACAGATTAATTACTACTGTAGTTAGAAATTGGTATAGATTTTGAGGTTTCTAATTAGTTCTTTTATTCATTCAGTAGATTTTTGTATGCATTGCTATTAAAAACTTAAAAGTCAAAATTAAGAAAATGAAATGCAACTAATGTATTAAATTCTCAATTATGTATGAGATTATATTACTTTTATGTGTTCCATTTAAAATATTGGAGTCATTTACTATCTGTTGCTTCTGAAAATTTCGTACTAAGCACGATCGATTTTATTATAGTAATAGCCAATTGAGTTCCCGGATAATCATTTCTTGAATATATTTGTCTGTGTTTTCCTTGTTGAAGGCACCCTAATATCAGTAGTCAAAGTGGAGCTATATGCCTGGATATCCTGAAGGACCAATGGAGCCCAGCACTCACCATTAAGACAGCTCTCCTTTCAATACAGGCATTACTTTCTGCTCCTGAACCTGATGATCCACAAGATGCCGTGGTAGCTCAACAGGTGTAGTTTGACTCTAACTGGTCACTCCATAATATTCTGTTTTTATAGTCAATTCATGTAAAATTTAGCAAGTAATCAGTATAATGTGGTTCCCATGTTGTAATGAAATGATTATGGAAAGAGCTAGTATTCTTTGTTTTTAGCTAGTATTTATGTTTTGACGTTTCAGTATCTTAGAGATTATCAGACCTTTGCCAGCACAGCTCGTTATTGGACAGAAGCTTATGCCAAATCATCATCTTTGGGGGTTGAGGAAAAGGTTAGTATGTTCAGCTTAGTTGACGTATGGTTTTCTTTTTAATTGGCACTGACAGGGTAGAGCTTAATCTTCAACTGCAAGTATATTGAAAAATGATGTTGCTCGTTAATAGGTACTAAAGTTTGTGGAGATGGGATTCCCCGAAGCTTTAGTGAGGAGTACCCTGGAAGTTGTCGGCGGAGATGAAAACATGGCTCTTGAGAAGCTTTGTTCTGGCTAGAATTTGCAATCAGTACCATTCAAATTGCTCATGGAAGTTTTCCATATCATTACGAAGGATGAAAATTATACAAAGTATGAATCCGGTTATAGAGTTTTCTCAGCTACCCTCAGTGTGTTGGATAATTTTTCATTTGTAGACTAATGTTTCTTTGACCCTGGTGGATATCTTCTAATGCTACTTGGTTAATGCCATTGTTACCTCACTGCAATACATTTAACAGCTAATGCATACTAGTATTAAATAACATCATCTCTGCCTCTGCTAAGCTTGCTCAATACTCGGTAGTAGTATATTATATTATAATAATAGGCCTTCTGTATTAAAATCTACCCAAACAAAAGAGCAGTAGATTTGTTCATTAGTGAATAAATAGCACAGAAGAAATGCCAAATTTATTTCTAGAACATCGTAACAACAGGAAGAATAAAGTTGAGATGCAAATAAGATTTAGGAGGAATGATAGATAGTAGTAATTACTGTCCTGGGTGGATGGGGTTGACATATGATGAATAGCACCATTGCCATGACCAGAGCTGCCACAAACCCTAGTAGTAAAACCGAGTCATCATCCGAGTCGCAGCACATCTTTCCCATTCTCTTCTCTTCTGCTGTCGTCTTTCCAACTAAACTAGTATTAAAACATTGGGCAATGCCAATGTTACTAGTTGTTTTTTGGTTTCTTCCTTTAGTTATCTGTAAACCATTTGTGAGGCTAGGTTTGAACCACAGATAGCGCCAAAATAGTTTCAATCAAGGCTGGGAATGATATGAATTCTAGGCCGCCGCGTAGGTCCATCTTGTTTCAAACTCGAACACTAGAGCAGCCTTTGATTAGGATAGCCCAAAGTCCCGAGTTCCATTTAATAAATAGGGTTAAGTTCAGATGACCACCTGGGGTTTGGGCGGTTTTCCACTTAACCACCTGTAGTCCGTAAAGCTACATTTAAACACCCGATTTTTTGAGGTGAAGTGAAAACGTCATTTTTTCCGTCAAAATTAACTGTGAGTTGGCTAATTACTTATTTACCCTCCAATTTCACAAACAGAGCCCCTGCTCCAGTGCTCCCTTTCATTCGACCCAAAGAAAAGAAAGAAAAATAAGCTCTCTCATCTCCTCCATTCCAAATTCAATTCAAGCATACCATAAGAAAAATACAATTAACAATTAAGTTGGGGAAACTTGGAAAGCAATTGCAGCAAGAATTCATAACACTGCTTCATTCAAAAATATCTGCAAATTCGAACGCAAAGTCACCATTTGCAAAACACTCGAAACCAATAAACACCATAGCCTAAACTTGTCAAAGTCCAATCTCGACATACCCACATTTCCAACCAACTGAAACAAAAACTTCCCAAATCTATCCAAAAATTCAAATCCAAAACCAAGAACCCAATTAGGGAAAACACCAAAAACAATCATAAGCCCCAACAGAAACCCTAGAATCCCAAATAGAACACTACCTACATATATATAGGAGAAAAAAAATAAGTAAACTAAAAAAATAAACACACTGAGAAAAATCAGTTCACCGGAAAGTGTAATGGTGGGGGATCCGAATCCTTTTTCCATAGACTAAGTAAAATAGAAAATTACATAAATTGGGGGTCTAAAACCTATCCTATACATAAACTATGTCACATTCAAATTAATAACAGTACTCCCAACTGTAGTTTCTATTTTGACTTTCATATTCCTGAGTATTTGTATAGGTATACCAGGAAAATGTTTATGTACCTGAAAAGAAGTTTCACTCCTTCAAGAAAGTTTCCCGGTCTATGGGATACGGCGAGAATGATATTCCATTAGTATCTTTTCAGTCGGTCTCTAAAGGTAAGTTAGTTGGGTTTCGATCGGCGATTGGAGGCTTTCTTATTCAGATCGGCGGCGGTGGGGTTTCTTCATTTTGGGGCGGCAGCGGGGGTTGGAGGATACGGCCGCGGCCGACGCGGATGTCTCCAGTGGTGATGAAGGCGGGGGCGAAGGGGCCGAGAAGGAGGGAGAAGGCAAACCGAAAGAAGATGGATTGGAGGGGCTCGGATTGGAAGTAAAGGAGAGAGAGGAAAAAGATCGAACAAGGATTCATGGAGTGAGAAATGAGAGAGAGGAACGAGGTTTGAGGAAGATGAAGGGTAATTCGAATATTTAACTGTCTTTTTTTGACTGTTATACTTCTTTCTCACGCGCTTTTGGCGTTTGACTTACACGCACAGTTAATTTAAACGGAAAAAGTGACGTTTTCACTTCACCTCAAAAAGTCGGGTGTTTAAATGTAGCTTTACTGACTACAGGTGGTTAAGTGGAAAACCGCCCAAACTCCAGGTGGTCATCTGAACTTAACCCTAATAAGTATGGGTATATATATATATACTCATTTATTAAATAAATAAATGTCAAAATCTATCGATAGATAGAAGTGAGTCATACAAGGAAACCAAGCAACCATAAGTAAGTGTTGTAAAACTGACAAACACACATTTCTTTAATTGTGTTGTGTTTTTCTTGTAATTTAATTGACTAATTATTTGGGCTTAGAATAGATTTATTTGATGGGAGTAATATATATAATTTTATAAGTTCCATTGTTCTAGATCTATTGTGATTTCAATAGAATAGTAGAATGTAAATCTGAATCTCCCGGTAATGGATAATTAAACAACTGAGTTTAGGCTAATAGTATGTAACTAGATACAAACCCGCGCTTTGCGGCAGTATTATTCATTTTTTTAATAATTAATTTATACATGCAATTAATAAATTAAAATATAATAAGAAGATGGTAGATTGTTGTGCGATTATCAAATTTTAATAGCATATGTTATATAGTGTTGCATAAAAAATTTATGCGCAAATACATATCCAAGCATATAATTAATCTGATCACTAAACTCCATAACAGTTGTGTGTGTGTGTGTATGTATGTATGTATATATATATATATATATATATATATTAATGTCTTGATAAACATGTTTATAATGTAACCAATATGGTCAAAAATGGGTAACTCTTTCATTCTAAATCACTAACAAATATTTAAAAAGTGTCATGCACAATGCCATCGAATTGTTATATTGATATGATTGCTAGTGGTATATTTGTAGTCTGTTACACATTACACAAACCTCACCAAGCCTCAAAAATCTGACACATGTACTTGATGCATTTTGAAGAGTCCATGTCTTGTATACGCTTATTTGCACCAGAATTATAACATCCAAACGAAAGGAAAAACATCAAAAGAATGTCTCAGTTTCGGTCCTCAGACATGAAGGGAAAGCACATGTTACATACGAAAACTGAAAAGCACAAGAATTAATAATTATGTTGGATCTTCATGTCAAACAAATATCATGTCTAAAAACATAGCAGTATAGCACCGTGTCATACATAACACAATGTTATAGTTAAATAATGAATACATTGCCTCATTAGTTTTTTTTGTCAATTTTTGACAATTGTATAGGCACTCACAGTATTATCATAATGCCAAAAAAATATATTAATGATGATAAAAATAATTTATCGGATGCTAGTACTTAACAAATCATGCAAAGTCACAATCCATATAATAGAATGCAATAAATGAAGAAGCCATAAATATAAATACCGTAGGATATAGTCCACAAAATGAAGCCATAACCCCTCCCATTGAATGCACTGTCCCATAATCTGAAGGTATTCATATAACTCTTTTGCACTTTCAACAATATTTAGAATTGTATGGTGCAAAATTTTGTTATGCTAAGCAGAATAAAATTCATGATGCACCTGAAATAATGCAAGAAGCATAAAAATAAAAATTTAACTCTGCCAAGAATTGCATACATCAAATTCATTGTCACATTACCATTGAACCATAGGTACTAGGATTATCACATTTAAGCTTCTTCCAGTTTAGGTCTTCAATCCAGTTATATTTATTGAATGTGCAATATATTCAAACAAACAAAAATTAGCACTTAAATGATCTTTTTAACAGTCGTTGCAATCTTATAAATATTTGCGACAGGAATCTGGACAATAGTGAGATATAATAATTTAGACATACTTAATAGTTGATTTCAACATTGCATAAACTATCAACCAAATAAATAATTGTCTTTCCACAACTCTTTTATAGGAAATAGTATTTCTCGAGATAAAAAAAGTCTCACACTTAGCTAAAAATTCATGTGTTTGTCGGATTGAAAACTAACAGAACATAAAGGAATTTAGCTCCTATATTAAATAAAAACGAAAAGAATTAGAGTAAAATACATACGAAATGAACTTACATAGAATTTCAAATACTGTCATCCAAAAAGTAAAAGACAAACCTATTATACTCTTATTTAAAAGTTTTTCAATGGTTATACATGAATATATATATACATAGACAAAAAAATGAATATGCATAAACTTTACGCAGTACATGTATTAACAAAATTTCGAGTTGAAGGTATAATAAAAACTAAACAATTTTGTAGGGGGTAGTGTTGAGAGTTTGCTGATTTATTTTTGTCTTTGTAATTGGAATTTGGCTCGATCGAGATAGCTTTGTAAATGCAGATAATAGATTTACCTAAAAAGATTCAAATAAATTATAGTAAAAATTTTATGAGATATAATAATAAAATAATCAGGGTTTACACTAATAATGAGCAGCAAAAAGATAATAGCCCGAAACAGTCAAACCTTTCTACATTAAATTGTGAAAAAATTTCTGAAAAATTATATTCTTTATAGTATTGTATGTTTGTCCATCTTTGTCACAAATTAGTATTTTTACTCCAATCTTGCTTGTAAAAACTGAATGCGCATGACAGATATAGTCCAACATGTGAGAAAGATTGCCCCTGACTCTTATTAATTGTCATGAAAAAGTAAACGACCAAAGGAAATTGTCTTTGTTGAAATTTTAAAGGTAATCTAATGTTTAACGGTGTAAAGACTAAGCGATGTATGAAAATTTTGTGTCCAAAATTGCTGACTGAAATTACTTTTGCTTCTATCAGATATTTTCTCAATTAAGTTACTATTAATCTCGTGACATTGCACAAACCAGATCACTGATCTATATTTCGGAGCAACATTACAGGAACCCCAATCTTCAACGTTATCTTGTGGTTTGACATTCCAGAAGATGTAATGCTATTCAAAAATTATAGAGTGTAAATGCCTTCATGTGACGCTCCCAAAATTAGGTATACATCACCCATCTTGGTTCGTCAGATACATGGTACAGAATACAAATACAACTGTCGTGTACAATACGACAAAACATAACTGTGAGTTTGAATACAATTATTGTCTACTAAAGACTATACAAACTCAAAAAGAGTCCTCATTACAATTATTGTCACACTATTTAACAGAATAGTGAGGACTACTAATACTATCATCTGGTCCATCACTCCGCTCCCCGACTCGTTCCAGCTATATTCTCATATCCTGAAGAGAACAGTGAAAGAAAGGGTGAGCTCAACTAGCCCAGTAAGAAATATTATGACTAAGATAATGCAAAATAAATTATCATTAGCCTTCAACAGTGTTAAACTGATAAAATATAACGAACATCAAGTTTAACTGCAGCGAAACAAGCAATCCATTAAAAGAGTCAAGTAGAAAATAAAATCTATTATCTTCTATGATTTAAAAAGTTTTTCAACACTGTTATCGCTGGGACTCAGCTTAATAAAATAATCCACATCATCGAATCACCCCTGCACTACGGTCAAGGATATTCGTGTATTTATTAATGGTCATGATCATGCCAACAACAGTCCATCAATGCACTACGGACCAATGGGGACTTTTATCACATCATTTGTAACATTACGGTCATGATTATACCGAATAATCCCTGGTCATAATCATACCAAGTTCATCTATGCACTATAGGCCACAGATGACTTTGAACATTTTATAAACATGAGGATAATGAAAATGATATAAGAATTAAATAAAATAAGTTCAAGAATTAACAACGTCCAAATTGTCAACATGATACTGCTTTGTGGAGTAAAATTCAAGAATGCTTAGAAGAATATTTTCATGAAAAGATACTGGATGAAACGCAATTATCAAGGATATTCCACAAATTTCATGGAGTATAGAAGTCAAAACTTAACCAACTGAGTATAATAAAGAATGGAATAACAAAAGAAATCACCATGCATGCGATAGACCGCACAGACAGGTTATTCCAACAGAATAATAAATAATGGAACCAGGTCCGGCGTAACACGCACAGACAGGATATTCTAACAGAATAATAATAAAGACGGAACCAGGTCCGGCGTAAAACGCACAGACAGTGTGACGCCCCCAAAATCAGGTATACATCACCCATCTTGGGTCGCCACTTACATGGTACAAAATACAAATATAACTTACTAATACAACCGTCGTGTACAATACGACAAAACATAAACTGTGAGTTTGAATACAAATATTATCTTCTAGAGAGTATTCATACTCAAAAGGAGCCCTCATTACATTTATTAACACACTATTACATAGAATAGTGAGGACTACTAACTAATATTATCATTTGGACCATCACTCCGTTCCCCGACTTGCCCCAGCTACGTTCTCATTTCCTGAAGAGAACAGTGAAAGAAAGGGTGAGCTCAACTAGCCCAGTAAGAAATATTATGACTAAGATAATGCAGAATAAATTATCATTAGTCTTCAACAATGTTAAACTGATAAAATATAATAGACATCACGTTTAACTGCAGCGGAACAAGCAATCCATTAAAAGAGTCAAGTAGAAAATAAACTCTACTATCTTTTATGATTTAAAAAGTTTTTCATCACTTTTATCGCTGAGACTCAGCTTAATAAATAATTCACATCATCCCTGCACTACGGCCAAGGATATTCGTTAGGGTCACGACCACAAATTCCATGCACTACGGGCCAAGGATATTTGTGTATTCATCAATGGTCATGATCATGCCAACAACTGTCCATCAATGCACTACGGGCCAATGAGGACTTTTACCACATCATTTGTAACATTACGGTCATGATTATACCGAATAATCCCTGGTCATAATCATACCAAGTCCATCTATGCACTACAGGCCACAGATGACTTTCAACATTTTATAAACATGAGGATGATGACAATGATATAAAAATTCAATAAAACAAGTTCAAGAATTAATTTATCCAGAAATTAATAACGTCCAAATTGTCAACATGATACTGCTTTGTGGAGTAAAATTCAAGAATGATCAGGAGAATATTTTCATGAATAGATACTAGATGAAGCGCAAATGTCAAGGATATTCCATAAATTTCATGGAGTATAGAAGTTAAAACTTAACCAACTGAGTATATTAAAGAATGGAATAACAAAAGAAATCACCATGCATGCGATAGACCGCACAGACAGGTTATTCCCACAGAATAATAAATAATGGAACCAGGTCCGGCGTAAAACGCACAGACAGGATATTCCAACAGAATAATAATAAAGACGGAACCAGGTCCGGCGTAAAACACACAGACAGGATGTTCCAACAGAATAATAATAAAGACGGAACCAGGTCCGGTGTAAAACACACGGACAGGATGTTCCAACAGAATAATAAAAATGGAACCAGGTCCGGTGTAAAACACACGGACAGGATGTTCCAACAGAATAATAATAAAGTCGGAACCAGGTCCGGTGTAAAACACACAGACAGGATGTTCCAACAGAATAATAATAAAGACGGAACCAGGTCCGGTGTAAAACACACAGACAGGATGTTCCAACAGAATAATAATAAAGACGGAACCAGGTCCGGTGTAAAACACACAGACATGATGTTCCAACAGAATAATAGAAGAATGTCACAAAGTATAGGGTAGACCGCGTATACAGGTTATTCTAACAGAATAATAAGAAATGGAATAACAACAGTTCTCTTCATGAATAAGAAAGAATAACACCCCTTACCGTTTTAAAGAAGAGCTGAAGTAAGGAAGTAGTTAAGTAGCAGAATACTCTTCTTCTCTCTCTCTATAGTTTCTCTCTATAGTTTCTCTCTCTAGAGTTCAGTGAATTCGTAAGAAATAATGAAGGAATGAGCTGCTATTTATAGAAAAATAGAATGCATAGTAACTAATCCATGAACGGTCCAGATTGATTACTTTAATCTGACGGTCCATATTTAAAGAAAAATCTTTTAAATAAAATATAATATATTCTATTTATAGAATAACTTTAATAAATTATTTTGTTTTATATAAAAAGATGTTTCTGTTTTATTACGTTAATAATACGAATAAAACAAAACGTCATTATCGCTAAATAATTCATATTATTAACTGACAATAATGGAATCAAACTGAGTGACTTCTCACATAAGCATTAATAATCAATACCGTGTGCTACTATGCAACCACACGTATTACTGTACTTTTACTACTGAGTAGTTCAACAGTAACAATGGTAAAACTTCCGCCGTTATTTTTATAGAAAGATAATTTTGTCGTTTTCTAACTACGACTATACTTCTGTTGTGGGGTCCACCAACGATTGTGCCGTCGTACGAATATTCCCCGACAAAAAGAATATTCCCCGACCAAACGAATATTTTAAAACAACTTGCTTACTTTGCAAAATTTATAAATAATACCCACAACTATAATATTATATCAAATCCACACCATAATTATTTCGAGAAAATTAAATATTTATTCATAAAATCTGGGGTCTCACAATCTCCCCTCCTTATGGAATTTTGCCCTCGAAATTTACGTACATACCTGGTATGCCGAACAGGTGAGGATACATTGACTTCACTTCAAATTCTAACTCTTGAGGTATAACCTTTGAGCGTCGAATATGATCCTTCTTATCCAAGATTTTAACACGTATCTCCTCAAACATTAAATCATCCGCTATCTCGTCCGGTTCTAAATTAATAATGTTGTTCGGGCCGTCCACATATTTACGTAACATCGATACGTGAAAAAAAAAACGTTATGAACACACGACATGCTTGGCGGTAAAACGAGTCTATAAGCCACAGTTCCTACTCGACCGAGGATTTTAAATGGGTCAATTACATCGAGGGTTGAGATTTCCTCCCTTTGTCAATTCTTGCTTCTAGAATAACGCCCTCTTGAACCTTCTTACCTTCATCAGCTCTGGGTGTGTAGCTTGAACGGCTTTAACGTTATCGATTAAAGTCGATTTTACTCGTATATTCGTTATCTTCATATGGGTCCCTCGAGTCTTTAACTCTATCTTCGTCATTTGTAAGTTATACGAAATGAGTCTTTGTTTTAACAACATCGCCCTCGTAAACACATACGATCTTCTACTCAACACGTCAGCTACCACGTTCGTTCTTCCACAATGATATTGAATGGTACGGTCGTAATCTTCAACAGCTCGAGCCAACTTCTTGGGCGCATGTTACGTTCGTTTTAGTTGAAAAAATATTTGAGGGTTTAAGAAATAGGTTTTATACTGGAGTCAATACAAAATTCGATTTTACGCTCTGGGGTAGGCTAAGAAGTCTTCAAGAATACGTCAAGAAATTTATTAACAATAGAAATATCGTTCAAAACTGTGACCCTCATCCAAGACTTGGATAACACGTCACATTGATACCTATCAACTTGCCATCGTCATTTACAACGTCTCCTACGGAAAGTCTAACTTCGGTACATTCCACACCAGGAAGTCAACAATGAAAGGAACGGGGATTTTTACTTATGGCTTGATATGACAATGATTGACTTTAGTGATTTGGTTACTTGAATTCGCATAATAGGTTGGTTAGGAATATGAAAGCTAACAACCTTACGAAAAGCATGATGAGCAGTTAACCAATCGTTTCTAAAAATCACATCAATGCAAGTATTTTTAAAGAGATAAGATCGACAGGTAACGTGTAAGTGTTGATTTGAACAAGAATTATAAATAGTGGAGGTAACGAAGGTTTCTCCCAACGGAATTTCAACAGATAAATCAAAGTCTAACTTCTCCGGAGTTAAGTTCAAACATTGAACATAACTAGGTGAAATAAAAGAGTGAGTAGAACCGGTATCTAACACGGTATAGACTTCAAAATAGTTTATGACTAACATACTCGTGATAATTTTATTCAGGTTCCTCGTCACGAAAAAAAAACGCTCTCTCTTAAACTACCGACTTTGGCTTGTCTAGGACATCCTTTGGCATTACTATCTCAGTTGGACTTGACTTCACCATACGACAAAATCGAGCTAGGTGACCTTCTCTTCCGCAATTAAAACACGCTTTGGATTGCTGCGTACAGTTTGGACGGATGTGTCCCTCCTGTCCGCATTTGAAATATACGACCGGTGGTCGTTCTTCTTCCTTTGAAACGGGTGCTGGTACCGACGTCTTCACGTCATTGTTGAACCTTCTCTTCTTGAAGTGTCCATTCTTATTGTTTTGGCCATGATTACCACCCAAGTGGTTACCATTTCTGGCATGTTGATTCCCTCCATGCTTATTGTCACCGCTTTGATGACTGTTATCACCAGTATTATCATTTTGTCGATTGCTCTCTTTTGATTGCTTTGACTCGTTATCGCGCTCCACTAACTGAGCCCTATTTACAACATCTGAATACAAACACAGTTTATGAGAAATAAGATGTTGACGTATCTCAGATTTCAAACCTCGCAAAAACATTCGTGTCATTCGCTCTTCATTATCAACCAAGTGGGACGCAAATCGGGACAACTCGGCAAACTTGGCTTCGTACTACGACACGGTCATGTTGTTTTGCTCCAATTTGATAAATTTCACCTCCTTCATGTGACGAATGCTTTCGGGAAAGTATTTGTCGTTGAACAGCTCCTGAAATTTCTCCCAAGACATCTTGAGTGCGTCAGGCTGGGTACGTTTTACAGATTCCCACCAGTGATCTGCCTCTTCACGCAACATAAAGGTGGCAAAGGGAACCTTTTGCTCCTCGGAGCATCTCAAGACATCAAATGTGACGCCCCCAAAACAGGTTCAATCCACCCAACCCATTCTGAGTCGCCAAATACATGGTACAGAAATAACTACAACTTTATTAATACATTTGTCGTGCAAAATACGACAACACATATACTGGGAGTTTAAATACAAATATTGTCATCTAGCCAGTATTCATACTCAATTAAGTCCTCATTATACTTATTGATACACTATTTTACAAAATAGTGAGGACTACTAAAACAACTGTCTTGAACCATCATTCCACAGCCCGACTAGTACTCGCTACATTCTCGCCTCCTGAGAAGAAAATTGGAACAACAAGGAAAAGGGTGAGCTCAACTAGCCCAGTAAAGAATATTATGACTAAGATAATATACAACAAATTATCGTTAGTCTTCAACAGGGAAAAATCTAATAGAATACAATAGACAACAAATTTTAAATCAATAACTGCAGCGGAAACAGTAAACCATTAGAAGAGTCAAGTAGAGAATGAGTTCTACTATCTTCTAAGATTTAAAAGTCCATCATCAATATTTTATCCCTGTAACAACAATCAATAACCATCTTTAATCAAATATTCATCTTTGCACTACAGGCCAAAGATATTCATTTGTATCACCAGTCGATCATGTTCATCTCAACACCTGTTCATCTTTGCACTACGGGCCAAAGATATTCATCAAAAATCATCAATCTTTGCACTACAGGCCAAAGATATTCAATTATATCATCATTTAGGACTGAGGATGATGAAAAATATTTTAAAGGAAACGAATCCAGTGAAACAAAATAATAAATATTAAGGATTCGTATTTCAGCTATTCCATGTCCAAAAATACCTCATAAATAATCATAGTGGAGTAAAATTCAAGAATGATCAAAACATGGATACAATCAAAGCTAGTATCCAGAATAGATATTTTAGACGAAAAGAAGAAAATTTCATTTTTCGGTGAATAGTAACTCGTGAATAGTAACTCGTGAATAGTAACCCCGACATGAAAAGTTTCAAATTTGATAAAAAGTTCAGATCAATACTTCGGCATAATGATATTGAAGAAAATAATATCATTTAAGAAGAAATAACATCCCTTACCTCGGAAATACGGTACTTCTGACTGGAATACTAGATATAGTGCTGAAGGAAACTTGCACCGTATAGCAACACTCAAAGTATCAAATACTCACAAGAATACGCTCGATATAGAGAGAGAAAGAGAGAAAAACTTGTGTTTCTGGTGTGATTTTTAATTCTAACCTAAGCACCCTATTTATAGGAAAATGCTTAGAACACCAAAGCAGAAAATTGAATATAATATTAATATAATTATACAAATTTTCCTTAGCCCACCTTTGGTCAAAAACACCAGCCACACATGTTAATGATGTCCAACAAAATAAAAAAAACATTTTTCTTCAAACTAATAAATAAAACTTCCAAAAATCAATTATTTCGGAACTTCAGAACTTCAATAATTCATAATAAATAGCCCTTTTATCAGAAAATTCGAATCTCGCAAGTTTTTATAGGAAATTCAATTCTCTACAACTTTGCAGAAGAAAGTTTTTCCAAATTCTAAACAAAAATTGACCGAAATCCACAAACGGACGATTTTACAGTCAATAATAAATTTTCGGTCAAGAATTGTGTCAACCAACACGCAAAACATGTGTTAATCATTTAATACCACAAAAATACTCTTCCTCCTCATATACTCATATATCCCACATTCATTATAAAAATATCATCATCAATATATTATTAAAATAATATATTTAAATGAATTATTTTATCAGAAAAAGATAAAATATTAATTTTTAACAATTGTCACATTAAAAATTTTCTCCATCTATATCCACATAAAATTAATATTTTCCTCATCATATAAATCAATAACTAATTATACACAAATAATATTACAGAATCACAGTACTGGCAACTAGACCGTTCCCAGGAAAGAGGGGGCTTTCCACTAAGGATATCTCCTTACTGGCGCGCAATTAGATGACCAAACCTCTCCTTAGACTGAACTTTCTAGACATTGCCAATAATGTTATCTAATAATATTATTCAGATAATATGAATTATTGTTCCGATAATAGAAAATACTGTGTAGTGACAATTATTAAAACAACAGTAATATAAAATATCAACGCAGCAATTATTGAATCAATAAAATACAATATTGAACAGTAATTACTGTAACAATTATTGAGTAGTGCCTTCTTGCGTAAGAATCAATAATTGGTGCAATACCGTGTGCTACTGTGCAACAACGCGTATTACTGCGTTTTAACCACCGGGTATTCCAACAGTATTAACGGTAACAACTACGCCGTTATTTATAAACAACTTGTTTTTGTCGTTTTCTTCATCCAATCGCTTTCTGTTATGGGGCCCACACAAGGCTGCGCCGTTGTACGAATATTCCCCAACAATAAGAATATTCCACGACCAAACAAATATTCCCCGACAACAATGAATATTTTAGGACCACTTGCTTATTTGAAATATTCGCGCATTTTTCCCATAACTAGCCACATTAATCAAATCAACCCTTACTATTTCAAAATAATAAATAGAGGAATTTAAATTTCATTTATTAATAATTTGGGGTCTTACATCAAATATCTTGGTGATCTGTTTTAACCACGTCTCCGCCTTAAGTGGTTCTGGCTTTTCCAAAAACTCCGGTGGTCCCAGCTCCTTGAATTGCTTAGCGGTGGCCAACCATGGGTTGCCATTGTTTCCTCCTACATTATGAACAGGAGCCGCCTTTCGCCTGATGTTGCATGAATTCAAAAAAACTCTTAAACGTACCGTCGTTCGTCAATTGATCAGTGTTGTTGTTTACAGGAAGATTATCGCCATCCTGTTGCACATTGTCCTGATTATTGATCTGTGGAGACTCGACGGTCTCCTGTGCTCCATTGCTTATCTCAACATTTTCGGATGCCATTTGCAAATACTACAACAAAACAAGGGTTAATTAACATATAACATATTATCCATATACTTTGACCGACCAATTAAATACCAAATAAACTTAGGTAGGTCATACTAGCGAAGGAATTCTCCGTCTCTCCCCTCCTAGTTCTATTCTCACATCCTAGCCAGGGATCATATCCCTAAGCTCTGATACCAACTGTGACGCCCCCAAAATCAGGTATACATCACCCATCTTGGGTCGCCACTTACATGGTACAAAATACAAATACAACTTACTAATACAACCGTCGTGTACAATACGACAAAACATAAACTGTGAGTTTGAATACAAATATTATCTTCTAGAGAGTATTCATACTCAAAAGGAGCCCTCATTACATTTATTAACACACTATTACATAGAATAGTGAGGACTACTAACTAATATTATCATTCGGACCATCACTCCGTTCCCCGACTTGCCCCAGCTACGTTCTCATTTCCTGAAGAGAACAGTGAAAGAAAGGGTGAGCTCAACTAGCCCAGTAAGAAATATTATGACTAAGATAATGCAGAATAAATTATCATTAGTCTTCAACAATGTTAAACTGATAAAATATAATAGACATCACGTTTAACTGCAGCGGAACAAGCAATCCATTAAAAGAGTCAAGTAGAAAATAAACTCTACTATCTTTTATGATTTAAAAAGTTTTTCATCACTTTTATCGCTGAGACTCAGCTTAATAAATAATTCACATCATCCCTGCACTACGACCAAGGATATTCGTTAGGGTCACGACCATAAATTCCATGCACTACGAGCCAAGGATATTTGTGTATTCATCAATGGTCATGATCATGCCAACAACTGTCCATCAATGCACTACGGGCCAATGAGAACTTTTACCACATCATTTGTAACATTACGGTCATGATTATACCGAATAATCCCTGGTCATAATCATACCAAGTCCATCTATGCATTACAGGCCACAGATGACTTTCAACATTTTATAAACATGAGGATGATGACAATGATATAAAAATTCAATAAAACAAGTTCAAGAATTAATTTATCCAGGAATTAATAACGTCCAAATTGTCAACATGATACTGCTTTGTGGAGTAAAATTCAAGAATGATCAGGAGAATATTTTCATGAATAGATACTAGATGAAGCGCAAATGTCAAGGATATTCCATAAATTTCATGGAGTATAGAAGTTAAAACTTAACCAACTGAGTATATTAAAGAATGGAATAACAAAAGAAATCACCATGCATGCGATAGACCGCACAGACAGGTTATTCCCACAGAATAATAAATAATGGAACCAGGTCCGGCGTAAAACGCACAGACAGGATATTCCAACAGAATAATAATAAAGACGGAACCAGGTCCGGCGTAAAACACACAGACAGGATGTTCCAACAGAATAATAATAAAGACGGAACCAGGTCCGGTGTAAAACACACGGACAGGATGTTCCAACAGAATAATAAAAATGGAACCAGGTCCGGTGTAAAACACACGGACAGGATGTTCCAACAGAATAATAATAAAGTCGGAACCAGGTCCGGTGTAAAACACACAGACAGGATGTTCCAACAGAATAATAATAAAGGCGGAACCAGGTCCGGTGTAAAACACACAGACATGATGTTCCAACAGAATAATAGAAGAATGTCACAAAGTATAGGGTAGACCGCGTATACAGGTTATTCCAACAGAATAATAAGAAATGGAATAACAACAGTTCTCTTCATGAATAAGAAAGAATAACACCCCTTACCGTTTTAAAGAAGAGCTGAAGTAAGGAAGTAGTTAAGTAGCAGAATACTCTTCTTCTCTCTCTCTATAGTTCTCTCTATAGTTTCTCTCTCTAGAGTTCAGTGAATTCGTAAGAAATAATGAAGGAATGAGCTGCTATTTATAGAAAAATAGAATGCATAGTAACTAATCCATGAACGGTCCAGATTGATTACTTTAATCTGACGGTCCATATTTAAAGAAAAATCTTTTAAATAAAATATAATATATTCTATTTATAGAATAACTTTAATAAAGTATTTTGTTTTATATAAAAAGATGTTTCTGTTTTATTACGTTAATAATACGAATAAAACAAAACGTCATTATCGCTAAATAATTCATATTATTAACTGACAATAATGGAATCAAACTGAGTGACTTCTCACATAAGCATTAATAATCAATACCGTGTGCTATTATGCAACCACACGTATTACTGTACTTTTACTACTGAGTAGTTCAACAGTAACAATGGTAAAACTTCCGCCGTTATTTTTATAGAAAGATAATTTTGTCGTTTTCTAACTACGACTATACTTCTGTTGTGGGGTCCACCAATGATTGTGCCGTCGTACGAATATTCCCCGACAAAAAGAATATTCCCCGACCAAACGAATATTTTAAAGCAACTTGCTTACTTTGCAAAATTTATAAATAATACCCACAACTATAATATTATATCAAATCCACACCATAATTATTTCGAGAAAATTAAATATTTATTCATAAAATCTGGGGTCTCACAGACAGGATGTTCCAACAGAATAATAATAAAGACGGAACCAGGTCAAGTGTAAAACACACAGACAGAATGTTCCAACAGAATAATAGAAGAATGTCACCAAGTATAGGGTAGACCGCGTATACAGGTTATTCCAACAGAATAATAAGAAATGAAATAACAACAGTTCTCTTCATGAATAAGAAAGAATAACACCCCTTACCGTTTTAAAGAAGAACTGAAATAAGGAAGTAGTTAATTTGCAGAATACTTTTCTTCTTTCTCTCTATAGTTTCTCTCTCTAGAGTTCAGTGAATTCGTAAGAAATAATAAAGGAATGAGCTGCTATTTATAGATAAATGGAATGCATAGTAACTAATCCATGAACGGTCCAGATTGATTACTTTAATCTGACGGTCCATATTTAAAGAAAAATCTTTTAAATAAAATATAATATATTCTATTTATAGAATAACTTTAATAAAGTATTCTGTTTTATATAAAAAGATGTTTCTGTTTTATTACGTTAATAATACGAATAAAACAAAACTTCATTATCGCTAAATAATTCATATTATTAACTGACAATAATTGAATCAAACTGAGTGACTTCTCACATAAGCATTAATAATCAATACCGTGTGCTACTATTCAACCACACGTATTACTGTACTTTTACTATCGAGTAGTTCAACAGTATCAATGGTAAAACTTCCGCCGTTATTTTTAATAAAATATTTTTGTCGTTTTCTCAATTCGACAATAATTTCGTTGTGGGGTCCACCAATGATTGTGCCGTTGTACGAATATTCCCTGTGAAAACGAATATTCCCCGACCAATCGAATATTATATAACAACTTGCGTACTTTGTAAAATTTATAAATATTACCCACAACTATAACATTATATCAAATTAACTCCATAATATTCAAAAATGATATTTATAGAAAATTCATCTTTATTTACAAAAGTTGGGGTCTTACACTTCATAGCTGTTTGAGTTTTCATTAACCATACATAGGACATCTTAGATATGGTACTTCATCACCTGACCATAAATACATCACATATTTGTTCATCTTATTTATAGCATCAAATGTAGGAGCAATGATGGCTTGGTTTTGAAAATAAAAGCCATTGTCAAAATTTTCCAATAAATTAGGATATGTGATATCAACAAATGCTGCAAGGGGATTGATCAGATATTTGATAAGAAAATTAGGATAAATAACGGAGAGTAATGATAATAGCTCAATAATGATAATATCATAAAATAGTGAATTTAGGAGATAATAATTAAATTAAAAAGTATAATATCAGAACAGTTTACATTACCAAAATAGTTTAGATTTGTAGTGATTTAGAGGATTATACATTTAAAATATTAATTTAGGATTAAAAAAAGTAGTGATTTTAGTAGATAATAATTAATCTAGTAATGATAATATTAGAACAGTTAACATTATTAGAACAGTTTAGATGTATAGTGATTTAGGGGATTATAAAATCAAAATAATAATGTAGGATTATAAAGTAATGATTTTAGAAGATAATAATTACGATATGATAATATAAAAACCGTTTAGATTGAAAAAGTAGTGATTTAGTGGATTATAAAATCAACATAGTAACTTATGATCTATATTATTTGTTATTTTAATTTTATTTTAAATGTTTTAAATTATATAATATTATTGTGTAATATAATTATAAATGATATAATATTATGTTGTAATATAATTAATTAGTAATGATAATATTTGCACAATTTAGATAGGTAGTGATTTTATTATATATGTGACAATCCCAAAATAGGTCCATTCCATCCAACCCATTCTGAGTCGTCAAATACATGGTACAGAAAACAACTACAACTTTATTACAACAATTGTCGTGCAAAATACAACAACACATATGCTGTGAGTTTGGATACAAATATATACCAAATGTGACTCATGTTCCAACCGTGGACATCACCTCACAATAACACCTTACATAAAGGTATAGTCAAAAACTGTTTTAGAAATTAGAATCTTTGGGAAGTGCTCAAGGAAACCTTCGTACATGGGAGGCCACGCGTCTAGGTTATGATAGATATCATATGGCCACAGAATTATCCTTGGTTGACCCAATAGACCCCAAAGAAAAACGAGAAGATTACTATCATATTCTTCCCAATGGTGAGTCTTCTCTTGACTTATCATTATCTCCACTGTATCTAACTGAGAATTATACTTTAAACAAACACCAAGATTATATAGGTAGTGCTCGTATATATACTCAGCAAGTGGATGAGCACATCCCTGTCTTATGATGACACGAGGTTGTATGTCGTTAGACATCTTGTATGATAGTGGCAAACCACCCTTCCAACGTTGGGTACACCTTACCCTATTGGATTCACCAAATATAACTACTAAATGAACTTTTCTATACTGCTTCGGGAGAACATCCACAGCTAGAGACCACCGTTCTATTTCCCCTTTACCCTCGCTCGACCCAGCTACACTCTTATTACCTGAAAGGAATTGTGAAGCAAAAGGGTGAGCACAACTAGCTCAGTAAAGAATATCATGACTAAAGATAATTAAATTATCAGTAGCATTCATCAATAATAAATCAGAGATTTAGAACATATGGTAAATGATAAAAATTTCAACCATAGTTGCAGCGGAATGAGCAATCCATTAGAAGAGTCAAATAGACTATAAAGTCTATTATCTTCTCCATGTTAAAAATCCATCAACAATGTTTTATCCCTGTAACATCAATCAACAGTTCCTTTCCACAATCATATGAATAACTCATAATCATAATTGTGATTCTAAATTTTTCTTCACACCCAGGACGAAGAATATTTTCATCACATGTCTTTACCTGAAACATCAAAGATCATGGTTATACCAAATCACAGTTCCTGTTCATAATCATACTAATAAATCCATCTTTGCACTACGACCAAAGATATTCAACAACAGTTTATCTTTGCACTACGGGCCAAAGATATTCATCAACAGACCATCTTTGCACTACAGGCCAAAGATATTCATCTACAATTCATCTTTGCACTACAGGCCAAAGATATTCCTCTACAATTCATCTTTGCACTACAGGCCAAAGATATTCCTCAACAATTCATATTTGCACTACAGGCCAAATATATTCATATCTCAAAGAAATATATAATCATTTCAGAATTTATATACACCATAATTATAACCATGTTAATCAATTCATCTTTACACTTAAGCTAAAGATATTCAATTGTAAATTCAATGGTCATGATCATACCAGTCACAATTCAACTTTGCACTACAGGCCAAAGAGAACCCTAGTCATGATCATACCAATAATCTACCCATCTTTACACTCCAGTGAAAGAGAAATTCAACATCAGGGTTATAAAAATCAATATAATCAACATATAGATTTAATCTCAAGAGTAATATTCATAAATCAACTATAATTTGGTTAGTAAAAGAAACCAATTTTGTCGTGAATAGTAACTCGTGAATAGTAACTCATGAATAGTAACTCGTGAATAGTAACTCGTGAATAGTAACACCGACTCAAAAAAGTAGAAATTCCACAATAAAATTCATACCAATACTTCGGTATAATGATATTGAAAGAATAACATTTCTTAAGCTTATAAACAATTTATTTAAATTGTTTACACTTTACTAATTAATGCATTTAATCATCATAAAATGTCAACTCTTAAGATTTCATCAACAATAACCAAAACCCTCATCAAAAATCTGCATATATCTCATATAGGATTCTCAAGTCATAAAATCCTATTTTCTAATTTTCTTACTTCACAAAACATATTTAATTCATTAACTCATAACTAGACCATTTTCATAAAAAATACCAAATCAATTCCAAAAATATTTCTTTTCTGGAATTTAACATAATATAGTCCCATAGTGAACATATATTTTTCTCAGAATTTTTAAAAGTCATTTACTATTTTTCATATGGTCAAAACAGCCGAATATTTAGACATTTATCAAAAATTGTACTTTTGTCCAAAAATTCTGAAATTAACAGAGTATACTTCCATCATATACATGTACTCCCAATAAAAATTTCATCAATTTTGGAGTTAACCACAAGAAATTATAAGCAGTTACTTTTAAAATAGTATTTTCTCATAAAATTCATAACTCTCAATCTATACATCCAAAAATCACCATTTTTGGACACAATCAATAAAACTCATCAAAATATCATTTCAAATTTTTCCAGAATTTTTGAAGTTCAGAAAAATTACGAAACTGAAAAATATAACAACCCTTAAAATCCCTTAAAATCCCTTACTATCCCTTACCTCAAAAGAGCAGTACTTCTGACTGGATATCGGATATGATGCTGAAGGAAACTTGCACTGATGAATAGTAACTCACCAAGTATCTAAATACTCACAAAATACACTCAATAATCTAGAGAGAGAAAGAGAGAAAGCTTATGTTTCTGGTGTGATTTTCAATTCTAACTTAGCCCTCTATTTATAGGAAAATTTTGGTAGGTTTGACCTGCAACCTGATGGCTTTACCTGCTACTATTCCCACCTACCACATTTAAAATATAATTCAGCACATTTCTTCACCAACCACAAGTGGGGCCCACCAATTCTAGAATTTTCCACCAAAATGATAAACTCCGAAAATTCAACAATTTCTGAACCAGTCATCTCGTAAAATTCATAACAAATCATACGTTCATTTTTAACGGTTCAAAATTTGTGGGCATATACTCAACTTATATATGTATAATATATCCAAAAATTACCACGATCCAACGGTCGGATTAAAAATTATAACCCCCGCAAAATATCTCAAAAACCCTGATTTTTAATACCTCCATTCCGATAAAAATACTGATAAAAACCTCAACATTAACTCCTTTATTTTTAACCACAAAAATATATCCCTCATTTATATCCACATAAAATAAATATTTCCTTATCATATGAATCAATAATTAATTATTCACAAATAATATTACAGAATCACATTTATGACAACCAGGCCGTTCCCAGGAAAGAGGGGGCTTTCCAATAAGAATTTCTCCTTACTGGCGCGCAATTAGATAACCAAACCTCTCCTTAGACAGAACTTTCTAGACATTGCCAATAATGCTATCTAATAATATTATTCAAATAATATGAATTATTGATCTGATAATGGAGATGATGTGCATCAACAATTATTGAAACAACAATAATATAAAATATCAACGCAGCAATTATTGAATCAATAACATAAAATATTGAACAGTAATTACTGTGACAATTATTCAGTAGTGCCTTCTTACGTAAGAATCAATAATTTCAAATATACTGTGCAATACCGTGTGCTACTGTGCAATAACGCGTATTACTGTAATTTAACCACCGGGTATTCCAACAGTGTTAACGGTAACAACTACGCCGTTATTTGTAAAAACTCAAATTTGTCGTTTTCCTTCACCCGACAGTTATTCGTTATGGGGCCCACAAATAGCTGCGCCGTCGTACGAATATTCTCCGACAGAAAGAATATTCCACGACCAAACGAATATTCCCCGACAACAATGATTATTTTATAACCACTTGCTTATTTTGAAAAAAATTCACATATCACCCTTAACTTTAATATTTATCAATTTAACCATTTACTGAATAGTAATTATAAGAAAAATTGAATACTTTTATTTCATAAAATTCGGGGTCTTACAATCTCCCCTCCTTATGAAATTTCGTCCCCGAAATTTACGTACCTGGTATTTCAAAAAGTTGAGAATACCTTGCTTTCATTTCAGATTCCATCTTCCTTATCATCATGATTTCTCCATTGCTCATCTCCTGTATTTCAGATATCTTTCTAGAATACAGCTTCAAAACAAGGGTTAATTTAACAAATTAACATATCACATAATATCTTGATATTATGACTGACCAACAAATAAGCTTAGGTAGGACACACTAGCGAAGGATTTACTCATCTCTCCCCTCCTAGTTATATTCCCCGATCTCCACCAAAGATCATATCCCTAAGCTCTGATACCACCTGTGACAACCCCAAAATAGGTCCATTCCATCCAACTCATTCTGAGTCGTCAAATACATGGTACAGAAAACAACTACAACTTTATTACAACAATTGTCGTGCAAAATACAACAACACATATGCTGTGAGTTTGGATACAAATATATACCAAATGTGACTCATGTTCCAACCGTGGACATCACCTCACAATAACACCTTACATAAAGGTATAGTCAAAAACTATTTTAGAAATTAGAATCTTTGGGAAGTGCTCAAGGAAACCTTCGTACATGGGAGGCCACGCGTGTGACAACCCCAAAATAGGTCCATTCCACCCAACCTATTCTGAGTCGTCAAATACATGGTACAGAAAACAACTACAACTTTATTACAACAATTGTCGTGCAAAATACAACAACACATATGTTGTGAGTTTGGATACAAATATATACCAAATGTGACTCATGTTCCAACCGTGGACATCATCTCACAATAACACCTTACATAAAGGTATAGTCAAAAAACTATTTTAGAAATTAGAATCTTTGGGAAGTGCTCAAGGAAACCTTCGTACATGGGAGGCCACGCATCTAGGTTATGATAGATATCATATGGCCACAGAATTATCCTTGGTTGACCCAATAGACCCCAAAGAAAAACGAGAAGATTACTATCATATTCTTCCCAATGGTGAGTCTTCTCTTGACTTATCATTATCTCCACTGTCTCTAATTGAGAATTATACTTCAAACAAACACCAAGATTATATAGGTAGTGCCCATAGATATACTCAGCAAGTGGATGAGCACAACCCTGTCTTATGATGACACGAGGTTGTATGTCATTAGACATCTTGTATGATAGTGACAAAACACCCTTCCAACGTTGGGTTCGCCTCACCCTATTTTCTTCACCAAATATAACTACTAAATGATGACCACCGTTCTATTCCCTTGTTACCCCCGCTCGACCTAGCTACACTCTTATTACCTGAAAGGAATTGTGAAGCAAAATGGTGAGCACAACTAGCTCAGTAAAGAATATCATGACTAAAGATAATTCAATTATCAATAGCCTTCATCAATAATAAATCAGAGATTTAGAACATATGGTAAATGATAAAAATTTCAACCATAGTTGCAGCGGAACGAGCAATCCATTAGAAGAGTCAAATAGGCTATAAAGTCTATTATCTTCTCCATGTTAAAAATCCACCAACAATATTTTATCCATGTAACATCACTCAACAGTTCCTTTCCACAATCATATGAATAACTCATAATCATAATTGTGACTATAAATTTTTCTTCGCACCCAGGACGAAGAATATTTTCATCACCTGTCTTTACCTGAAACATCAAAGATCATGGTTATACCAAATCACAATTCCTGTTTATAATCATACTAACAAATCCATCTTTGCACTACGGGCCAAAGATATTCATCAACAAACCATCTTTGCACTACGGGCCAAAAATATTCATCAACAAACCATCTTTGCACTACGGGCCAAAGATATTCAACAACAGTTCATCTTTGCACTACAGGCCAAAGATATTCATCAACAGGCCATCTTTGCACTACATGCCAAAGATATTCATCAACAATTCATATTTGCACTACAGGCCAAATATATTCATATCTCAAAGAAATATATAATCATTTCAGAATTTATATAAACAATAATTATAACCATGTTGATCAATTCACCTTTGCACTTAAGCTTAAGATATTCAATTATAAATTCAATGGTTATGATCATACCAGTCATAATTCAACTTTGCACTACAGGCCAAAGAGAACCCTAGTCATGATCATACCAATAATCTACCCATCTTTACACTCCAGTGAAAGAGAATTTCAACATCAGGGTTATAAAAATGTTATATATGATGATAAAAATAATATGATCAACATATAGTTTTAATCTCAAGAGTAATATTCATAAACCAACTATAATTTGGTCAGAAAAGGAGAATAGTAACTCGTGAATAGTAACTCATGAATAGTAACTCGTGAATAGTAACTCATGAATAGTAACTCGTGAATAGTAAACTCAACACAAAAAGGTAGAAATTTCACAATAAAATACATACCAATATTTCGGTATAATGATATTGAAAGAATAATATTCTTAAGCTTATAAACAATTTATTTAAATTATTTACACTTTACTAATTAATGCATTTAATCATCATAAAACGCCAACTCTTAAGATTTCATCATCAATAACCAAAACTCTCATAAAAAAATCTGCATATATCTCATATATAGGATTCTCAAGCCATAAAATCCTATTTTTCAATTTTCTTACTTCACAAAACATATTTAATTCATTTACTCATAGCTAGACCATTTTCATGAAAAATATCAAATCAGTTCCAAAAATATTTCTTTTCTGAGATTTAACATAATATAGTCCCATAGTGAACATATATTTTTCTCAGAATTTTTAAAAGTCATTTACTATTTTTCATATGGCCAAAATAGCCGAATATTTAGACATTTATCAAAAATTGTACTTTTGTCTAAAAATTCTGAAATTTACAGAGTATACTTCTATCATATACATGTACTCCCAATAAAAATTTCATCAATTTTGGAGTTAACCACAAGGAATTATAAGTGGTTACTTTTAAAATAGTCTTTTCCCGTAAAATTCATAACTCTTAATCTATACATCCAAAAATCACCATTTTTGGACACAATCAATAAAACTCATCAAAATATCATTTCAAATTTTTCCAGAATTTTTGAAGTTCAGAAAAATTACGAAACTGAAAATCATAACAACCCTTAAAATCCCTTACTATCCCTTACCTCAAAAGAGCAGTACTTCTGACTGGATATCAGATATGATGCTGAAGGAAACTTGCACTGATGAATAGCAACTCACCAAGTATCTAAAAACTCACAAAATATGCTTCATAATATAGAGAGAGAAAGAGAGAAAGCTTATGTTTCTGGTGTGATTTTCAATTCTAACTTAGCCCTCTATTTATAGGAAAATTTTGGTAGGTTTGACCTGCAACCTGATGGCTTTACCTGCTACTATTCCCACCCACCACATTTAAAATATAATTCAGCACATTTATTCACCAACCACAAGTGGGGCCCACCAATTCTAGAATTTTCTACCAAAATGATAAACTCCAAAAATTTAATAATTTCTGAACCAGTCATCTTGTAAAATTCATAATAAATCATACGTTCATTTTTAACGGTTCAAAATTTGTGGGCATATACTCAACTTATATATGTATAACATATCCAAAAATTACCACGATCCAACGGTCGGATTAAAAATTATAACCCCCGCAAAATATCTCAAAAATCCTGATTTTTAATACCTCAATTCCGACAAAAATACGGATAAAAACCTCAACATTAACTCCTTCATTTTTAACCACAAAAATATATCTCTCATTTATATCCACATAAAATAAATATTTTCTTATCATATGAATCAATAATTAATTATTCACAAATAATATTACAGAATCACATTTATGACAATCAGGCCGTTCCCAGGAAAGAGGGGGCTTTCCAATAAGAATTTCTCCTTACTGGCGCGCAATTAGATGACCAAACCTCTCCTTAGACAGAACTTTCTAGACATTGCCAATAATGCTATCTAATAATACTATTCAAATAATATGAATTATTGATCTGATAAAGGAAAATACTGTGCAGCAACAATTATTGAACAACAATAATATAAAATTTCAACGCAGCAATTATTGAATCAATAAAATAAAATATTGAACAGTAATTACTGTAACAATTATTGAGTAGTGCCTTCTTACGTAAGAATCAATAATTTCAAAAATACTATGCAATACCGTGTGCTACTGTGCAATAACGCGTATTACTGTATTTTAACCACCGGGTATTCTAACAGTGTTAACGGTAACAACTACGCCGTTATTTGTAAAAACTCAAATTTGTCGTTTTCCTTCACCCGACAGTTATTCGTTATGGGGCCCACAAATAGCTGCGCCGTCGTACGAATATTCTCCGACAGAAAGAATATTCCACGACCAAACGAATATTCCCCGACAACAATGATTATTTTATAACCACTTGCTTATTTTGAAAAAAAATTCATATTTCACCCATAACTTTAAAATTTTATCAATTTAACCATTTACTGAATAGAAAAATTGGATACTTTTATTTCATAAAATTCGGGGTCTTACAACGCGTCTAGGTTATGATAGATATCATATGGCCACAGAATTATCCTTGGTTGACCCAATAGACCCCAAAGAAAAACGAGAAGATTACTATCATATTCTTCCCAATGGTGAGTCTTCTCTTGACTTATCATTATCTCCACTGTATCTAACTGAGAATTATACTTTAAACAAACACCAAGATTATATAGGTAGTGCTCGTATATATACTCAGCAAGTGGATGAGCACATCCCTGTCTTATGATGACACGAGGTTGTATGTCGTTAGACATCTTGTATGATAGTGGCAAACCACCCTTCCAACGTTGGGTACACCTTACCCTATTGGATTCACCAAATATAACTACTAAATGAACTTTTTTATACTGCTTCGGGAGAACATCCACAGCTAGAGACCACCGTTCTATTTCCCCTTTACCCTCGCTCGACCCAGCTACACTCTTATTACCTGAAAGGAATTGTGAAGCAAAAGGGTGAGCACAACTAGCTCAGTAAAGAATATCATGACTAAAGATAATTAAATTATCAGTAGCATTCATCAATAATAAATCAGAGATTTAGAACATATGGTAAATGATAAAAATTTTAACCATAGTTGCAGCGGAATGAGCAATCCATTAGAAGAGTCAAATAGACTATAAAGTCTATTATCTTCTCCATGTTAAAAATTCATCAACAATGTTTTATCCCTGTAACATCAATCAACAGTTCCTTTTCACAATCATATGAATAACTCATAATCATAATTGTGATTCTAAATTTTTCTTCACACCATGGACGAAGAATATTTTCATCACATGTCTTTACCTGAAACATCAAAGATCATGGTTATACCAAATCACAGTTCCTGTTCATAATCATACTAATAAATCCATCTTTGCACTACGACCAAAGATATTCAACAACAGTTTATCTTTGCACTACGGGCCAAAGATATTCATCAACAGACCATCTTTGCACTACAGGCCAAAGATATTCATCTACAATTCATCTTTGCACTACAGGCCAAAGATATTCCTCTACAATTCATCTTTGCACTACAGGCCAAAGATATTCCTCAACAATTCATATTTGCACTACAGGCCAAATATATTCATATCTCAAAGAAATATATAATCATTTCAGAATTTATATACACCATAATTATAACCATGTTAATCAATTCATCTTTACACTTAAGCTAAAGATATTCAATTGTAAATTCAATGGTCATGATCATACCAGTCACAATTCAACTTTGCACTACAGGCCAAAGATATTCATCTACAATTCATCTTTGCACTACAGGCCAAAGATATTCCTCTACAATTCATCTTTGCACTACAGGCCAAAGATATTACTCAACAATTCATATTTGCACTACAGGCCAAATATATTCATATCTCAAAGAAATATATAATCATTTCAGAATTTATATACACCATAATTATAACCATGTTAATCAATTCATCTTTACACTTAAGCTAAAGATATTCAATTGTAAATTCAATGGTCATGATCATACCAGTCACAATTCAACTTTGCACTACAGGCCAAAGAGAACCCTAGTCATGATCATACCAATAATCTACCCATCTTTACACTCCAGTGAAAGAGAAATTCAACATCAGGGTTATAAAAATCAATATAATCAACATATAGATTTAATCTCAAGAGTAATATTCATAAATCAACTATAATTTGGTTAGTAAAAGAAACTAATTTTGTCGTGAATAGTAACTCGTGAATAGTAACTCATGAATAGTAACTCGTGAATAGTAACTCGTGAATAGTAACACCGACTCAAAAAGGTAGAAATTCCACAATAAAATTCATACCAATACTTCGGTATAATGATATTGAAAGAATAACATTTCTTAAGCTTATAAACAATTTATTTAAATTGTTTACACTTTACTAATTAATGCATTTAATCATCATAAAATGTCAACTCTTAAGATTTCATCATCAATAACCAAAACCCTCATAAAAAATCTGCATATACCTCATATAGGATTCTCAAGTCATAAAATCCTATTTTCTAATTTTCTTACTTCACAAAACATATTTAATTCATTAACTCATAACTAGACCATTTTCATAAAAAATACCAAATCAATTCCAAAAATATTTCTTTTCTGGAATTTAACATAATATAGTCCCATAGTGAACATATATTTTTCTCAGAATTTTTAAAAGTCATTTACTATTTTTCATATGGTCAAAACAGCCGAATATTTAGACATTTATCAAAAATTGTACTTTTGTCCAAAAATTCTGAAATTAACAGAGTATACTTCCATCATATACATGTACTCCCAATAAAAAATTAATCAATTTTGGAGTTAACCACAAGAAATTATAAGCAGTTACTTTTAAAATAGTCTTTTCTCATAAAATTCATAACTCTCAATCTATACATCCAAAAATCACCATTTTTGGACACAATCAATAAAACTCATCAAAATATCATTTCAAATTTTTTCAGAATTTTTGAAGTTCAGAAAAATTACGAAACTGAAAAATATAACAACCCTTAAAATCCCTTAAAATCCCTTACTATCCCTTACCTCAAAAGAGCAGTACTTCTGACTGGATATCGGATATGATGCTGAAGGAAACTTGCACTGATGAATAGTAACTCACCAAGTATCTAAATACTCACAAAATACACTCAATAATCTAGAGAGAGAAAGAGAGAAAGCTTATGTTTCTAGTGTGATTTTTAATTCTAACTTAGCCCTCTATTTATAGGAAAATTTTGGTAGGTTTGACCTGTAACCTGATGGCTTTACCTGCTACTATTCCCACCTACCACATTTAAAATATAATTCAGCACATTTCTTCACCAACCACAAGTGGGGCCCACCAATTCTAGAATTTTCCACCAAAATGATAAACTCCGAAAATTCAACAATTTCTGAACCAGTCATCTCGTAAAATTCATAACAAATCATACGTTCATTTTTAACGGTTCAAAATTTGTGGGCATATACTCAACTTATATATGTATAACATATCCAAAAATTACCACGATCCAACGGTCGGATTAAAAATTATAACCCCCGCAAAATATCTCAAAAACCCTGATTTTTAATACCTCCATTCCGATAAAAATACTGATAAAAACCTCAACATTAACTCCTTTATTTTTAACCACAAAAATATATCCCTCATTTATATCCACATAAAATAAATATTTCCTTATCATATGAATCAATAATTAATTATTCACAAATAATATTACAGAATCACATTTATGACAACCAGACCGTTCCCAGGAAAGAGGGGGCTTTCCAATAAGAATTTCTCCTTACTGGCGCGCAATTAGATAACCAAACCTCTCCTTAGACAGAACTTTCTAGACATTGCCAATAATGCTATCTAATAATATTATTCAAATAATATGAATTATTGATCTGATAATGGAGATGATGTGCATCAACAATTATTGAAACAACAATAATATAAAATATCAACGCAGCAATTATTGAATCAATAACATAAAATATTGAACAGTAATTACTGTGACAATTATTCAGTAGTGCCTTCTTACGTAAGAATCAATAATTTCAAATATACTGTGCAATACCGTGTGCTACTGTGCAATAACGCGTATTACTGTAATTTAACCACCGGGTATTCCAACAGTGTTAACGGTAACAACTATGCCGTTATTTGTAAAAACTCAAATTTGTCGTTTTCCTTCACCCGACAGTTATTCGTTATGGGGCCCACAAATAGCTGCGCCGTCGTACGAATATTCTCCGACAGAAAGAATATTCCACGACCAAACGAATATTCCCCGACAACAATGATTATTTTATAACCACTTGCTTATTTTGAAAAAAATTCACATATCACCCTTAACTTTAATATTTATCAATTTAACCATTTACTGAATAGTAATTATAAGAAAAATTGAATACTTTTATTTCATAAAATTCGGGGTCTTACAATATACGTGTATTATAATATTATACCATATATGTATGATATAATTATGAATATTATAATATTAGAAAAGTAATTATTTTAGGATATAATAATTATGTTTTAACATAATTAAATTAGTAACAATTTAAAAAAGTAGTGGATTTTAGGGTTTATAAAATAAACATGTTAGTGCAGGATTATATATATGTATGATAATGTATGGTATAAGATTATAAATGGTATATAATACTATAAAATTCTAAAAAAATAGATTTATTGGGTTGTCACTGTTAGTAATGTTGGAACTTATATATATGTATGATATAATATTATAAAATTCAAAAACCAGTGTAATTATGTAACAATTGACATTACCAAAACAGTTTAGATTTGTAGTGATTTAGTAGATTATAAATTCAAAATATTAATTTGGGATTAAAAAAAATAGTGATTTTAGGAGATAATAATTAAATTAGAAAGGATAATATCAGAAAAGTTGACATTATCAAAACAGTTTAGATTTGTAGTAATATAGGGGATTATAAAATAAAAATATTAATTTGGGATTAAAAAAATAGTGATTTTAGAATATAATAATTAAATTAAAAAGGATAATATCAGAACAGTTGACATTACCAAAATAATTTAGATTTGTAGTGATTTAGTGGATTATAAATTCAAAATATTAATTTGGAATTAAAAAAGTAGTGATATTAGGAGATAATAATTAATTTAGTAATGATAATATTATAACAGTTAACATTATCAGAACAATTTAGATTTGTAGTGATTTAGGAAATTATAAAATCAAAATATTAATTTGGGATTAAAAAATAGTGATTTTAGGAGATAATAATTAAATTAGAAAGGATAATATCAGAATAGTTGATATTACTAAAACAGTTTAGATTTGTAGTGATTTAGTGGATTATAAATTTAAATTATTATTTTGGAATAAAAAAAGTAGTGATTTTAAAAGATAATAATTAATTTAGTAATGATAATATTAGAACAGTTAACATTATCAGAACAGTTTAGATTTTGTAGTGATTTAGAGGATTATAAAATCAAAATAATAATAATAATATAAAAACTATTTAGATTGAGAAAATAGTGATTTATGAGATTATAAAATAAATATAGTAAGTTATGATTAATTAGGACGAACATGTGTTAATTTTATAGAATGATATATGTCAATTTATTGTGCAATGTACTGTGATGTGATTCGGTATATATAATAGATCGGTTGATTTTGGATAACATTTAGCATGAGGTCAAAGTTGAAGGACAGACAGGCAGACAGTAAGCTCAATCAAGTAGTGATGGATGGATGGATGGAATAATTAGCTACTTTAATTTCAAACGGAATTGATGGAAGAAATTTTTGAGGTAAATATGAAATATAATTAAAGAATAAATTTAAACATGATATTTTAGGTGGTGGAAAGGAAAGTGGTCTGGTCCATTCATTCCTGCATAAAGTTAGAAGCACTAACACTAATAAAGTTGGGGAATAGAAAAAATGATCCGGAAGTCTTTACCCATTTATTTATTAGGAAACTTTTTAGTTCAGACGAGGGAGGGAGGGAGGGAGGGAGGAATTGGTTCATCTATCTATCTATGATCTATCTAACTACTGATGTCAAAGTAGTGGGTCCAGCTTGCTACTATCTAACATGTCAATTACGACCATGTGCCATTTTGACTCTAAAATTTTACACAACACAAACAACCACTCTCTCGCGTCGCATCTCATCTCATCTTATCTTATCTCATCTACGGGTGTTGGGTTTTTTTTACCAAATCGGTCGGTATCGGTACAACAAGGTGATAGGTTTGGCTGCCGAAATAAATGCTTCGGCGAGGTTGGTTGGTGTAGTGTACCTTCTTACTTAACTTAACTGTGGTTGTGGTAAGTAGTAGCACTAGTAATGTTTTCTTTCAATTTAAATTCTTCAATACAATCTTACTACTGTAGTAGTAGTATTTATTTTTCTCTTACCTAAACTATCCTACCCTACCTACTTCCATAAAATAAAAATAATTAAGAAAAGGAGCAATTTTCAACTCTTAATTAGGAATTGATGTCATGCCCCAGTGAGTTACAATTTTTTCCACATTAATTAACATATTATCATGATTATTTTGTTTGATTAAGTAAAGTGGGATATACATAACCCCTCCCCTTCCCTTTAATTTTAATAAATATAATTAAATTCCTACACAACAACAATTACAAACCAAGTCCAAGTCCAGTCTAGTCTAAAGTAAAAAAAGGAGTAGAACAGTACAGTAGGATATCTTCTTATTTTGACTTTAGAAACCTTTCTTCATGAACATTCACCAATCACCATTATTCACCAGTGGCAATGGTGTAATTCATTACTACAACAACACTCAATCTGACATGTCTCCATCCTTTTAACTCCTCAGATTCAGATACACATACGCATACTCTCTCTCCTCTTCCCCCACCCCCGCAACCCCAATCCCAATCCCAATCCCAATTTTTTCTTCCGCTTTTCCCTGTATACCACTTCACTTACTCGATAGACATACCAATCACTGCACTGCCAATACCGATACCTCTTTTATAGCCAAATTAAGTCCTCGCCGGATTACTACCTCATTTTCCCCACATGGGAAGCTAAAGTTATGGGCTGCGTTTTCGGAAAGAGAGCCGCCAGAGATGGCACACGCCGGAGATCCCTCGGTGACCCTTTACCTCGCCGGAGCTCCAAACAGACGTCGTCTAACGATGACAGGATTAAAAAGAACGAACTTGAGGAGGAGGATAGAGACAAGATTCGGCACAAAGGTTATTTGCCTGCGACGGAACCGTTTAGACCGATGCCGGAGTTTGGATTTAAAACATGCCAAGGGTGGCCGTCGTGGTTGTGCACCGTCGCTGGTGACGTCATCAAAGATTGGACTCCTCGCCGTGCTAACACGTTTGAGAAACTCGATAAGGTTCCTACTATTTGAATATTGTACAACACCTGTAATTGTGAAATTATAAAATTAGATGCTAAAAATGTGTTATTTTGTGTGTTTTGAATATATATATCTATATATATAGATAGGTCAAGGGACATTTAGCAATGTATATAAAGCAAGAGACCTGATAACAGGGAAGATAGTGGCATTGAAGAAGGTTAGATTTGATAATTTAGAGCCAGAGAGTGTCAAGTTTATGGCTCGAGAGATTCTTGTATTGAAAAAGCTTAATCATCCCAATGTAATTAAGCTTGAAGGTTTGGTTACCTCAAGAATGTCTTCTAGTCTTTACCTTGTTTTCGAGTACATGGAGCATGATCTTGCAGGCCTTTCCGCCGTCCAAGGCATCAAATTTACGGAGCCTCAGGTGAATTTTAAACCTTTTTTTTAAAAAAATAAATTAAAAATTAGTTATCGTCAACGAAAACTCAGTGCTAAGTTTGTTTCTTAGCTGGGTTTAATCGGATGTTGATTTTGTTTGAATATTTTTGAATTGATGCATATTGTAGATAATAATGTGTGTGCTTGTAGATGCGTTTATTTGGCTTTTTTGGTTTAACTATTTTGCATCTGAAAGCATAAGCTCTAGTAATTTTTGCCATCAAAAGGGAAATTTGTACTTTTTCATTTAGATGATATCCACATGATGCCTTTGGAGAAGGAAAGAAAGAAAAAAACTCTTTACCTTTCCAATTAAAGTTCTGGCTACTATGCTTTTAGTTGTATTTATTTGTCTTCTAGTTTTGATTGTTAGGCTTTCTGATGCTACTGCTAGAGCTTTCTTAGAAATTGGGCCCATGCCTTGTGGTTTGGGTATCCAATGTGTTTTTAAGGTCACAAGATTTCTGCTGTTGCTCCAATGTTATGTATGTTTCCATGGTCTTGGACATGTAAATTGTGAAACTTCTGTAATAGCATTAAAATTTGTTCATCTGATCTATATTCAAAATTTGAATTTCGGAATTAAGTTCAAGTCTTCAGATGCCCCAATTGGCAATTGCTGTGTCTATGTAAACTGATAAGAATTACTCCCCCTGTACCAAATTAAATGTCCACTTTTGACTTTTTAAAGTCAAATTCATCATTTAAAACTGATTTTTGTATCATTTTTTTAAAAATATAGGTAAAGAGATTATAACCAAAAGAAAATATACAATTTACTACCAATTGTTATAATTTTAAAAAATATGTTTATATATTCTTAACTATCAATTTAAAAATAGTTAGTTTGACTTAAAAAAGTCAAAACTGGGCATTTAATTTGAAACTGAGAGAGTAAGAAATTACTCCAGTATAATTAGAATAATCACTTGTTCATACGGCATGCCCTTTAGTTGAATTCCCAAGTAAATATGTAGCTTAAAAGACAATCTTTTCTTAATGTAATTTTTCTTTCGTTTGAGTGCCTTCTTTTATCCGCCTAGCTTTTCTAAGATAAACGTGCTATCCAGCAAAACAGTTTTTATTTTTCATGCTACCGATTATAGACCTAGTTTGCTTTTATGTAAATTTTGAGTTCTTTGTGATGAACAAATTAAAAGATAAAATAATTCCCTCATGGAGTCTTTTTAACCCCTCATTTGCAGTTCTCAGAGTTGTATACATATATTTAACCATTCAGATGCTGAATTGTATCAAAATATGATTCCATGGCAGGTCAAGTGCTTCATGAAGCAATTGCTGTCTGGGCTTGAGCATTGCCACAACCATGGCGTGCTGCACCGTGATATCAAGGGTTCCAATTTGCTTATTGACAATGAAGGAACTCTAAAAATTGCTGATTTTGGTCTAGCTTGTTTCTATGATCCTGGGCAAAAGCAGCCAATGACTAGTCGTGTTGTCACCCTCTGGTACCGTCCCCCAGAGCTTCTTCTTGGGGCGACCTATTATGGTGTTGGCGTGGACCTTTGGAGTGCTGGCTGCATTTTGGCAGAGTTACTTGCTGGGAAACCAATAATGCCAGGACGGACAGAGGTATTGATTAATAATTTGTTTTATGTATTTTGCGTTATCTTTTAACTCTTCATGACCGGTGACCCTAAAGGTCTTTACTTTCGATGAACTGCAATTTTTTTTTAAAGTAATGCTGGTGTAGTTTTTACCATATATTACTTTAGGCTTCATATTTGTGCCCGTTGTTTAAATTGTAAGCGTCTGAGCTTTCAATACATGAGTTTTACAATCCTTCATAGGTTTAAGTATTAGACACTCTGTGGTGGCTCATTTGCATCAATCAACTATTTGCTCGACTTTTAGAAGTCATACAACACATTGTTCTCAACACCTGCATCTTTACTTCTTTACTTTTCACTTTACCGTTGGCCTTTTACTTGAACCATTGGAAGTGCTGGTTATTCTCATTCAAACAGTTCCTTCACTCAAATATAGCTTTGCCTCTTGGACATTTGCAGAAGCATATTCTTGTTTTCATATTTCTGCTGAAAATGCCTTCTTGATACCTTTCTTAAATCTTTTGCATGCTTTATTGTTCAAAAACCAATATCTATGTTTGTGTGTACATATATGGTCCTAAAATCATTTTTCTTATTTTTTTTGTTACATTGTTCTCTTCTATTTCACTTTGGTTCCTTCGTACTTTGATTTAATTATTTCTTCAGTAATTCGGAGAATTAATTCTGCTCTGCTACAAGATGTTGGCTTTTACTAACTTGATCTGAAACAACATTTATTAATCTGTTTGTTGTTCACGCTGGAGTGTTACGACATGATCCAGCTTATTCATATTTCCAGATTCATTTGCTTAATAGGTTGAGCAACTGCACAAGATATTCAAGTTATGTGGTTCTCCATCTGAGGAATATTGGAAGAAATCCCGGTTGCCAAATGCAACCCTTTTTAAACCACAACATCCATACAAGCGTTGCATAGCAGAAACCTTCAAGGATTTTCCACCTTCATCTCTCCCTTTAATTGAAACTCTTTTGGCAATTGACCCCGGTGATCGAGGTTCTGCTACTGCAGCTCTGAATAGCGAAGTGAGTTTTGATGACTGCATAGTTTCTGCCTAATGCAAATATATAGCTTATTTTTTCTTTTCATGATAGGTTCTTATTACTAATTTACAATCTGATTATGTACTGCTCCTATCCGAGATTATTTGAGAATATGGCCCTAACATAACTTTAGTTGACACATACAATTCAAGTTCTAGAGTAGATTTGTTCTTTATATATGTGATCACCTGATTTGATTGACCAAGTTAAATCTTGATCCTATGAGAACATGCTTTTAAATTTGATATATAGCACTATATCATTGTTAAGTTGATCATATATATATATATATATATATATATATATATATATATATATATATATATATATATATGAACAACTTCATTTATGTGGGTGCATTTTCAATATGTACAGTTTTTCACCACTGAACCTTATGTTTGTGAGCCATCATCTTTACCAAAATATCCTCCCAGCAAAGAATTGGATGTGAAGCGGAGAGATGAAGAATCCAGAAGGTTTTTCTGTCACACCCTTATGTTTATAATGTTGTTACCTTGTTCTCTGCCATACTAAAGGCTATTCATTTTGTTCTTTTACAGGCAAAGAGGCTTAAGTGGGAAAGCTCAAGCTATAGATGGCACCAGAAAAGTAAGAACCCGTGATAGGCTTAGTCGGGCAATGCCAGCTCCACAAGCCAACGCAGAGCTCCAAACAAACTTGGATGTATGTGGGGAAATGTTTCTCTCTCTCCTTATTTTATGATTTCCTTTTTTCAGCTCGGAGGAAATTAGTTGCTCAAGTATTATTTTTGACTTGATCCAAGTTTCATTTGTTTAACTTGTTCTCCAGAGATGGAGAGTTGTGACACAAGCAAATGCTAAAAGTAAAAGTGAGAAATTCCCACCTCCCCACGAGGATGCAGCAGTGAGATTTCCTCTTGATACATCACATAATGGCCCAGTCTCATTTGGCACTGCTGATTCTTCATTTAGCTCTTCTGTTTTTGATCCAAAGTCATCACGATCTGTTAAAGATACTGGGACCAGGAGGAGGAAAAACAAGAAAGAACGGTCCAACCAAAGGCCTTCGTCTCGGAGGTTTATCCCTGCATTCATCCCGTCTGCAATTAGCCTATCAATGGATCTTAGATTCAAAGGTAAAGAATCAGTTTCCGAGGTTTTTGGCGGCCTAAGGTAAGGAAAACCATAGGATGTAGTAATCTTTTTGGTTAGATGCTTCTCCTTTTGCCTTGGTGGTTGCAATTTCCTACCCTTCATTTTTGCTTCAATTGATGGAGCATTCTCATTACAAGTGTTTGTTGTATAATAATTCACTGAATCCCCAAGGAGGTCCCTAAATTTAGGGAATGAAATCCCACCTTTTCTGTACAGTTTCCAATTTTAAGAGCAGTAGTTATATGTCCACTTTAATTTATTTTTATTTTTTCTATATTCAATTGAAATTTAAAATTCTTCACTTTGGAGAAAGAATGGATCCTCATGCACCTATGATTAACTATTTTGGTTTTCCTTTTGTTGGTGATGTCTTTTGATGAATTGGTCCCAATACCATGAACTAAGCATGAAAAGCTTAACTTGATTTAATTACACGTAGTTAATACAATGATGTCTCAATGACGCTAGACGAACCAAATGTCATTTTAATTCTTATTAAGGATTTTGTTGGGATAATAGAAAAGAGAACGGCTTTCAGTTGACTTGCTCTAAAACATAAAATATTCGGCACTCGAACATTGTTTCATCTAGATTCTAACTCTAAAACCAAAAGCAAGAGGTTAAAAGTGGAGAAAATGACCATTCTCTGGCATTTATTTACGAATCATATTCCTGTGTCTAGTCGGCACAAATGTAGCCGTTTCTGTAAATTATGTACTAGGCCAGAAAAATAAGTAGGCTCAATAAATTCCAAATGAAGCAATTGCTTCAATTAACCTTAAACACAGATGTTCTTTAATCTGTCATTTTATACTGCAAAACTTATTTTCCAAAATTTGTTTATTTTGATGCTCACAAGAATGGATTTCCTAATCCAGATGATTGCTATTGCCACCCCAATTTTGCAGCATATGGGAGTATTATTTTGATGCTCACAAGAATGGATTTCCTAATCCAGATGATTGCTATTGCCACCCCAATTTTGCAGCATATGGGAGTAGATAATAGCAGCCACAAAGAATAACCTTCAATTCACAATTAAACCGAGAAAAGTAAAAACGCCTCATGCTAGCCAAGAAATTTCTAAGCTCTTGCAGACATTGGAACTGATCGGTAGCAGGTCCTCTTCGCTGCACGGATGATATCCTCAATCTGCCCATTGGATCCCAAGCCAGATGAAATTCAAAGGAAACCCAAAAATTAATTTTAATCAGCAAAGTAAATGTATCTTAATTTAATTTTAGATATTCATTGTTCTATTTATGCAATTTAATTTTAATCTTTTTTCTTGCATATTTGTCAGTATATCATTAACGGATGTTTGATGCAATATCTAACCTTTTCTTTTTCAATTTCCTTTTTTCTGAAATTTATTTTCTCTTTCCTTATATTTCTTGATCATATTATAAATGTATCACGAGTGGGCATGATGCGCTATATCCACCTCATAGTAGTCACGGTCAAACCAATAGCTTAACAAGCATTTAGTACCCAAGGAAAAAATCTAAAGACAGCGCTAGCTAGCCCTAGGCCTGTCAAAATATGGTTATAGATTGATTTTGATTTTCAAAATATGATTATGATTATATTTAAGAATTAAAACCATAATAACCATTTTTAATATAAGTTATGTGAGTTAAAACTATATGATTAAAACCATATTAACAATTTTAAGATATTTTGACTTTTAAACAGAACTTTTGAAAAATAAAATTGTGACCGTCACAATTAAATTAATTAAATTTCCTATTTCTTTGCTATTTTTTTTGTTTAAAAAATATTTATAAATATACAGTATGTTGACAAATCTCAAAATCTGCTAGAAATTTAAAATCAAATACTTGTACTATTTTCTGAATTAAATTTGTTTTTATTTTTTTCCAAATTTAAAATTCATTTAATTTTACATAATATAATTATCAAAAAGCTAATATTAATTACAGAATTCATATATAGTTTTAAAGTTATCTGATTTTTGATTAACAAATTACCTTACAGATGCCAAGTTAGTTGCCATCGTTATCCAGTTTTCCCGGCTACAATTATCATAAGCTAGCTCAGCTGGTGCCAAATTATTAATATCGATTTCGTCCTTTTGTGTAAGGTATATATATATATATATATATATATATATATATATATATATATATATATATATATATATATATATATATATATGAAAAATGATCCATAACAAGTATTCGCTATGGAGAAAAATTGGGCAAATAGCATCATATCCGTTCATTCTATGAATCGAGGGAGCAGATTAAAAAATATCTATGCCCTTACGCCAGTTCGTCTAGCGTACGTGTTTTAAAAAATATTGAGACAAAATTGCCCTCATCTTATCCGCTAGTTGAAGTAGCGGATATGTAGATCTGTGAATCTGACACTTTTTATTCTGACTTTCGTCAATCATACAACAACTTAAGCTAAAATGAATAACAAAATAAAATTAAAACCAGAGTCATCAAATTTACAAAAATGGAGCTGCAAATTTGAACAGAGGAAGAAGGGGGTGGAGTATGGTATTAAAACGGGAAATACGGAACAATTGGGTTTGGCGGCGGCGGCGTTGGGTAATAATTTTTCTCCGGCGGAGGGTAGTAGCTCCCGGTGCTTGTTGGCGGGTAATTTCCGTAGGTGGGTTGAGGGGGTGGCGGAGGGGGGAGTAGTAGTAAGTGCCGTCGTCGCCTGAGCTGGGAGTGGAGGGCGGTGGAGGGCAGTTGATCGAGGAAGAAGGTTGCTGCGACGACGGAGTCGATGGCGGAGGTGAGGGTGTGGGTGGTGGTGAAGTGGGTATGGCTGGGGTGGTACATGGGTTGTCACAGGCGGCGCACATTGTGCATTCGATCTGATACTTTGATCCTACTCATGAATTTGAACTCACATTCCTTGAAAAAAATAGTTGTATAATCAAGTAAGGGAGAAAAGAAAGTTTTAAATTTTGGGTCATCTTTTCAGAGAATTTTAGAGAGAGAAAAATTGAAGAGAGGAGTGAGAATTAGGAGGAGGTGTGGTGTCTCTTATCTTTGTAGAGCTACACTAGACTAGTAATTAAAGTGGGAGCGCTGATGATGATGATAATAGTACTAGTTAGTAACTAATAGTAAAAACTTGTTATTGGCAATTTTTTTCTTTGTTGATGTTCTGCATTGACTGTTTCGCTTGGGGGGTTAATTTGGGTAAAGTTTTTTTATTTATGCTACGCTAGACGAAGTAGCGTATGTGAGGATTTGATTTCCAGCGTACGCTAGACGAACTGGCGTAAGGGCAGAGTTATTTTTTAATCTGCGCTCTCGATTCATAGAATGAACGGATATGATGCTATTTGCCCAATTTTTTTCTATAGCAAATACTTGCTATGAATCACCTATATATATATATATATATATATATATATATATATATGGGGACCTAGGTTATTTGTATTGTAGTCATGGTCCCATAATCCCATCATTTATACTTCATATATGTTCCATTGAAAAATTATTTCATTTAAAAAAATCAAGAATATATTTTCTTTCCATTAATATCTTTAAGTTGTTAGTTAAGTAGTGTGCTGGCCTAGCCCTATCCCGAGTAGAACAACACATTCACCATTACTATTGCCATATTAAATCTTCATGGCTACTTACTAGAAACATTTATAAACGAATAATATGAACCAAAAGAGGGAATTGGAAGCACAAACCTGTGGGACAGCCATCCTCTCGAGATTTGCAGCATAAGGCATGCAAACATCAGCCCCTGCAATTCTCTCAACAGGTGCATCAAGGTATTCAAAGCTTTCTTCTATCACCGATGAACTGTTAATGAAGGCAGCACTTATTAGAAATGGGTAAATGAGAGAGAGAGAGAGAGAGAGAGGTGTTAGTGAAGAGGTCACCAGATCTCAGCCCCAACACCATGTTGTGGGAACCCTTCTTCAACAGTTACAAGTCTACTAGTTTTCCTGACGGAACTATTGATTGTCGATCTATCAAGGGGTCGAATTGACCGCAAATTTATAACCTGCATTTAAAGGAACATGCAGTGTTACTAAATAAAATTACATATCCTTTGAACTTCTAACAGTGATTGTGCAAGTTCAAATAGAGATGTAAGTTACCTCTGCACTAATCCCTTCTTTTTCAAGAGTCTCAGCAGCCTATATTCATTATCTTGACTTAGCTCCAGCATGTGACATTCAAGGAATGCATAATAACATACATTTCTTTTCGTGAAAGTAAAACTTATTCAAAAATCTTATTTCTTTCTTTTCTTTCTGGAAATCAGAATACAAGAAAACTGGGTGAACTAGAAGCACGCAGAAGTTCAACAAATAGCTGATCTACTGAAGTGAAGTCCAGAGTGGATATATGTTTCTTTTCGCGAAAGTAAAATTCATTGCAAAAACTTGTTATCAATTATCAAACTGGCTGAGTTGGAGCAAAACTGCAAAAGTTACTTTTTCACTACTCGACTACCATCTGGCTTTTTTGGTCTAACAATCACTTATTTTTCTTTTCTTTTTTATAACCAAAATGTCATCAATTGCTAAACTCCTATTAAATTTCAACACGCTTCTCTCTTAACACCCTCCTATCTTTATCTCTGTAGAATAAATAAATATATTATTGGGACCAATTCACGAGTCAATGATGATTATAATGCAAGTCTTAAGTTACAGGAAATTATAAAGTTTGTCTGGGTAGAGTATAATATTAATATAATAATATTAGTTGTGTTTGAATCATTATATTTACAATGTATGTACTTTTGATAACTAATAATATGTTTGAAATTTATTAGCTTAATTTTTTTTTATTATTCTCCATTTCTAAATATATGATCACTTTGCTAAAAAAATTATATATTAAGATTTTTTTTATCATCCTGAATCATAAATAATAAATTACTACAACACACTATAAATACATTATTCACGCAGGTATTCATTTATATTTATTTTTAAACATTTTTAGAAATAACATTTAGAGATGAATGAGCTTTTTTCTTTACATTTTTCAAAGTTACTTGCCAAAATTTTATATAATTTTTTTCTCAGCTTTGGACTTGTCGTCCCCGTCACATGTTCTTACCAATTAATTAGGACAAAATAATTTTTATGACGACATTATTGTCATCCACTAGTATTCAGTTATCACAGGTAAACTGCTCATATTATACCTTCAAGTCATCCACGTGTTGGATATTGAAACAACTCAATTAAAAAACGACAAACCTTGAGAGCATAGCCAACCATCTTTGAGAAAGCAGTAATTGTCACATCTTTTCCTTCACGTTCTATCTGCAAAAAATTGGGAAAGGAGTACATAAAAAAATTAATTAGAAGCCAATAGTCAAATCAGTGCGAGAATAAACGAAGAAAGAACAAGCAGTAATGAGAATATTAGTTAAAGTTGTTAAGAAAGATTAATTACAGTGAGTTTAAGAGAATTACCTTGGCTTTCCCTATTGGAAGACAGAAACTAGAATCAAGAGCAGATGCTGAAATGGGGAAGGACTCACCGTATCTACAGCACATAACTCACGCAATTGATTTTTCTAAGCATACATAGATTATTATAATCAAAATTAACTAAACTACTTACAGCAACTCATTCTCAAGGAAAACAACAGGGTCTGGATCCCTTATAGCAGCTTTTAACAGGCCTCGAGCATCTTCTGATGAGTACGGACTGAGCACTTTCAATCCAGGACATGCACCAAACCATGCTGCATAGCACTGCACAAAATTCTAAGTGAGCAAACGGCATGGTAAAGAGTTACAACTTGCAAATTTAAGAATGAACGTAAAGGTCAATGACGTTGTGAGAGGTATCTTATCAGTTTTAAATAAAACTTCGAAATCATTTCTATTTTCTAATGAGCATAGTCCAATTTAAAGCCCTTCACTCAATTTCAAAATCAATGTTGGCTAAATAGTTTTCGCTTGCATTGTGCATGAACAGTTTTTAGCAGAAGTAATTTCAAACCAAAAGAACATAGCACGAACAGAACAAATTCAAAGAATAATAGCATGCCCATGTTTTGCTGATTCAAATGAAGTACACCTGGAGGAACCGATTCAAGGGCATATTGAGATGATGGTTGATATAGCAGATATCAAGTTTGGTGACTATAATCGTACAGTGTGACCTTCTCAAAAGGAAAAATAAATAAACAAAATACATTCAACATCATAGAGACAATGTTCATATTTTATTAGCAATGATTTCTACTCAATGTTGCTGTTGTAATTTTGCAAGGTCTTGGTCGCTGTCTTACAAAATTACATTTAGGGCCATGTTTTCCACTGCTACAAGTATCTGCCATCCCAAATGAAGGACCTTCCTAAAGCTACCTTTCATCATCAATTCTTATCTTTTGTTTTCTATTTCAAAAGCTAACATGGTTTTCAATCGTTCAAATAGCCGGACTGTCAAGCAGCATACACGCAAATTTCCATTCATTAGAAAATTAGAAATCAAATAGAATACTAAACTGATGAACGACACTCACAAACTTTAAGACCAAAAGCCATTTAGATAGTCATACCTGAGAATGTTGAGCACCAACTCCAGCTGCTGCACCATTTGGTCCTCTAAAAACAATTGGTACAGAAATTTGACCAGCAGACATGTAGTTCGATTTTGCAGCAGAATTAATAATGTGGTCAATAGCCTGCAAGAATAACTAAAATAAGTGTCCACATATACTTTCATCACATACCTCTAACTCATCCCATGTGACAAAGAAAGAACAGAAAAACAGATGAATCTTTTGCTCTTTAAAATAGGAAATTCTCAAACAGTTAATGAAGCAGAGAAATTCTCTTTTTAATGTTGCAAATCTAAATTATCTAAAGTTGCTTGCAGATATTTCAAGCTCCAGATATAGTAAACACATGTTATAGAATGTTCACATGGAGAGAAGAAAAAGAAACACATATCCTCCAACATTATACGCTATGTATCATAGAATCTGAACGTTAGAAATTATAAAACTGTTAGTAGATGGATTGAAAATAGTTGAGCATTATATACAGATACAAACAAAGGACTCGTAAATAGAACTCTGACCTGCATTGAAAAATTAAATGTCATAAATTCTACAACAGGCCGCAAACCATGGTAAGCAGCACCAACTGCAATTCCAGTGAATCCAGCCTACAACAATCATAATAAATAGTTGAATATGAAGAGTAAAAATAAAAAAATAGAACGGGACCCAGTTGAAACTAAACTTTTAATCATATTGTGAATGCAGACAGATGAAATGAAACAAAGGTTATCAAAGTCACAATTGAAACAAAAGAGTAATAAGTTGTAAGAATAAAAAACAACCTCAGTAATAGGGGTGTCACGAACTCTCTCAGGACCATACTTGTCCAAAAGCCCTTTGGTAATCTATATAAAACCCAATTAACAATAGACTATTTTGAAAGTAAAAACTAAAAAGCAGAAAAAAATAATGCCAAAACAAGAAAATGGAAGAGATTGACGTCAGCTCGTTTGCTTATATCTAACCTTGTATGCACCCTGATATTCACCAACCTATATACAAATGAAGGAACAAGTCAAGCATGCAAAAAACACTAATAAAAGAAACTAATGACTAAGGAGAAGATACTACGTTTTAATTTTAGATCCATAATACCTCTTCCCCCAACAAAAAGACATTAGGGTCTGCAGACATTTCTTCATCGAGTGCAGAATTTAATGCATCACGCACAGTCATCTGTAAAAATTGGAGCTACTTAAATTATTAGAACCGTACATAATATGAATTAATATGCCAATGTAGCAAACTATGACAGATTATTACAATTGGCAATTGAACATGGAGTATTATATGGGTTGTATGGGTGAGCTGAGGGGGAGAGAGATAGAGATAGAGATACTGAGATAGACTAATGCTTAATAACTTGCAGTAGTTCTAGAATATTTCTTTATGTGAAAATATGAAAACATTATGCTTGATTACTCAGATCACCGTATTGAAGAAGTTCCAATTCTTAGCGGCTTGCTCAAGGAGAACTCACATATTTCATCTCTCAAATATCCTAGTCTTACTAATGCAGTACATGCTAGATAGCTGACTTACTTATATAATCATAACCCAGTAGATGGAGGAAAGAAGTACAAGAAACAACAATCAAATAAGGTAATACCTACATACTTAATTGTTGTTGCACTCTTGTCAATTTAAGCTCCTATTATTTTATTTGTTTTGACTTCAAATCAGAATCCTGTATTCAGGCCTTGTTATTTCTCTGAACAGAAAAAGGGTGGAAAAGGGGGGAGGGGGAACAAGGTATTCTGATTCATATAACTTGTGAACAAATTTAAAAAAACAACAGTAAAAGATACAGGCTAGGCAACTACAATAGCAGATTTACTCTAAAGTTACAATTATTAAAATAAAAATAAAAATGAGAATAATATTACCTCTCTGACTGCAGAGGAATAAGTTCTTGATCCCTGTAGTAGACATTGGACTTGAGTCCTCTGCAAGGAAAAACATAAATAGAAGTGTCCTAACAGTTGCAACAAATAATCAATTTAAATACAAGGGGAATCAAAAATTAACAAATTTCCATAAAAAGGAAGAAGGGAGAATTAATATAAAAGTGAAATGGCTTACAGAAGCAGAAATTCCTCTGCTGACGACTCTTTGCCTTATAATTCCCCACATATCTCCTCCTTCGTAGCTTAAAACAAACTTAACTAACTAAACAATATCAATCGAATTGCTAGGACAAACAATTACCGCCTTATCAGGACGAGTACTGATAATAATAATAAAAAAAATTATTATATGTGCCAGAAACCAGGAATTGAATCCAAAACATTGATTTGCATCGAAGGCTGTGATTATAATGCATATAGTTGTACGTTCAAACCTGCTAGGTACGGTGGCGCTGGGTTGGTGGAGTTTGAATGTGAGAATGGATACCGATCCTGGGCGGGCGAGATATGGAGTATTATGCGAGATGTCTGTTTGGTTCCTATTTGGGCTGTTGTGTTATTATATTGGTTTGACTAATGACAAATATTAAAATATTGTTAATACCCAAAATCTCCTTCATATTCTCACCATTTTCTCCTTATTTTATATAAATAATATTATCATAGTGTATTAATTTGTTAATAATAATCCAAATAAATTAAAGGCTTCTATCACAAAAATGTGATCAAATTTGCAATAGATAAGAATCAATAAAATATTTCACTATTTAAATATTAATAACAATTATTAAAAAAATATTTCATTGCTCTAAACTGTAATTTAATGCAACTCAAAAAGATAAACGATTGATGTAATACCATTACAACGAATTAAATTATTAATAATAGTATCTTCATTTATGAATTTTTGGGTGAGTTTGTGGTGAGTCAAGATTATCTAAGAAACTACTATTGGGTCCCAAAATTTGTTCCTAACTCAGATTTTGATCTAAATTGTTTAAATTGATTGATCATTTACTATCCAAACTTACTATTTATATTATTATTTTTATTTGTTTTATAGAAGTGCTATAATTTTTTTTCCCAAGTATACGTCTTGTTTTAAACTCAACTTGACTTTTGTTAAAAAAAATCAACTTAACTCAATTAAGTTCTAATTTCAAATTAGCTAGCTAGGGTCGATTAGATGAATGAGTTTCCACCGTCCACCAAGGGATCGCGTGTTTTGTTTGTTTGATTTAGGATTTTTCTGATTTCATAAACCAATTTTATTTTTTTAGGTTGTTTGTATTATATATCCTGTATATATTTCAAAGATTAAATTTATGAATTTTTTGAGATGGTTAAAATATTTTATCTACTTTAAAATTCGAGATAATTTTTTTAAAATAACAATTTTAAAAATAATTAACATGTAATTAATTAACGGTGATGATAGTACTCAATTTACCTTAGAATAAAAGTAATGATTAGAATTTTCATGTCACTTTACAATTTAAAATGACTAAATAGAAAATATATCGCTAATTTATAACGGACAACTCGATACATGTTTGATGATCCATACTCGTTTATATTATCGAGTGTACTCGATTAATCAGTATACAATTATAAAAATTATAAATTATGTATTACAACTAATTATATATTATTTAATCCTTACGCTTAAAAATAAAAGATCAATATTAATTTTTTGAAGTTAATATAAAATGTTTTCAAGTTAAAAATTGATATAAATTAATTATTTTAATTTTAAATTATACAATTAAGAAAGTTGTAAACTATATGAGTAGTGGTATTATTTACAAAAATTGTTAGTTTTAAAAGTTTAATAAATTAATAAAAGTTTAAATTATAAAATATCTCAAATTAACTTTAAAAACTAAAATTTGATCCTATAATTTCAATTTGAACTCAAAAGGAAGGGATATCATATTTAAATAATTTCCTCAAATATTAATGAAATCATATTTCTTCCATTCAAAAATGAACGTCATGTATATTACTAACTTACTTTACTCACTTCAATTTTGAATTATAAATATTTTAAATTGATTTAAAAAATAAAACTTGATCCTATATTTTGGAATAGAGAGAGTATTTTTTTTTAATAATAGTTTGTTTCATTTAAATATTAATTTAATATTTTCTTAATATAACATTTTCATGACATATATGTAGCTAATTTGACATACAAAATTATATTTGAATACGTACAAATCCGAGCACTTTGAAAAAAATTCAAGTAGAATTTGAGTAAGGTAATGTTCATTTTCACCCCTAGATTGGAGCATTAAACTAATTTGAAAAAAAAATACATTCTACTAATTAAATTAAGTTGTGAAGTTAATTAAAATGATATCTTTTATAGAATAATATTGTGAGTATCAAATATTTAGAAAGAAATGAAACTTTATGAAATAATCCAGGATAAACATATATATATATATCCTCTTTTGCTCAATAACCAATTAACCAGCAGGTGTTTAAATTTGTTTGTGTTAATTAGGTGAGGAGTAGCAGGATGGATTTGACATTCCCTACATTCTTTACTCCTCCTCCCTTTTCTATCACCCTTCTTGTGATTCCCCTCCCCCTCCTTTTCCTGCATTTATTGGCTCTTTTAGTTGCGCACACACAGTCCTGCAACAGCACAGAAGACATGCATACATGCACAGATAACACGAGCTTTTTTATTAGTTTGGAGGGAGAAAATTAATTTCTAATTTTCATTTGAAATTAAATAAATATTATATATAATGGCAAACTATCTCCTTTAATTTCCCAGGAGATCGTGAGTATTAATTCATTGGGTATATATATGATCAGAAATATATAGTAGGAGCTAGTGGAAATAAAATGAGCCATTTTTATATATAGTCCCAAAATCTTAAATCAAACCCAAATATATATATATGTGTGTGTGTGTGTGTGTGAGTGAGTGTGTGTGAATAAAGTTATTGGGCTTTGTAAGATTTATTTTCACTTTATTAATTTGCATGTAGAGATCGAATAGTCACTAAAGAGGAACTTAATTCCCTATTTAATCATATTGCTTAGCTTCTTCCCCCTTTGCTTAGATTTTTAATTTGTTTGCTTTCCATATCTGTAGTATATGAAAGAGTGCTTGTGTACGTATATATATAATGGAGTAGTTAGTTAATGAACAACTGGATATATATTTAGAGGCATTATAATTAATTCTATTTTCGTAATTAATAACTGAAGGATTAGTTTACACACCTTTGATGCCTCCTGCTCCACGTGCACGGATGACGATGCAGTCTCTTCACTTGGAACAGTATTGTGGTTAATCAACGCATCTGCATTGCATATGTACAAGTTTCAGTTTCAGTTTCAGTTTAAATGTTTTTGAGACAAATTCAACCAAAATGCCTGAGACTGCATATACTTAACTGTTGTTTTATTTATGTATAGGGAATGGAGAATATATATATATATATATATATATATATATATATATATATATATATATATATATATATATATATATTACACTTACAAATAACTGTTTCAAAAATTAATGAATTATATTTCACACCGTGTACGTGAATGAGTCCAATTAATGATTATAACTAACTAAAATCATATACATCATTTTTAATAACCACTTTTAATATCTATTCTTTAAAAAACAAAAGAATATCGACTAACTTCGGATAAACTTATCTAAAATCATTTAACAGAACACTTTTGTTAACCAAGTTGTTTTGCTTTTTACTTTATATTTTCAATCCAGTGAATCTTTCAAATGTCCTTTTATCGTGCATGTCTCCTCTCCACCTACGTACTCCTCTTCAACCTTCTCCATGCAATTAAAAAGCTTAATTAGCTCTTCTTCTAATTCTCTCTCCATTCTCCGTGAATATTAGTATCTCTTTTTGTCCTTTCATCTTCGATTGTCAACATTTCATTTCTTGCAGATCCCAAGCACCAAATCTTGATATGATTATGAATGGATTATATATATATATATATTATAAGGTAATGCTCACCGTCGTTCTTGTGAACCTCTTGCAAGTATACTTTGAAACTAGGCGAGCCAGCTGCAAATATTAATTCACGCCCATGCTCATGCCGCATCACCCTCTTTTCGTTGTCCATATCCCCGTTGTCGCCTGCATTTGAGTCGCGACATGTTTTTATGTTGCTCAATCTGCTGCCGTAATTGTTGTTGGGAAAAGATAAGCATAATTTGTTAACGGGTGAGGAGGCCACCTCCTTATCAATTATAGTATTATTATCATCTCCGGAAGCAATAAGTGTATATTTTCTGATTCGTCTTCTTCTGATCTCATGAATCCGAAGCCGGAAAATGGGGCCAAGTCCGACCGGTATTTGTTTACCAATATTGGTCTGAAGCCTTGAATCCCCACATCCCATCGCCCTTTTTTTTTAATTATATAAGAGAGAGTGAGCCAAAATGGAGGGGTACAAGGAGATGAAAGGACAAGGAATATATGGGTTGGAACTTATCGGTAAATTTAAGGGTTACATTATTAGTTCCTGAATGCTTGGACATGGTCAATATGGATATGGTAGCTAGCTAGGTTTCTTTGTCTTTTTTGTTTTTCGGGACATAACTGAGCTATATTTAGCCAACAAGATCAGACTAATATATATATGACTCCTTTTTCAATTCTCTATTTTTAATGAGGGAATTAACCCTATATAGGACGTTATACCGGGTTATATCCTAATATTTTGCAATGACAACATTTTTTAACAAAAAATAGTCTAGCAGCAATAATGAAATATATATCCTTTTTTCTTTTTTTCTTCTTTTCTCATTTGGCACGATTTAATAAGAATTGCTCCCCATGCTTTACTAAGAATATCGATCTAAGCTGTTTTGACCAAAAACATTGACAAGCTAGCATACAACATTATGAACTGGAGGTGGATGGATCAACAATACCCAATGTATCTTTAAAATTACGAAATTTAAAAATAAATTTAGAAACTATTAAACAAAACACTCAATAAATTTAAGAGTAAAAATGAAATAAAAATAAATTGTAAGGGGCCTTTTTGTGGATTTCAGATTTAAAATTAATTATTTTAATTTTAAATAATGCTATTATGGAAAGAGTAGCTTACTAAAGTGGTGTGCGGAAGTGCATGCATGTGAATAATTAATTGTGGGAACCGATATTTTGGTATTATTTTTAATATTTTTATACGTAGGCTCATATATTAATTGATGTATCGAATTTTTATTATCTAAATTATAGATTCTACATATAAAAATATCAATTTTCTTAATTATTTATCTTATTTTGGTGGTCGAGCTATCGAGCTAGCTCCTTAAAGTGAACTCTCATCACAAAAGCTGAAGATTAGTATATATTCTTTACTTGCTTCTTCGGTATCAATCGATCCCTTGTGTATATTATAGTCAATTATATATATTACGAACATATATACATATATATATATATATATATATATATGATTGTTCTATAGTTAACATTGTCAACTTAAGATTATTCTTACAACACATCGTGACCTTCTATTCGAAGATCAAACAATTAAATAGAGGGTCTGTCCGCAATTTAATACTGTAGACGAGACAGAAGACCAAATTAAATGCCCCTCCTTTTCAAGTTTTCCGTTTTGTAATATTAAAATGTGAATGTCAAATTCAATTTTTTTAGCTCTTAAGACTCCGATCATGTTAAAAGTCAATGATATATGTTTTGGAATTTTACGGTCTAGCTCATCCCAATGATATATCTGTCATCTGGGTCAATTTAAACCTTCACCCTTCGTGAAAAATTGTGTCGGCATGTTGAATGCAAATATGCAATCTCTGAAAATTTCTTTTCAGGTTTTTCACGATCCTTTTCCAATCTTCAAGAGAGAAACATATAACAATCCATTTCAAGTATCCGATATTTTAAACAAACACCAATGACTGCAATCTTGGGAATTGATCGAACCTTGAAAACTAAAAAAATTGAATTTAACATCCGCAATTTAATACTGCAGACGAGACTTATTTAAAAACGGTGTCGTTTCTAGTTGGCCATTTGGTCATACCTAGCTGGTCATACCTAGCGTTCACAGTTTAATACTGCGGACGAAGACTTTTATAAGAAGGTGTATTTTGGTCATCTGTCTCATCCGTAGTATTAAACTGTAGACGGGAGCTCTTTTATAGGATGAACGGATGAACGCTCACAATCTGTTATAAAAATAATGTTTAATTGACAACGTTATCAATGAATCAATACACACACACACACACACACACACACACACACACACACATATATATATACATATATATATATATATATATATATATATATATATATATATATATATATATATATATGGGAATTCATCCGTGACAAACGGTTGCTAAAAGTACTGTTCAACCAGTGGCGAAGCCACATAGATTTTTTGGGGTCAATCGACCCCACTGAAAAAAAAAATTACTTTATAATGTAAGATAAATTTTAAAAATTTTAAGTATTATATATAAATTGACCCCACTAAAATTTTATAAATTTTCTATTATACGGGATCAAATTAAAAATTTATAACTTTGTCAATCAAATTTTAACAACATATTACTCATATCCTCTCAATATATGTATCTCTTTCTATAATATTTTAAACTAAATAATAATCTAATTTATATTATTTTTAAAAATAAATAATAAATTACTGACTTATGAACAGTTGTGATTAAAAAAGTTTATTATGAGTCAATATAGTGTATATATATCATATATTATTACTCATTATATTTTGATTGTAATATAGTATATATATATATATATATATATATATATATATATATATATATATATATTCGAAAGTATAAAGTATTAAAAAAATTGGCTCGGGGGCGCTGCCCCCGAACCCCTACCAAATTATTTGTAATTCAATAATAATTTCGACCCCCACTAACGAAAGTTTCTGGCTTCGCCACTATATGCAACAACCTAGTTGATAACCGTTGATCTGTACAATAGAAGGTTGTAATTAAAATTAAAAAAGTCTATGCCGCTACAGGCTGTAGCGGCAGTCAATTAATTCAAAAATGCGTGCTAATTTACCTTGCTGCCCCTACTTTATACACGTGAAAAGTTGCTAATATTTCACCCCCTGCCGCATGAGCTTGTGGCGGCAGGCTTCACCATTTCTTACAATTATTATTGCACCATTAGTTATTCACCATTTCACCATTACAATTATTGCATTACAATTATTATTGTAATATTCGCATATTATTATTTTTATTATTATTATTATTATTATTATTAACAGTTGTATTATTATTACAATAATAATAATATTATTATTGTAATATTCTCATAATACTAATAATATTATTATGCGAATATTACAATAATAATTGTAATGCAATAATTGTAATGGTGAAATGGTGAATAACTAAAGGTGCAATAATAATTGTAAGAAATGGTGAAGCCTGCCACTACAAGCTCATGCGGCAGGGGGTGAAATATTAGCAACTTTTCACGTGTATAAAGCAGGTGTAACAAGATAAATTAGCACGCATTTTGGAATTAATTGACTGACGTTACATCCTGTAGCGGCAAAGCCTTTTTAATTTTAATCGCAGCCTTCCATTATACAGATCAACGATTATCAACTACGTTACTACACATTACTTTTAGTATATATATATATATATATATATATATATATATATATATATATATATATATATAGTTAACTGGGGCGTCAACAAACTTATTTTTAGAGCTCACTGCATCCTTTTTTCTTTCAGCAGTTGCCCTTCACAAACATAATTTATTTATGAATATTACTTGGTAGAGGTGATTTTGTTCATTAATCGTAAAAGAAAAGTGCAATAAAATTTCTCAAGATAGCATGCAGCTTCTTCTTAAATTAATTGATACTATAAAAATTAAGAAAATGTAGAACATGCAGCAGGGAAAGAAGAACAGAAAATTAATGAAATTCACTTAATTATATAATATATATATATATATATATATATATATATATATATATATATAAATGGATCGAGACAGAAGTAGTCTAATATATTAGTTGCGGCCACTAGTTTCTTCACAATCTGATCCATATGAAGAAGAGACTTCAGTTATTACACTACGGGTACCAGAAAATAAAGAAGAGGAAGAAGAGGAGGTAGGACTTGAATCACGAGAGAACATAGGCTGTTGTATTATTTCGTCTACTGTTTCTGCAGAACTTCCGATCTTCAGAAAAATGTGACAGAGAACCCAATCGCCCACTTGGATCATAGAATTCTGCAAATTACAAAAACAGAATTTGAAAAAAGAACAAAAAATGGTTTATGTAACAGGAGAGTGAAGTAAATTTGACAATTTCTTTTTTTGTCCGCGCGTGTGTGTATATATATATATATAGATAGATACACACACACACACCAAATGCATATGTACGTACCTGATTCGTTGGAGATGCACTTTTATTTGATTGAACGAGGCGATATTCGTGCATGATCCAATTGGTTCTGGACCAATGAGGAGGCTTTCCTTTGTAGAAAACAAGTGTCTTCTTCATTCCCATTATTACAACATTCTGTTTCCTTCTTGGACATACTATTTGTTTATCTAGTCCGGTTGCCTTCCAGTAACCACCTCCAGTTGCTCTATTACTTCTGCTTCCATTCCGGTACTTGGCTTCCTTCTTGCTGAAGAAGTATTTGTCCTGCTCCAAATCTCCTGTAAGACATGAGGTTTTTGGTACATTAATTAATTGTTATATATACGCGTACGTATATTATATATAGTACTCATATAATTAAACCACAATTAATTAACATTTTGAAACTGAGAGTTAATGATCATCGATATATATATATAATAATATATGTTAATTAAGATGCATGCATGGTGCAGCATATATATATGTACGTGATGTGAACCTGGCAAGTTCCAAGGATCGTATTTGCAAATATTGTCGTCAATGTCAGGAATAACTGAAGCAGGCAGAGGGCAGGAGGTTATTTTACGCGCCAAGTACTGAAAAACAATCTCTTCATCTGTAGGCTGAAACCGGAATCCAGGCGGCAATTTGATCGCTCCATCTTTAACAAAATTCATCACCTTCTTCTCCATGTTATATATAAATTAATATTTAAGTCTTAATCTCTTTACCTGAAGCTAAAGCTACAGAGGCTAATATTTTGAAGATATTCAATTATCATGTGTTATTAAGAATCATGAGCAGAAAGAAAGAAGACGATGGTCTTTATATAGTGAAGTAGGTACGTATGGTTTAATTATTGCTAGCTAAAATAGTTAAGTTGCTAATTAATAGGCAAAAAAAAAGGACTAATTAATTAATCCTTACCTTTGCATGCCGTTTAATGTGGATCACAGTTCATCAGTTCATGCATGCAATTCATTCTGTTCTAACTAGCTAGTAACATGGAGTACAATGTGTGGCGCACGTATGGTAATTAACAGATGAAAAGACACAGATAGGTTACCAAACCTCTCTACTTTAATTTTTTTTCACCCTTTAATTTCTTCATTTCTTTTTCAAACTCTAATTTGAGTGCCAACTTTAATTACTGTAAAGCATGCTTTCTGGATCATGTACAGTCATTCACTTTATAAACATAGCTGATTCTGCGGCCTTTTAAAGATTGAAGTCAATTAAAGCAACAAAAAACATATATGTCCCTCAAATGCATTTGTCTTTTTTCCTCTCTTATTTCTTGCTTTTTACTTTTGACTATTAATTATATTTTTATTTTCAAATTGTTTTTAACTTAATTATATTAATTATGATGTCTTGGTCCGATGGTTAAGACTGAGATTATGTAAGTCGTAACCTTTAAATACACTTTAAATTTTAAAAATCTTTGTTTTTTATAATTTAAACCCTAATTTAATTTATTTATTTTTACTTTAAGACATTAAACCTTAATGTCTCTAAATTTTTATAAATTAAACCTTTGGGCCATCGAATTTAGCATTTTTACCGGAATAAATCACGTAATATAAAATGAAAGGACAATTAAATCTTTTAACCGTATATATCATTTATATTAGCTGTGATTTTTTCACATTTTATTTCTTTATCATACAATAATCACGTGCTTACAATTTTATGAGCTTTTAAAGATATTTATGTTTGAAATTATTAAAAATACTTTCATTCGAATCAATTTTTACACGTCAATGACCAAAAGATTTAATTTATAAAAATTCAAAGATATTAAGGTTCAATGTCTTAAAAATGAAATATTATGGTTTAAAGTGTAAAAAAATAAAAATTAAGGTTTAAGCCGGCCTAATTAACATTCGGAAGCCAAATTTCATATAACTAATAACTTGAAAGAAATTTAAAAGGTAGCTCTAATTATTTGTTTATCTATTATATAATTCTAATCACTGATGACTTTGTATAATTAGTGGAGATATGACATTGAAAGGTAACCTTCCACCAATCCATGGATGAGATTTTTGGCAAGCGAAAATCAAAGTACCTGCTTTTGAAGCTCATTTTGAACAGTTTGGCATGAAGAAATAATTAAAAGAAAAAAAACATAAGTATTAAAAGTTATATATACTTTGAAATAAAAGCACATGCATGGACAACTTCATATATATATATATATATATATATATATATATATGGCCTGGCCGGGTGCTTTCCTTCGTTGAGAAGATGTTGCTTTTGTTGTTGCTCCCTTTGAAATGAAATGATGGTGTACGTCATAAAGTCAGCCCATACAATTAAGAAAAGCATTACATACAGCCGCAACTTGTTTAAATCTTCATCCTTCTTTCCATTTTACTTTTTTTATATTGTTTTTTATGTAATCTGCAGGTTGACAAATTAACTTTTAGGTTATGTTTATTTACAAAAATTATATTTGGGATATGATTATTAATTTTAAATATTTTATTTTTTAAAATTTTGATTTGAGATTATTAATTTCGGGATTATAAAATAATTTAATAGTCTTGACATTATAATTATAATCTCTGGATTATAATCCTAATATTAATAGTGTTGGGATTATATTAAACAGAGTTGATCAATTATATTAAACAATATTCAAAAAACAATTATATCTATTGTGAACTTTGATAATAATCAGTGGCGAAGTCAGAAATATATTCTAACTAGATACAAACCCGCGCGTTGCGGCGGGATTATTTATTTTTTTAATAATAAATATGTACATACAATTAATAAATTAAAATATAATAAGAAGATGATAAATTGTTGTGCGATGATCAAATTTTACACAGAAAAATAAATGAATATACATTATATGGGGTAGTGTTGAGAGTTTACCGGTTTGTTGTTCCAAGATATTTTTTGTAACAATTGTTTCAGGCCTTTGAGTAATTTCTTTGTTTTTTTCCAAGTATATTTACTGCATGAATTAAAAGTCTAAAATCTAAATATACAAAGCAAGAAAAAAAAAACAAAAAATGTATATTCATTTGTTTTGTATCTAGTTTCCATCCAATGTTGAAACCTATCTGATTTGTATAAACCTATATGCTTTGTAACTAGTTTCCATCCAATGTTGAACCCCAACTCGTTGAAATTTACCTATTACTATTACAAATAACCTCTTTTTTTTTTCTCCCATGAGAAAGATTTGATGAGGGGGAATATAACACATAATTATTGACTCTGATAGAAAAAGAGAGGTGAAACTGTTTAAATTCCTAACAATGGTACTCCAGTTCTTACAGTTGCCTGCAGATTCATTCATGATAATAATTGTCATTCATCAAATCAAATCGTAGTGTGTACTGGAACTTAGTCTGGAAGCAATAAATACCGGGGTGCAAGTATTTTATTTTATTTTTTCATTAAAAAAAGGTGTGATTTCTAGCAAGAATTATATGAGAACATTAAGATCACACAAAAGAATAACATACAACTATTTTGGGAAATATTCACATACTTCTTTTTTTAATGTCCAAGAAAAGGAGAAATTGAGCTATATTAATCAAAAAGCTAATGATAAATTTACTCATCATCATCTTCATCTTCATCGTTATCTTCATCATCATACTCATAATCATCAGCGCCATAAATCTCGTCTTAAAAGAAATCTTTGTCTCCGACCTTTCAGGTCCTGGAAATTAATCAATGGTAACTGAACTTTTATCTTCTTCTGATATATCAACAGAGGTTCTGCTCTCAGTTTCCTCCTCATGACTGCTGAAGATGTCTCCTCGTCAGGATACTCGTTCAGAGGGTTATCTTCAGCTGAAATTCAAAACGAAACAAATTAACTTAATGGTTTAAATTGAGACTGACAAGAGGTACAAGAGCAATCCTATATAAATGGAAAATACCATTTGAATCATAACTTTCATTTTCTGATTCTCATCAGGGCCATCATAAAAAACATCGTCGTCATCCACTTGTACCATAATCCAGAAACACGTACATATTCACGTCAATGAGGGGAGGGGAGGGGAGGGGAGGGGAGGGGAGGTCAACCAATAAATGAAACTATGAGTAAAAGCTCACAAAGGAAACACAGAATAGTATAAGCAAGGGACTCTGATCAATAAAAATCCATCTAAATGAACAGTATTACAGTAAAATCTCTATTTAGGAATAGACTTGGGACCAAACTATTTGTATTCTAATTGAGTGGTTATTACTAAATAGAGGTATTGGTACAAAATATTTTCTGAACACCCAAAAATATCCACTTTAACAAAAATATCAATAAGAACTCCCTAATAATTATTATTCAAAAATTATTTATGCAAATTAAGTAGTCTTTTATAGGAAAATGTGGTCTTTTATAGGAAATGTAGTCTTTTATAGGAAAATATAGTTCTTTATAGGAAATGTAATCTTTTATAGAAAATATAATCTTTTAAAATTAATATTGTCTCTCTCTCTCTCATATATATATATATATATATATATATATATATATATATATATATATATATATATATACAGAGAGGATCTCCAGCGGACCAAAAAAGCGGACCAATGAACGGACCAAGGCAAAAACACGCGGGTTTCAGGGCGCGGGTCGGTTCGGCCCACAGTTTGGCCCTGAAACCCGCGTGTTTTTGCCTTGGTCCGCTAAATTGGTCCGCTGGAGATCCTCTCCGTATATATATATATATATATATATATATATATATATATATGAAATTATTACTAAATAGATGTATATTTTCTTAATACGGGACTTAAAAAGTATATAACATATTATAATTTAGAGGTTATTCCTATTTATAACTGACCCAAATTGGGACCAATTTTTTTTATAATATTATAGAGGTTATTCTTATATAGAGTATTCCTAAATAGGAGTTTTACTGTAATATACACACATATATATATATATATATATATGTATATATATGATGGAAAAAAAGGATCAAAACAAAATATGGTGAATGGGCAAGTAGAACCTAAGTCCTAGTAGACCATTGATATTACAGCCTTAAGCTTATAACCTTTAACCAGAAAGTTTGATATAAGCAAATCGTGAATAAGCATTGTATATTCCAAATACACTTTTGTTTAAGCGCAAAAGCTTTGAAGTTCTTAATTACTTAGAAATCTACTCCTTGAAATAGCTTTTCAAAGTCAAATCACTATTAAACCACGAAGTTAAAGAAGGTTCAGAAACTAAGTTCACCTTCAGATCAATGAAGATATTACAAAACTAACTCTACACTCTTAACGGACAATGATATTTACCAAAATTCAGCCTTATGTATTAACAATCCACTTTGAGAACTCTAGCACATAGAGCAGTGCACTGTGCAGATGCACTAAGGACCTTGGAGGAGATAAAGGAGCACGAAACTCCCTTTCAGGCAAAGAATGCAACTATTTTACAAATGCTGAAAGAAAGATTGATCAATAGATCTTGTCTGGGATCCACTCGTCAGATTACATTATGAACTCTGATATGGCTTGGTGAAGTAAAACTTCAAGATAAATAAATAATACACTTATAGAGGCGCCCTTGTTCATGAAGGATCAAGAGACAATGTTGAGGTGATCGTGCCGCAAGCCAAATTTGTTTCTTATGCCATGGGACATGAGACAAACTTTATACAGCCCATTGGAAGACAATATAAGTTTTAGTGCAGTTTTGTTCAACAATGTCAATCCTGATCATTGAAGTAATGTCTGAATCATATATAAATCAACCACTAATAGCGCTTAAAACTTGAAAGGCAAGAATTTCATAGATATTGCTCTTAGATGGTTTGAATAATCTATAGCTAAATTAATACTCAGACAAGATATATGTGAAACTTTAATCACTCAGAATTTGCCTTAGATCCTTAATATATGTGAAACTTTAAAGTACAAAAAAGTAATGAAAGTATCCTCAGATTATCACTTACCAACACCAGAGCCTAACTCAATGATAGAACATCATCGGAGCATCTCAACATTCTTTGAAAGGTAATCGTACAATATTATCGCACCAGGCCACACCAATTGGGCCGTCAAATCAAAATCAGCTATCATTTGAGTTAATTTACAAAATAAGAGACTATATCATCTGAAAAATTACATGCACCAATATTTGACCAATGTGGAGGTTAGTTAACTTGACATATACCAACATAACTTTCTCATTTGTTTCCTGAAAAATACATAAATATCAAGTAGCTGATCCTAAAGCAACAACAATCTAGTGCCAGATAATGGCCAAAGCTTGTAATATGTTGAATAATGTCCCAGAAAATTTCTATATGTTCTCTCTTCAGGGACTTGCCTTCTACTCTCTCCTTGACTTGACTTAAAACTTTTGATCTCATGCTGCTTCAGCATCTGAGGCCTCTCCTACCAAATAAATATTATTCTATTGGTGACTACACTTGCATCCTATACAAGCATTTTTTTTATATATACTACCTAGGTTTCAAATTATAAGATTATTTTTGACTTTTGAAAGTCAATTTGAGTCATTTTCAAACACAAAATTGAGAAGATTCATTAAATTTATGAAACAATAAATATTACAACAATGAGTAATATTTTTAGATAGTTTACCATATTAATTAATGTATTGGTTAAAATTAAATGAATTAATGTCAAAATTTTGAGTTTGAGAATGTTTTAAGTTAAATTCAAAAAGGTCAATAATGATCTTATAGTTTAAAACGGGAGTACATATAAGGACATTCTAGAACAACATTTTTTCTAGAGGTAAACTAGAATTTAAAAGCTGGACAGAACAAAATTTGTATCCACCAAACCCCCCTGGCTGATATTAAAACCCAAAAAAAAAACTACGGTTATCAGCCACAAAAAAATACTAAATATAATTATAGAACTGGAAAACAAAATAACACCAAAACCTATAAGTTTAGCATCATTGAGTTACTCGTAACAAAAACTACTCCAAAATAAGGGCCACATTGCACAAGAATAGGATCTACCAAATTAAGCTTAGTATGTTCCTTTATAATGGATCTTTTATTTTTTGATCCATTATTTTTTGGATTATAATATATATATATATATATATATATATATATATATATATATATATATATATATATATGTATATATTAGATGAAAAAAGAATATATGTACAGGGAAAGAGTATTCCACCCACAAAATAAAAATAAGAAATGAAAAGAAAAATAATTTGAACCGGATAAGCAACAAAGCCTCAAACAAACAGGGCATTACGATCCTTAAGGACACATTGTACAAACACAAAGCAGATATAGAAGGAACAAATGAAACAAAAACAAAGCTTCACCTACTTCTATTTTGTATTAGGAGGATCAGCCAGCGCATCAGAGATTCTGTAATCATTGGTAGGCAAATCAATTGTATTTAGGTATCCAATAAGAACAATAATTGATTATCCTGTAATCTCACCTTATTCAATTGATCGCCGTACGTAGTCTATTTCATTAACTGGCCCTTGCATTCGACAACTACCACTCAAAACTGGGGTGATCTAGAAAGCAAACCAAACAACATCAATTACAGTGTCCAAAATCATTAGCCAAATGTTTACATTCATTTACCAAACCATGTTTGCATTACATAGTGATGCCACATAAAGCACCTAGTATCTTAAGCATGATAACTAATAAGAAAAAAATATACGTGTTTATACATAACCACTGGAGTTATAAATTACCAACAAAAACACATCAAAATTAAATTTATTTTAAAAATCCCAATAATAATAACTGTGCAAATAACAAAATTAATTACAGAAAAATGAAGTGCTCAATTACGGAAACATTAGGGGAAATTAAAATTGAAAGGATTGAAAACATAAATTACATGCCTCCGATTTCTTAATCATCATAGACGCATTGTAGAGCTCTTCGATGGTTCGTTTCTTGCGGTTCACCATCGCCGAAATCTACTGACAATGGATCAAACATTAACTTGTTTTGGATTTCAACCCATCTCCCACGATTTCAACCTACAATAATAAATTTATTTAAAAAATCCCCAAATTCATCTCTACATATCTCTAATTATGAAAAAGAATTGAAATTAACGAAAATTAAACAGCGGCAGTATAAATAAAGAATGAAATGCAAACAATCTAATTATGAAAAAGAAATGAAATTGACGAAAATTAAACAGGGGCAGTATAAATAAAGTATGAAATACAAAAAAAAAATGAATGCTCGCCGTGTTCTGCTTCTTATTTGGGTCCGATACAGGATGTTTATCCTTTGGGGCTAAGTCTTCTTCACCGTTTGAAAGAATTTGAACGAATTTAGTTGCCATATTTAAATATATGATCCCAGATTTAGGGGATGAATTTAGTTGTCATATTTGAATATATGATCCCAGATTTAGGGGGAGCCTTATATGTTTTGTTAGTTGGGCATTTTTGTAAAGGGTAAATAGGAGCATTAATTAGGATGGACAGGTGGATATTTTTTAGAATGCCAACAAAATGTGTAAGGATTCATTGAAATTTAATTATAACGATAAATTATCTTCTCATCCCTATTTCCTTCTTCGTATCTCTTATCTAGTAAAGCAAATAAAGAGGTCATAGTTGGAAAGTAGATATTATTACAAATTGATATGAGATAAACAATAAAGAAAGAAATAAAAATGGCATATTGTTAACACCTAGAGAGGAATAATCAGGGGGGTTATCGAAATATGAAGTAATTGACATCATTTCTAATTTTTTCAATCCATTACTTTGTATGAACAAAAATTAATGTATTCTTTCAAACAAATAAGCCGACTTGTAAACTTGATAAGAAACTATGTGAATCCCTCTATCTATCAAAACAATGACCAGAACTGTGGGAGATTTTAAATGACAAAAGAAGCATATAACTTACACAAGCTGCAGGATTGAAGAAATTAAACTATCCGATATGGGTCCAGAAAACTTATTGCATGATAAATCCCTACATTGACACAATGCTAAAACTGTGAATTGATATTAAATATATGCAAGTGAGACATTACTTCTGCAATGCAACAAATCACAACATATATTGTGAGTATACATCACCGATCTTGGGTCGCCAGATACATGGTACAGAATTCAAATACAACTTACTAATACAACTGTCGTGTACAATACGACAAAACATAAACTGTGAGTTTGAATACAAATACTGTTTACTAGAGATTATACAAACTCAAAAGGAGTCCTCATTATAATTATTATCACACTATTTTACAGAATAGTGAGGACTACTAATGCTATCCTCTGGACCATCACTCCGTTTCCCGACTCGTCCCAGCGATATTCTCATTTCCTGAATAGAACAGTGAAGGAAAAGGTGAGCTCAACTAGCCCAGTAAGAAATATTATGACTAAGATAATGTAAAATAAATTATCATTAGCCTTCAATAGTGTTAAACTGATAAAATATAATAAACATCAAGTTTAACTACAGCGGAACAAGCAATCCATTAGAAGAGTCAAGTAGAGAATAAAATCTATTATCTTCTATGATTAAAAAGATTTTTCAACACTGTTATCGCTGGGACTCAGCTTAATAAAATAATCCACATCATCGAATCACCCCTGCACTACGGCCAAGAATATTTTTAGTATCACGACCACAATTATTCATGCACTATGGGCCAAGAATATTTGTGTATTCATTAATAGTCATGATCATGCCAACAACTGTCCATCAATGTACTACGGGCCAATGAGGACTTTTACCACATTATTTATAACATTACGGTCATGATTATACCGAATAATTCCTGGTCATAATCATACCAAGTCCATCTATGCACTATAGGCCACAGATGACTTTCAATATTTTATAAACATGAGGATGATGACAATGATATAAGAATTCAATAAAACAAATTCAAGAATTAATTTATCCAAGAATTAACAACGTCCAAATTGTCAATATGATACTGCTTTGTGGAGAAAAATTCAAGAATTTTTAGAAGAATATTTCCATGAAAAGATACTAGATGAAGCGCAAATATCAAAGATATTTCACTAATTTCATGGAGTATAGAAGTCAAAGTTTTAACCAACTGAGTATAATAAAGAATGGAATAATAAAAGAAATCACCATGCATGCGATAGACCGCACAGACAGGTTATTCCAACAGAATAATAAATAATGGAACCAGGTCCTGCGTAAAACGCACAGACAGGATATTCCAACAGAATAATAATAAAGACAGAACCAGGTCCGGTGTAAAACACACCGTCCGGTGTAAAACACACAGACAGGATGTTTCAACAGAATAATAATAAAGACTGAACCAGGTCCGGTGTAAAACACACAGACAGGATGTTCTAACAAAATAATAGAAGAATGTCACCAAGTATAGGGTAGACCACGTATACAGGTTATTCTAACAGAATAATAAATAATAGAATAACAGAAGTTCTCTTCATAAATACAAAAGAAATAATACCCCTTACCGTTTTAAAGAAGAACTGAAATAAAGAAGTAGTTAAGTAGCAGAATACTTTTTTTCTTTCTCTCTATAGTTTCTCTCTATAGTTTCTCTCTCTAGAGTTCAGTGAATTCGTAAGAAAATAATGAAAGAATGAGTTTCTATTTATAGGAAAATGGAATGCATAGTAACTAATCCATGAACGGTCCAGATTGATTTACTTTAATCTGACGGTCCATATTTAAAGAAAAATCTTTTAAATAAAATATAATATATTCTATTTATAGAATAACTTTAATAAAGTATTCTATTTTATATAAAAATATGTTTATATTTTATTACGTTAATAATACGAATAAAACAAAACTTCATTATCGCTAAATAATTCATATTATTAATTGACAATAATTGAATCAAACTGAGTGACTTCTCACATAAGCATTAATAATCAATACCGTGTGCTACTATGCAACCACACGTATTACTGTACTTTTACTATCGAGTAGTTCAACAGTATCAACGGTAAAACTTTCGTCGTTATTTTTAATAAAATATTTTTGTCGTTTTCTCAATCCGACAATAATTCCGTTGTGGAGTCCACCAATAATTGTATCGTCGTACGGATATTTTCTGACAAAAAGAATATTCCCCGACCAAACAAATATTTTATAACAACTTGCTTACTTTGCAAAATTTATAAATATTACCCTCAACTATAACATTATATTAATTTTACTCCATAATATTCAAAAATAATATTTATAGAAAATTCATCTTTATTCAAAAAGTTGGGGTTTTACAATCTCCCCTTCTTATGAAATTTCGCCCTTGAAATTAGGGTACGTACCTGGTATGTCGAAGAGGTAAGGATACCTTGATTTTATTTTAGATTCTAACTCCCAAGTCATTTCCTCAACATTGTGGTTTCTCCACAAAACTTTGACTTGAGGTATAACCTTGGTGCGTAGAATATGTTCCTTCTTATCCAAGATTTGAACATGAACCTCTTCATACGTCAAATCTTCTGCTATTTCTTCCGGTTCTAACTCAATAATGTGGTTCGGGTCTTCCACATATTTACGTAGCATGGATATGTAAAAAACGTTATGAACACAAGACATACTTGGTGGTAAAGCGAGTCTATAGGCCACATTTCCTACTCGATCGAGGATTAAAAATGGGCCGATAAATCGAGGATTGAGCTTTTCTCTCTTTCCAAATCTTGCAACTCCTTTCCACGGAACAACATGTAACAACACATGATCTCCTACATCAAATTCCACGTCCTTTCGATGAAGATCAGCATAACTCTTTTGTCGATCTTGTGAGGTTTTTATACGTTGCCGGATCATTTGAATCGTTTTCGTAGTCATACGTACCAACTCCGGTCCCAACAACGTTGCTTCACCCACCTCATCCCAACATACTGGAGAACGACATTTTCTTCCATACAACGCTTCGAATGGAGTCATGCCAATACTTGCTTGATAACTGTTGTTGTAGGAAAACTCCACCAATGGTAAGAACTTGTCCCAACTTCCCTTGAAATCAAGGACACAGAGCCTTAATAGATCTTCAAGAGTTTAAATAGTCCTCTCTGATAGTCCGTCCGTTTGAGGATGATATGCCGAACTAAATCGTAAATCTGTGCTCATAGTTTTTTGTAAACTAACCCAAAATCGTGAAGTGAATCTTGGGTCTCGATCAGAAACTATAGATACTAGCATACCATGCAGTCTTACAATCTCGTTTACGTACATACGAGCAAGACGTTCAAGTGTATAAGTTTCTCGTATCGGTAAGAAATGAGCAGACTTGGTCAATCTATCAACAATGACCCAAATCGCATCTATGCCTTGAGAAACTTTGGGAAGACCGGTAACGAAATCCATGGTAATGTACTCCCACTTCCATTCTGGAATTTCAAGTGGTTGCAATGGACCTTTTGGTACTTGATGCTCCGCCTTGACTCGTTGACACGATAGACACCTTGAGACAAACAGCGCTATCTCTCTCTTCATATTGCTCCACCAAAATGTATGACAAATATCATGATACATTTTGGTACTCCCAGATTGGATTGCAAACGGTGTGTTATGCGCCTCCATCATGATTTTATACTTTAAATCAGGGTCGTTAGGAACACAAAGTCTGGAGTTGACTCGAAGTATTCCTTCATCATCGATTCTTACTTCTGGCATAACACCTTCTTGCACTTTCTTCCTCATACGCATCAGCTCCAGGTATGTAGCTTGAGCAGCTTTAATGTAAGACCCCGAATTTTATGAAATAAAAATATTCAATTTTTCTTATAATTACAATTCAGTAAATGGTTAAATTGATGGGTGAAATGTGAAATTTTTTTAAAATAAACAAGTGGTTATAAAATAATCATTGTTGTCGGGGAATATTCGTTGATCGTGGAATATTCTTTCTGTCGGGGAATATTCGTACGACGGCGCAGCTATTTGTGGGCCCCATAACGGAAAACGGTCGGATGAAGATAACGACAAAAAATTGAATTTTTATAATTAACGGCGTAGTTGTTACCGTTAACACTATTGGAATACCCGGTGGTTAAAATACAGTAATACGCGTTATTGCACAGTAGCACACGGTATTGCACAGTATTTTTTCAATTATTGATTCTTACGTGAGAAGGCACTACTCAATAATTGTTACAGTAATTTCTGTTCAATATTTTATTTTATTGAATCAATAATTGTTGCGTTGATATTTTATATTATTGTTGTTTCAATAATTGTTACTGCACAGTATTTTCTATTATCAGATCAATAATTCATATTATTTGAATAATATTATTAGATAGCATTATTGCCAATGTCTAGAAAGTTCTGTCTAAGGAGAGGTTTAGTCATCTAATTGCGCGCCAGTATGGAAAAATCCTTATTGGAAAGCCCCCTCTTTCCTGAGAACTGTCTGGTTGTCATAATTGTGATTCTGTAATATTATTTGTGAATAATTAATTATTAATTTATATGATAATGAAATATTTATTTGATGTGGATATAAATGAGGGATATATTTTTGTGGTTAAAAATGAAGGAGTTAATGTTGAGGTTTATCAGTATTTTTGTCGGAATGGAGGTATTAAAAATTAGGATTTTTGAGATATTTTGCGGGGGTTATAATTTTTAATCTGACCGTTGGATCGTGGTAATTTTTGGATATGTTATACATATATAAGTTGAGTATATGTCCATAAATTTTGAACCGTTAAAAATGAACGTATGATTTATTATGAATTTTACGAGACGACTGGTTCAGAAATTGTTGAAGTTTCGGAATTTATCATTTTAGTAGAAAATTCTAGAATTGGTGGACCCCATTCTTGGTTGATGAAGAAATGTACTGAGATTTTTATTCAAATGTGGTGGGTGGGAATAGTAGCAGGTAAAGCCATCAGGTTGCAGGTTAAGTCTGCTTCGGCGTGCTAACATTTTCCTATAAATAGAGGGCTAAGTTAGAATTGAAAATCACACCAGAAACATAAGTTTTCTCTCTTTTTCTCTCTAGATTATTGAGTGTATTTTGTGAGTATTTAGATACTTGGTGAGTTGCTATTCATCAGTGCAAGTTTCTTTCAGCGTCATATCCGATATCCAGTCAGAAGTGTTACTCTTTTGAGGTAAGGGATTGTAAGGGATAGTATGGGATATTAAGGGATGCTATATTCTTCATAATGATGTTATTCTTTCAAAATTGGTTTCTTTTTCAGACCAAATTATCGTTGATTTATGATTATTGCTCTCGAAAATAAATGCAGATGTTGATCATATTGTTTTTATTATCATATATAACATTTTTATAACCCTGATGTTGAATTTCTCTTTCACTTGAGTGTAAAGATGGGTAAATTATTGGTATGATCGTGACTGAGGAATGTCTTTGGCCTGTAGTGCAAAGATGAATTGTTAACTGGTATGATCATGACCATTGAATTTATAATTAAATATCTTTAACTTAAGTGCAAAGGTGAATTGATCAACATGGTTATAATTATGGTTTATATAAATTCTGAAATGATTATGTATTTCTTTGAGATATGAATATCTTTGGCCTGTAGTGCAAAGATGACCTGTTGTTGAATATCTTTGGCCTGTAGTGCAAAGATGAACTGTTGATGAATATCTTTGGCTCGTAGTGTAAAGATGAATTTATTAGTATGATTATGAACAAGAACTGTGATTTGGTATAACCATGATCTTTGATGTTTCAGGTAAAGACAGGTGATGAAAATTATCCTCGTCCAATGCAAAAAGGAATTTAGAACCATAATTATGATTATGAGTTATTCACATGATTGTGGACAGGAACTGTTGATTGATGTTACAGGGTTAAAACATTGCTGGTGGACTTTTAATGTGGAGAAGATAGTAGACTTTATGGTCTATTTGACTCTTCTAAAGGATTGCTCGTTCCGCTGCAACTATGGTTGAAAGTTTTATCATCTACCATATGTTCTAACTCTCTGATTTATTACTGTTGAAGGCTATTGATAATTTATTTATCTTTAGTCATGATATTCTTTACTGGGCTAGTTGTGCTCACCCTTCTGTTCACAATTCCTTTTAAGTAATAAGAGTGTAGCTGGGTCGAGCGGGGGTAACAGGGGAATAGAACGGTGGTCATCATTTAGGAGTTATATTTGGTGAATCATCTAGGGTGAAGCGAACCCAACGTTGGAAGGGTGTTTTGCCACTATTATACAAGATGTCTAATGACATACAACCTCGTGTCATCATAAGACAGGATTGTGCTCATCCACTTGCTGAGTATATCTACGAGCACTACCTATATAATCTTGGTGTTTGTTTGAAGTATAATTCTCAATTAGAGACAGTGGAGATAATGATAAGTCAAGAGAAGACTCGCCATTGGGAAGAATATGATAGTAATCTTTTCGTTTTTCTTTGGGGTATATTGGGTCAACCAAGAATAATTCTGTGGCCATATGCACTACAAGAAAAAGCGCCATCTGCGACCAATAATATCAGCGACCGCCGTATCCGGTCGCTGATAATAGTAACAGCGACTGCTATCTGTGACCGATAGGATTCTAGTCGCTAGTTCATATCAGCGACCGCATGCGGTCGCTGTTCGGTCGCTGATATGAATTTCCCTCCTAAAATTTGGTGCGAAACTTTGGCGGGGCGACCACTCTCTATCAGCGACCACGGTCGGTCGCTGATATGTCCACGTCATTAAATATTAGCGACCGCATGCGGTCGCTGATGGCGGTCGCTGATTCTCATGAACTTAATCAAGTTCAGCAGTTCGCTCGATCAGTACTGAAGAAAAAAAAGAGGGGGAGACACTGACGAGAGGGAGAAGAGGGAGTAGGAGGAGAAGAGAAGAGAAGAGGGAGGAAAACTACCGCTACTGCCGACGCCTTCACCACCGACATCACCGGCTGACGCCTTCACCACCGCCGGTAACCCCTTTAATTAATCCCTAAATTAAACTATTTTTCTGTTATTTTTGATTGAATGGGCATGATTTGTTTTTCTGAAGATGTGAATGTGTTGATGTTCTGCTTCTAGATGCCATTTTCTTGAATTTTTTGGGTTTAATTTGAGTTTGACTGAAAATCCAGTTTAATTTACAGTGACTTGTTCAAAATGGGTAAATTTACAGTGTCTTGTTCAAAATGGGTAGAACCCTAATGGGTATGAAACTTTTGGGATAATCAATGAATTTAAAAAGAGAGATTCTTTTATGAGTTGATTGATACCTATATGTATATATATACACACATACATCATATATGTATAATTTTGTAAGTATATACACACACTTTACACCACAAGAATAATTTGGGAACATGCATGATTAGGTTTCATGTTTTAATATGAGATTATCTAAAGTTGGATAATTTTTTATTACTGAATAACAGTTGTTGAAATTTGGAAAAATTTTGAATATAACATTACTGCTGAATATATTGTTGCTGAAATTTAGATAAATTGTTGTTGATATTGCTGAAATTGGGACAATTTTTGGGCTTCTTATTGTTGTTACTAATATTGGATTCTCCTAAATTATGCCCTGAAATTGGTCAAGTATGCATGCCCTCGTGCATGTGGATAATTCATATTATAGGGGAGACTCTGCCGAAATTTTTTCATATATAAGTCAAATGGCTATATAACTTGAACATTAGGGCTTAACCCAAAACCTTGGTTGTAATATATGATCATACTTATACCAATCCAATAACTTGAACATGAGTATGACATAAAACATAACTAGGAATTAAGTTTATCCATAATTCAATCAAGAAGAAGGTTCAAAGAAGTTTATCCATAATTCACAGTCGAGAAGACATACTTGTCTAAATCTTCATATATAAGTTAAATGGCCATATATGCATTCGTATTCACAGGGGCTAATAGTATGCCTTCTTCTGCAATCTTGATATACGCATCGTTATAGTTTCTAGAACACATTTCAAATTCCATTGGTTGTTCTTCAAACTTGACCATCAAGATATTTTCATCACCTAATGTCCTATCATATGCAGACCATGCATGATGCAATGATTCATATTCTACCCCTAGGAATCTATTGTCTTTAGGTTGTTTTGGCATGTATCCTTGTTCAATTCCCGAATAATCATATATGATGCACACTCATGTTATATATGTATATATACATCTATATGTATTTATAAGCATCATAAATGGGATTGAGCTGAATTGTAAATCTCTAACAAGGGAATACAATAAATTCATGTCAACTTCGGTACCGTGCAATCATGGACCTCTATTTAGACTGTAGTTGGATGGCACGACGAAAGTCAAGTGCCCAGATAGGTGCTACAGCTGAATTTAGAGCTGGTTGCCAAGTATTTTTGGAGTATGCGTATAGTCACCCGGAATGTATGAATGGTAAGTCGCAGATACGATGTCCATGTTTGAAGTGTAAGAATGTAAATTATATGGATAGAGACATGATAAACTATCATTTACTTGTTTCTGGGTTCATGAGAAATTACGAAGAATGCTGGTGGGCACATGGGCAGAGAAGAGATGGTGGCATCACACAAGTACATAATTCTGGCAGTAGTACTCATCGTATGAATGAAATGGTTCATGATATTGCATGGCCAGATTTTGATTGGGAGCAAGGCAGAGAACAACCTATGAATTCTGATGCCAAAGAATTCTTTAAGTTGTTAAACGACGGTAGCGAGCCATTGTGGCATGGTTGCACCAAACACACTATATTGTCTGCAGTGGCGACATTACTTAACATCAAGGCTGATCACAACATGAGCCATGAGTGTTTTGAGTCGCTCTTGAAGGCCATTAAGAGTATGTTGCCTGACGGTGAGAAATTACCTGGTAACTATTACTTTTGTAAGAAAATGGTGAAGAAGTTGGGTCTTGGATACCAAAAGATCGATGCATGTCCCAACGATTGCATGTTGTTTTATAAGGAAAATGAACAGATGACAAGGTGCACGTTTTGCAGTCATGATCGGTTTAGGCCTAATAAAGAGGGTGTGACTACAAAAAAATCAAGTATACCGTTTAAGATTCTAAGGTATTTTCCAATAACACATCGGCTAAAAAGATTGTACATGTCTTCAAGAACAGCTGAACATATGAGTTGGCATGCGAAATCTCCAGCTAAAGATGGAGAACTAAATCATCCCGCAGATGGGAAGGCTTGGAAAGATTTCAACTTAGCACATCCTGGATTTGCATTGGAACCTAGAAATGTGAGGCTTGGATTGTCCACCGATGGTTTCAATCCGTTTGGCCACTCAGCTGTTCCGTACTCATGTTGGCCTGTGATTGTTACTCCGTACAACTTGCCACCTTGGATGTGTATGAAACAGCCATACTTATTTCTTTCACTCTTGGTTCCTGGTCCTAAGAGTCCTGGAAAGAACTTAGATGTTTACTTGAGACCTCTTATAGACGAGTTGAAGGTATTGTGGGAGGATGGAGTACAGACTTGGGATGTTGCAACGAAAACAAATTTCAACCTTAGGGCAGCGGTTATGTGGACTATAAGTGACTTCCCAGCTTATGGTATGTTAGCTGGATGGAGTACACACGGGAAGTTGGCTTGTCCGTATTGTATGGAGCATACAAAGTCGTTTAATCTATCAAAAGGTCGAAAGCCTTGTTGGTTTGACTGTCATCGTCGGTTCTTACCGGTAGATCACCCATTTCGAAGAAATAGAGAACACTTCAGGAAAGGGAAAGTAGACAATGATATACCTGCACCGCGATTTTCGGGAACGGAGATGCGAGATCGTGTGATGAGATTGCCGGTTATCCCATTTGGTAAGGTTGATGCCACAAATATAATCAATGGGTTTGGCGAATCTCATAACTGGGTTCGGAGAAGCATCTTTTGGGAACTGCCTTATTGGTCTACAAATTTGATTCGTCATAATCTAGATGTGATGCATATTGAGAAGAATGTGTTTGACAATGTGTTTAACACTGTGATGAATGTTACGGGGAAGACAAAAGATAACGATAAGGCACGTTTGGACATGAAAGATATTTGTAAGCGTCCCGGATTAGAACTTTACGAATCTCCTAATGGTAAGATTGTCAAACCGCATGCAAAGTACACATTGTCCAAAAAGCAAGTTGAAGATGTATGCACATGGGTTAAGTCTCTGAAACTACCAGATGGATATGCATCAAACATTGCAAGGTGTGTTACGGGTGGGAAATTGCAAGGGATGAAGAGTCATGACTGTCATGTGTTCATGGAGAGGCTCATGCCTATAGCATTTCGGGATCTGCTTGATAAACCAATATGGGATGCTTTGACGGATCTTAGTCGTTTCTTCAAAGACTTATGTTCAAAATCATTAAATGAGAAGGACATGTCTGTACTTGAGAAGAACATCATAGAGATCACGTGTAAACTGGAAAAAATATTCCCACCTGGTTTTTTTGACTCCATGGAGCATTTGCAAATCCATCTTCCCTATGAAGCTCGTGTTGGGGGTCCAGTTCAATATAGATGGATGTACCCTTTCGAAAGGGTGATGGGAAACCTTAAGAGAAAGGTTAAGAATAGAGCTTATATCGAGGGGTCGATATGCGAGGCATACAGTTTCGATGAGATATCTACGTTTGTCTCAGACTATTTTCCGGACGAAGTCTTGACAAAGGCCAATCGAGTATCGAGACATGATGATGGGGGAAATGTTGAACTAAATGGTCGACTATCTGTATTTGGTCTATCGGGCCGCGCTTATGGAAAAGGGAAGCGCATATTCCTCTCTGAGCAAGAATTACATGCTGCACATACTTACATTCTTCTCAATTGCGAGGAGATTGACGAATTTGTGAGGTACACATGTAAACTTGATAATTTATCTTTTAAGTTGACAATTTATTCCAATATGTTAATGTTTATAACATGGTATAGATTGTACGATGACGAGTTAAAAGTGAAGCATCCCGGCATAACTGATAAAGATGTTCAAATCAATCGGGATAAAAACTTTGCACTTTGGCTAAAGGACAAAGTAAGGGTATATATAAGGGTTTAATATTTCCATTGTTATAAATATATTTTAATGTAAATTATTGTATATTGTAGTGATTTTCAAGATAGTAAAATTGTGAAGTGCATTTCACAATTATGCTTACAGAACTGGCCTACGCCAGTGATTACATGGGCGAGCACACCTCTCGCCCATAAGGATGCAGTTTGGGCTGAATTTCAGGTATATTTATTTAATCACTCTGATAGATAATACATAGTTAATCAACTAATAGTTTAGTAATGTTGGATTATGGTATTATAGTAGTTTTAATATTATTATTGTTGTTTTATTTGCAGAAGCGGTATAGATGGGATGACGCACATGCATCAGTTATTCAAGCACTGTTCTGGCAGAAGTGCGCCGTCCGGACTAAAGATAATCTAAACAAAGAACGACAGAAAGCCCTGCACAATGCTGAGATTGACCATCCAGGATAGGGTGAGCAGTATATGCATGAGCATTGCCCCTGGTGGTGCGCACATCCCATATGGGTGCAGATGTGTGAGCAGTGGAGAGCTGAGAGCTGGGTCAAGAGACGTAAGACTGCCGCCTCGAACAGATCCTCAGGTGTATCTGAAGGCGAAAAGGCAAAAGGCACGTACAAGGGCGGCAGTATATCTCAGCTGCAACATATTGCTGCTAGGGTACGTATGTATAACAAGCTTATTGGCTTAGTTATTTGTCTTTATGTTTACAGTCATGTTTTGTAGCTAAAATATCATATGTTTACATATTAATATGAGAACATGAACTGTAGGAGTCTGAGTCTCAAGGTCAACCTATCAATTGGTTAGATGTGTATGTGGCCACCCGTGATGGTCTGCCTGATGCTGTTCAGATAGCGGTAATAAGTTAACTTTAAATATATTATAGTCATGTTTTTTAGCATTTCGTATTTATTTTTAACTATTTATTTGTTGACCTTCTGACAGGACACTTATAAGGGCTTAATGAACGAGCGCTATCCTGAAGGCACCCCGCGTCCGGCGATTGATCAAGAATTGTGGGAGAGGGCGTCCGTCGTGAAGAAAAATTATGTTAAAGGTCAAGGACAAAGACGACGCCCGACCATCAGTGGCACAGGCAGCTCTGCTACCCAGTCTACACAGTCTACACAGTCATCAGGTCATCCAGCCTATCATACTCCTGCTGACTGTGTGAGAGCGATCTGTCAAAATCGTGATCTTCTTCTTATACTGGGCGGGCATCTGCATTCTCTGAATCCTGATGACTTGGCAAAGGCAGTGGCGGAAGCAGCAGCATCACAGCATCAGGGTGGCGACCAGGTACTTTTAATGTTTCATTACGTACATTGTCTATTATTTAGCTTTCCCCAAGTCATAGCAGTATCAACACATGTAACATATATGTTTTATTCTTTTGTTAATTACAGGGTACTAATTTGAATGATCCATGAAGAGCTAGACCAGTCATGCATGTTAGATTTGTAAAGCCTTGTTAGACTTGTTTTTTAGATTTTTAAAGCCTTGTAATCTTTTAAACTACTTATCTTTGGACTGTATTGGTTTACGATTCTATTATATGGATGTTTACGATTGTATTGTGTTGTGTTGATTTAGATTCATTCTTTGGACTGTATGTATGGATGGATGTTTATCATATAGTAGTTATCATGGATGGATGCTTATATATACTGCTGTGTGTTGGGATAAAAAGCAGGTACAAAGCAGGTTATTTTTGGGAAATCAATAAAACAGGAAAAATATTTAAAAAAAAAACAAAGTCAGCGACCGCGTGCGGTCGCTGATACAGTATTAGCGACCCAGTAAGGTTCGTCTACTTCAGCGACCGCATGCGGTCGCTATTATCAGTCGCTGACACGTGTACCACATCACGTCTGACGCATGACTCAGCATGAGTCAGAATAGCGACAGCTGAGGTCGCTGATTGCGGTCGCTAATAATGCGGTCGCTATTGTTGGTCGCTGATGTCTTTTTAGCGACAAGATTTTCTGCGACTACTATTAGCGACTGCATCCGGTCGCTGATACCCATCTGCGACTATATGCGGTCGCAGATGTGCGGTCGCTGATAAGCCTTTTTGTTGTAGTGATGATATCTATCACAACCTAGAAGTATGGTCTCCCATGTACAAAGGTTTTCTTGAGCACTTTTCAAATATTCTAATTTCTAAAACAGTTTTTGACTATACCTTTATATAAGGTGTCATTGTGAGGTGCTGTCCACGGTTGGGACATGTGTCACATTTGGTATATATTTGTATCCAAACTCACAGCATATGTGTTGTTGTATTTAATACGACAATTGTTGTAATAAAGTTGTAGTTATTTTCTGTACCATGTATTTGGCGACTCAGAATGGGTTGGATGGAATGGACCTGTTTTGGGGGCGTCACATTTAACTTTATCAATTAAAGTCGGTTCTACTCGTATATTCGTCATCATCACATGGGTCCCTGGAGTTTTTAACTCTATCTCCATCCTTTGCAAGTCACACAAAATGGGCTTTTATGTTGTCAATATTGCACTCGTACTCGCATATGATCTTCTACTCAATGCGTCAGCTACCACGTTCGCTTTTTCAGGATGGTATTGGATGGTATAATCATAATCTTTCAACAGTTCAAGCCAACATCGTTGTCGCATGTTGAGTTCCTTTTGAGTGAAGAAATATTTGAGGCTTTTATGATCCGTAAAGATCTCCACCTTCTCCCCATACAAGTAATGCCTCCAAATTTTAAGTGCGAAGACCACAGCTGCTAACTCTAGGTCATGAGTAGGATAATTCCTCTCATATTCTTTGAGTTGTCGTGAGGCATAGGCTATGACTTTTCCATGTTACATGAGAACACATCCTAACCCTTTGCCCGAAGCATCACTGTAGATGACAAATCCCTCTGAACCAGATGGTATTGTCTGAACAGGTGCTGAAATGAATCTCCTCTTGAGTTCTTGAAAACTCTCCTCACATTCCTCGCTCTAACCAAACTTTGTATCTTTTCGAGTCAGCTGAGTTAGTGGAATAGCGATTCGAGAAAACCTTTCTACGAATCTCCGATAACAACCAGCTAAGCCGAGAAAGCTACGTACTTCGGTCACTGATTTAGGTTGTTCCCAGCTTTGAATAGCTTCAATCTTTGATGGGTCAACAGATATTCCATGACTTGATACCACGTGCCCAAGGAATGCTACTTCCTCAAGCCAGAACTCGCATTTCTTCAACTTGGCATAAAGCTTATATTCACGAAGCTTTTAGAGTATCAGCCTCAAGTGTTGCTCATGATCTTCACGACTTTTGGAATAAATAAGGATGTCATCAATAAAGACGACCACAAAGTGATCCAAATATTCATTGAATACTCGGTTCATCATATCCATAAAGGCAGCAGAAACATTAGTCAATCCAAAGGACATGACTAGAAATTCATAATGCCCGTACCGAGTTCTGAAAGCCGTCTTTAGAATGTCATCGGTTCTAATCTTCAATTGGTGATATCCGGAACGAAGATCAATCTTTAAAAAGAATTTGGCTCTTTGCAACTGGTCAAACAGGTCATCAATACGTGGCAACGGGTACCTATTTTTGATGGTGACATGATTCAACTCCCGATAATCAATACAAAGTCGCATACTCCCATCTTTCTTCTTCACGAATAGAACAGGAGCACCCCAAGGAGAAGTACTAGGACGAATAAAACCAATGTCTAACAATTCCTGCAGTTGGGTCTTTAACTCCTGAAGTTCAATAGGAGCCATTCGATATGGGGCTTTAGAAATGGGTTTTGTACCGGGTTCAAGGTCGATACAAAATTCAATTTCACGCTCTGGGGGTAGGCTAGAAAGTTCTTCAGGGAATACGTCAGGAAATTCATTAACAATAGAAATATTATTCAAAACTGACGTATTTTTGTTTAGATCTGTGACATGAGCTAAGAAAGCTTGACATCCGTTTTTCAATAAACGAATAGCTTTATGGCTTAAGATGACAGTGATTGATTTTAATGGTTTGGTGGCTTGAATTCGCATAACAGATTGGTTAGAAATATGAAAGCTAACAACCTTACGAAAATAATCAATTTTTGCATGATGAGTAGTTAACCAATCAATCCCTAGAATCACGTCAAATGCAAGTATTTTCAATGAAATAAGATCAACAGGTAATATGAGGGTACCGATTTGAACCAAACAAGTCTTATAAATAGTGGATGTAATGAAGGTTTCTCCCAATGGAGTTTTCACAGATAAGTCAAAGTCTAATTTCTCCGGAGTCAAATTTAATCGTTGAGCGTATGTAGGAGAAATAAAAGAATGGGTAGAACCGGTATCAAATAAGGTATAGACTTCGCTAGAGTTTATGATAAGCTTACCCGTGATGACCTCATTTGGGTTCTTTGCTTTCTGGGAGGTCACTACAAACGCTTTCCCTTGTACTACTGGCTTTGACTTTTCTGGGACGACCTTTGGTGCCTCTATCCTAGCTGAACTTGTCTTCGGTGAACGATAAAATTGGGCTAGGTAACCTTCTCTTCCACAATTATAACATGCTTTGGACGGCATCGCGCAGTTTGGACTGATGTGTCCCTCTCCTCTGCATTTGAAGCATATGATAGGTGGTCGTTCTCCTTCCTTAACAATGGGTGCTGGTGCTGACGTCTTTCCATCATTGTTGAATCTTCTCTTTTTGAAATGTCCATTCTTATTATTTTGGCCCTGATTACCACCGAAGTGGTTACCATTTCTGGCATGTTGATTCCCTCCACGCTTGTTGTCACCGCTTCGATGACTGCTCTCACTGGTATTATCATTTTGTCGGCTGTTCTCTTTTGATTGTGTTGACTCATTATCGCGCTCTACTAACTGAGCCCTATTTACAACATCTGAATACAAACACAGTTTACGTGAAATAAGATGTTGACGTATCTCAGGTTTCAAACCTCGCAAAAATATTCGCGTCATTCGCTTTTCATTATCCACCAAGTGGGATGCAAACTGGGACAACTCAGCAAATTTAGCCTCATACTTCGACACGGTCATATTATTTTGATCCAGCTTGATAAACTCCACCTCCTTCATGTGACGAATACTCTCGGGAAAGTACTTTTCGTTGAATAGCTCTTGGAACTTCTCCCAAGACATCATGAGTGCGTTAGGCTGGGTACGTTTTACAGATTCTCACCAGTAATCTGCCTCTTCACGCAACATGAATGTGGCGAAGGGAACCTTTTGTTCCTCGGAGCACCCCAAGACATCAAATATCTTGGTGATCTGCTTTATCCATGCTTCCGCCTTAAGTGGTTTTGGTTCTCTAATAAACTCCGGTGGTCCCAGCTCCTTGAACTGTTTAGCGGTGACCGTCCGAGAGTTTTCAGTGTTTCTACCTACATTTTGGACAGGAGCCGCTCTCGCCTGATGTTGCATGAATTGCATAAAGCCTTTGAACAGTCCATCATTCATCATTTGGTCAGTGTTGTTGTTTGCATGAGGATTGTCGCCTTTCTGATGCACATTCTCCTGATTATTGATATATGGAGACTCAACGGTCTCTTATGCTCCATTGCTATTTTTAACATTCTCGGATGTCATTTTCAGATACTGCCACAAAACAAAGGTTCATTAACATATAACATATTATCCATATACTTTGACCGACCAATTAAATACCAAATAAACTTAGGTAGGTCATACTAGCGAAGGAATTCTCCGTCTCTCCCCTCCTAGTTCTAGTCTCACATCTTAGCCAGGGATCATATCCCTAAGCTCTGATACCAACTGTGATGTAAGACCCCAAATTATTAATAAATGAAATTTAATTTCTCTATTTATTATTTTGAAATAGTAAGGGTTGATTTGATTAATGTGGTTAGTTATGGGTAAAATGCGCAAATATTTCAAATAAGCAAGTGGTCCTAAAATATTCATTGTTGTCGGGGAATATTTGTTTGGTCGTGGAATATTCTTGTTATCGGGGAATATTCGTACGACGGCGCAGCCTTGTGTGAGCCCCATAACGGAAAGCGATTGGATGAAGAAAACGACAAAAATAAGTTGTTTATAAATAACGGCGTAGTTATTACCGTTAATACTGTTGGAATACCCGGTGGTTAAAACACAGTAATACGCGTTGTTGCACACTAGCACACGGTATTGCACCAATTATTGATTCTTACGTAAGAAGGCACTACTCAATAATGGTTACAGTAATTACTGTTCAATATTTTATTTTATTGATTCAATAATTGCTGCGTTGATATTTTATATTACTGTTGTTTTAATAATTGTCACTACACAGTATTTTCTATTATCGGAACAATAATTCATATTATCTGAATAATATTATTAGATAACATTATTAGCAATGTCTAGAAAGTTCTGTCTAAGGAGAGGTTTGGTCATCTAATTGCGCGCCAGTAAGGAGAGATCCTTATTGGAAAGCCCCCTCTTTCTTGGGAACGGTCTGGTTGCCAGTACTGTGGTTCTGTAATATTATTTGTGTATAATTAATTATTGATTTATATGATGAGAAAAATATTGATTTTAGGTGGATATAGATAGAGAAAATTTTAATATGACAATTGTTGAAAATTAATATTTTATCTTTTTCTGATAAAATAATTCATTTAAATATATTATTTTAATAATATATTAATGGTGATATTTTTACAATGAATGTAGAATATATGAATAAATGAGGAGGAAAAGTATTTTTGTTGGATTAAATGTTTAACACATGTTTTGTGTGTTGGTGGACACAATTCTTGACCGAAAATTTATTATAGACTGTAAAATCGCCCGTTTGTGGATTTCGGTCAATTTCTGTTTGGAATTTGGAAAAACTTTCATCTGCAAAGTTGTAGAGAATTGAATTTCCTATAAAAACTTGCGAGATTCGAATTTTCTGATGAAAGGGCTATTTATTATGAATTATTGAAGTTCCGAAGTTTCGAAATTATTGATTTTGGAAGTTTTAATTATTTTTATTAAGAAAAACGTTTTTTCTTACTTTTTCTAGAAGGTTAGCATGTGTGAATTGCTGAAATTCAGATTCAAGAGGTGGGCTTGACAATTATATAAATATATTATTATTATATTCAATTTTCTACTTTGGTGTTCTAAGCATTTTCCTATAAATAGGGTGCTTAGGTTAGAATTGAAAATCACACCAGAAACACAAGTTTCTCTCTATTTCTCTCTCTATATCGAGCGTATTCTTGTGAGTATTTGATACTTTGAGTGTTGCTATACGGTGCAAGTTTCCTTCAGCACTATATCTAGTATTCCAGTCAGAAGTACCGTATTTCCGAGGTAAGGGATGTTATTTCTTCTTAAATGATATTATTTTCTTCAATATCATTATGCCGAAGTATTGATCTGAACTTTTTATCAAATTTGGAACTTTTCATGTCGGGGTTACTATTCATGAGTTACTATTCATGAGTTACTATTCACGAGTTACTATTCACGAATTACTATTCACCGAAAAATAAAATTTTCTTCTTTTCGTCCAAAATATCTATTCTGGATACTAGCTTTGATTGTATCTATGTTTTGATCATTTTTAAATTTTACTCCACTATGATTATTTATGAGGTATTTTTGGACATGGAATAGCTGAAATACGAATCCTTAATATTTATTATTTTGCTTCACTGGATTCGTTTCCTTTAAAATATTTTTCATCATTCTCAGTCCTAAATGATGATATAATTGAATATCTTTGGCCTGTAGTGCAAAGATTGATGATTTTATGATGAATATCTTTGGCCCGTAGTGCAAAGATGAACAGGTGTTGAGGTGAACATGACTAACTGATGAATATCTTTGGCCTGTAGTGCAAAGATGACTATTTGATTCAAGATATTTATTGATTGATGTTACAGGGATAAAATATTGATGATGGGCTTTTAAATTCATAGATAATCGTAGATTTCATTCTCTACGTAACTCTTCTATGAATTATTATTTTCCGTTGCGAATATTGATTTAGAACTTGTTGTCCATTGTATTCTATTAAATTTTTCCCTGTTGAAGACTAACGATAATTTGTTGTATATTATCTTAGTCATAATATTCTTTACTGGGCTAGTTGAGCTAACCCTTTTCCTTGTTGTTCCATTTTCTTCTTAGGAGGCGAGAATGTAGCGAGTACTAGTCGGGGTGTAGAATGATGGTTCAAGACAGTTGTTTTAGTAGTACTCACTATTTTATAAAATAGTGTATCAATAAGTATAATGAGTTCTTAATTGAGTATGAATACTGTATAGATGACAATATTTGTATTTAAACTCACAGTATATGTGTTGTCGTATTTTGCACGACAATTGTAATAATAAAGTTGTAGTTATTTTCTGTACCATGTATTTGGCGACTCAGAATGGGTTGGATGGATTGGACCTATTTTGGGGGCGTCACATGTGACGCCCCCAAAATTAGGTATACATCACCCATATTGGGTCACCAGATATATGGTACAGAATTCAAATACAACTTACTAATACAACTGTCGTGTACAATACGACAAAACATAAACTGTGATTTTGAATACAAATACTGTCTACTAGAGATTATACAAACTCAAAAGGAGTACTCATTACAATTATTATCACACTATTTCACAGAATAGTGAGGACTACTAATGCTATCCTCTAGACAATCACTCCGTTCCCCGACTCGTCCCAGCGATATTCTCATTTCCTGAAGAGAACAGTGAAGGAAAGGGTGAGCTCAACTAGCCCAGTAAGAAATATTATGACTAAGATAATACAAAATAAATTATCATTAGCCTTCAACAGTGTTAAACTGATAAAATATAATAAACATCAAGTTTAATTGCAGCGAAATAAGCAATCCATTGGAAGAGTCAAGTAGAAAATAAAATCTACTATCTTCTATGATTTAAAGGTTTTTCAACATTGTTATCGCTGGAACTCAGCTTAATAAAATAATCCACATCATCGAATCACCCCTGCACTAAGGCCAAAGATATTTTTAGTATCACGACCACAATTATTCATGCACTACGGACAAAGAATATTTGTGTATTCATTAATGGTCATGATCATGCCAACAACTATCCATCAATGTACTACGGGCTAATGAGGACTTTTACCACATCATTTATAACATTACGGTCATGATTATACCGAATAATCCCTGGTCATAATCATACCAAGTCCATCTATGCACTGCAGGCCACAGATGACTTTCAACATTTTATAAACATGAGGATGATGACAATGATATAAGAATTCAATAAAACAAGTTCAAGAATTAATTTATCCAAGTCCATCTATGCACTACAGGCCACAGATGACTTTCAACATTTTATAAACATGAGGATGATGACAATGATATAAGAATTCAATAAAACAAGTTCAAGAATTAATTTATCCAAGAATTAACAACGTCCAAATTGTCAATATGATACTGCTTTGTGGAGTAAAATTCAAGAATTCTTAGAAGAATATTTCCATGAAAAGATACTAGATGAAGCGCAAATATCAAAGATATTCCACTAATTTCATGGAGTATAGAAGTCAAAGTTTTAACCAACTGAGTATAATAAAGAATGGAATAACAAAAGAAATCACCATGCATGCGATAGACCGCACAGACAGGTTATTCCAACAGAATAATAAATAATGGAACCAGGTCCGGCGTAAAACGCACAGACAGGATATTCCAGCAGAATAATAATAAAGACGGAACTAGGTCCGGTGTAAAACACACAGACAGGATGTTCCAACAGAATAATAATAAAAACGGAACCAGGTCCAGTGTAAAATACACAGACAGGATGTTCCAACAGAATAATAATAAAGACGGAACCAGGTCCGGTGTAAAACACACAGACAGGATGTTCCAACAGAATAATAGAAGAATGTCACCAAGTATAGGGTAGACCGCGTATACAGGTTATTCTAACAGAATAATAAATAATGGAATAACAGAAGTTCTCTTCATAAATACAAAAGAAATAATACCCCTTACCGTTTTAAAGAAGAACTGAAATAAAGAAGTAGTTAAGTAGCAGAATACTTTTTTTCTTTCTCTCTATAGTTTCTCTCTATAGTTTCTCTCTCTAGAGTTCAGTGAATTCGTAAGAAAATAATGAAGGAATGAGCTTCTATTTATAGGAAAATGGAATGCATAGTAACTAATCCATGAACGGTCCAGATTGATTTACTTTAATCTGACGGTCCATATTTAAAGAAAAATCTTTTAAATAAAATATAATATATTCTATTTATAGAATAACTTTAATAAAGTATTCTGTTTTATATAAAAATATGTTTATGTTTTATTACGTTAATAATACGAATAAAACAAAACTTCATTATCGCTAAATAATTCATATTATTAATTGACAATAATTGAATCAAACTGAGTGACTTCTCACATAAGCATTAATAATCAATACCGTGTGCTACTATGCAACCACACGTATTACTGTACTTTTACTATCGAGTAGTTCAACAGTATCAACGGTAAAACTTCCGCCGTTATTTTTAATAAAATATTTTTGTCGTTTTCTCAATCCGACAATAATTCTGTTGTGGGGTCCACCAATGATTGTACCGTCGTACAGATATTTCCTGACAAAAAGAATATTCTCCGACCAAACGAATATTTTATAACAACTTGCTTACTTTGCAAAATTTATAAATATTACCCCAAACTATAACATTATATCAATTTTACTCCATAATATTCAAAAATAATATTTATAGAAAATTCATCTTTATTCAAAAAGTTGGGGTTTTACAACATCTCTTAAATTTCCAAGTTGTAAATTTGTGAAATTGATAAAGAGAATGGACCTTAAAAAGACAAAAGAAGCAACGAAAGAGATATAAAAGGCAAAAGTAAGAGACTAACTGAAGTGCTCAAAGATTTATCTCTGTATCATATTATTTTGTTATAGAGCCCATACTCATGAAAGTATCAGTATGACTTCATAAGAAGACAAATTGATGGTACTAAGTAGCTAACTGAATAAATATATGGCATTGTAAGAAGATAAGTAGATACCCTGAGCACCAACTAAAAAAAATCAAAAAAAGAAAACAGACACACACATGGACACACACAAAAGCCATAACTGCAACTCTATATTAATCAACAGCAACTTATGGTTAATAAAAACAAACTCCAACGCTTTTAAGGGAGTTGCCTTCCCATTTATAAGGACCACCAACTGTGGTTAGTTAACCAACAATATTTGAATACTGGTTTATGCAAACTCCAATTGAAAAGGTTAGTACCAAATTATAAGAGGTTGGATTAAAATGGCAAGTCAAATTACTTCTCTAATCACGGAGCACATTGTAAAAGTGAGTAAACATGATGTGAGAGTTTTGCATATTTCTCTACATGGAAAACATAGGATAAGCTTATAGAAGACTAAAAAATGTGTTAAAGATGATACAGAGAAAGCAACAGATAACCACTTTCTCTCAAAGCTTAAACTGTTCATGCAACTGCTACTATAACATCTAGAGGCATGGTCTCACAAGGTCAGAGGTTCAAATAAATTTCTTGAATAAAATAAGATGGTAGCTACAATTTTTTGTAGTTTCTCCCAAATGCTTGATAGAACAGTCTTACTGCATAGAAAACAAACCTACATACAAATGGGTTTTCATATGAAAATATTAACATATTAGCAATTTATCATACAAGGAACTGTAATCAGAATATGCATTTTGAAAACATAACCAATTTAGAAGTGCCTATTTCACAAGCAACTCCAAACTCAAAGTCCAACCAAATGTAAATCACTTGCCAAAATCTCACAGAAACCATGTAAAACTAATACTCCCTTCATGGACTTTGCCTCTATATTGGACACACTTTCTGCTACAACAGAGAAACAAATCTCAACAATGCAAAAGCTATGTAACAACAGAATCTTGTTTAATGGGAAAAGAGAATAACTGATGATACTTACAAGCTTACCAAATTTGATAAAAGACTGATTTGATCAGAAATAAACCCTTTCAAGCCTTGGCTCTCAAGATCTCTGAAAAATAAATACAAAAAGTATATAATGAACTTGCAAATCAACCACCACTCATTACATCTTAGTATAACAAAAAAATAGAAAGGATAATATTAAAACAGTTGGTAAAATTAAAAACAGTTTAGATTTATAGTAGTGATTTAGGAAATTATAATCAATAAATTAAGAGATAACAATTAAATTATAAATGATAATATCATAATTAAATTACAAAGGATAATATCAAAACAGTTGATATAAATAAATTACAAAGGATAATATTAAAACAGTTGGTATAATTAAAAATAGTTTAGATTTGTAGTAGTGATTTAGAGGATTATAATCAATAAATTAAGAGATAACATAGGGTTGCAAATTATTGTCAAGATCAGCAAAGGGTTGTAAATCTAAGAGATCACCCAAAGGAATTTCTAGCTATGGTGTACTCTGCCATCTAAGTTTCATGAGTGGACAATTAAAGGAATTTATTGCAAAACATTATTCAAATTTTGTGAGAGAATAATTCACCAAGTTTTTTAAAATTAAACTTCAGATCAATACTAATAGTAAGCTAAAATAACAAAATTGAACAACAAATGAATTATTCTCTATCAATATGGAAAATCAATTCAGCTGTATAAATGAGGCAATCTATGCTAGTAGACACAAATGTTCAAGTTTATAAAGACAGAGTATAACACCAAATAACCAATCATTACAATAAAAAAATTAAATTTGATAGCATTAAACATTGGAGTTCCAATTGAGTCAATGATATTATCATACCTTGCAAGTGGTAAATTTTAAAGAGCGATACTTTTCATTCTAAATAAAAATACGCGAGTGAAGCATAGGGGTATAAGTAGCTTCAGCACCGTACTTGCGACATAACAATCGAAAAGGAAGCTCTGAATTATCTACCATTGGAGCCACTATCAACTTGGGTTCGCCCAATTTCTTCCAGTGAGCCCACGCTCTCTCAATTCTCGACTCTCCACTCAGGCACCCATTTGGAATTAGACTACCCAAATAAGAATTTTGCTATTTTTCATAGTTCTCGGGCAGAAATTGGGAGTTTACCGAACAAAGATGGTCGTCGTCGTCGAGGTTTTCTGAGAGAGTAACGGTTTGAGTAACAGTTTGAGCCATGAAAAATGGGTTGTCGTTGATTGGTGAGACGGATGGATTTTTGTGTTTAAGGAAGCGAGAAAAAGTGTTGAATCTCATAAAGGGGAGGAGGCGATGGGAACGGCACCGCAGCCGCCAGTACTAAAAATTCAACATCTTCGAGGCATGAATGTAGGGGAATTAGGGGAATGAATTTAGGTTTTTTACAGTCTCATATGTTAGGTTAGATGGCCATTTGTGTAAAAGGTAATTAGGAGCATTAATTAGGATGGACATGTTTTGATTTTTTAGAATGACAGATGTCAAATTATTGTGCTATGTACTGTGTTTTAGTATATATAATTACAAATGATAATATCATAATTAAATTACAAATGATAATATCAAAACAGTTGATATAAATAAATTACAAAGGATAATATTAAAACAGTTGGTATAATTAAAAACAGTTTAGATTTGTAGTAGTGATTTAGGGGATTATAATCAATAAATTAAGAGATAACAAAGGGTTGTAAATTATTGTCAAGATCATCAAAGGGTTGTAAATCTAAGAGAACACCCAAAGGAATTTCTTGCTATGGTGTACTCTGCCATCTAAGTTTCATGAGTGGACAATTAAAGGAATTTATTGCAAAACATTATTCAAATTTTGTGAGAGAATAATTCACCAATTTTTTCAAAATTAAACTTCAAATCAATACTAATAGTAAGCTAAAATAATAAAATTGAACAACAAATGAATTATTCTCTATCAATATGGCAAATCAATTCAGCTGTATAAATGAGGCAATCTATGCTGGTAGACACAAATGTTCAAGTTTATAAAGACAGAGCATAACACCAAATAACCAATCATTACAATAAAAAATTAAATTTGACAGCATTAAACATTGGAGTTCCAATTGAGTCAATGATATTATCATACCTTGCAAGTGGTAAATTCTAGAGAGCGATACTTTTCATTCTCAGTAAAAATACGCGAGTGAAGCATAGGGGTATAAGCAGCTTCAGCACCGTACTTGTGACATAACAATCGAAAAGGAAGCTCTGAATTGTCCACCATCGGAGCCGCTATCAACTTGGGTTCGCCCAATTTCTTCTAGTGAGCCCACACTCTTTCAATTCTCGACTATCCACTCAGGCACCCATTTAGAATTGGACTACCCAAAGAAGAATGTTGCTATTTTTCATAGTTATCGGGCAGAAATTAGGGGTTTACTGAACAAAGATGGTCGTCGTCGTCGAGGTTTTCTGAGAGAGTAACGGTTTGAGTAACAATTTGAGCCATGAAAAATGGGTTGTCATTAATTGGTGAGACGGGTGGATTTTTGTGTTTGAGGAAGCGAGAGAAAGTGTTGAATCTCATGAAGGGGAGGAGGCTATGGGAACGACAACGCGGCCATCACCGCCGCCAGTACTAAAAATTTAACATCTTCGAGGCATGAATGTAGGGGAATAAATTTAGATTTTTTACAGTCTCATATGTTAGGTTAGAAGGGCATTTGTGTAAAAGGTAATTAGGAATATTAATTAGGATGAACATGTGTTGCTTTTTTAGAATGACAGATGTCAAATTATTGTGCTATAAATAATTTGGCGGGGTTCGGGTACAATGCCCTCGAGCCAATTTTTTAAAAATAATTTTGTATTTTCGAGTCTCTCTCTCTCTCTCTCACACACACACACACACACACACACACACATATATATATATATATATACACACACACACACACACACACACACATACTATATTACAATGATAATATAATAAGTAATAATATATGATATATATATACACTATATTGACTTATAATAGACTTTTTTTAATCATAACTGTTCATAAGTAATTAATTTATTAATTATTTTTAAAAGTAATATAAATTAGATTATCATTTATTTTAAAATATTATAGAGAGATGTACAAATATTGAGAGGATATGAGTCATATGTAGTTAAAATTTGATTGACAAAATTATAAATTTTCAATTTGACCACGTATAATAGAAAATTTGTAAAATTTTAGAAAATTTATATATAATACTTAATTTTTTTAAAATTAACCCTATATTATAATTTATTTTTTATAGTGGGGTGAATTAACACCACAATCTTATATGTGGCTTTGCGACTGATAATAATAATAAAAAAGTATTGTAACTAATTTAGAAAACCCAGCAATAAGATTCTTCCAACGTCAAAATAAGATTTTCAAAGACTAGTCGAATTCAAACTGATTCAAAAAAGGTAATAAAGTCCAAGTAATTCGGTAATGGAGCACAGTAGCCCAACGGGCCAGTCATAAATCAAAATTTGGGGATGTCTCAAAATAGATTTTAAGCTTCAAGTTACTAAGATTTTATTACTTTGAATTAATTTTCGGTCTCAAATTATAAGATCATTATTTATTTTTAAAAATAAAATTAATACATTTATAAACTCAAAAATTAACAATGTCATTTAATTTTAATCAATTCAAATTGTAAGATTTATTTTTTTCATAATTTTTAATAAATTATCTCAATTTTAAATTTAAAAATATTTCACAATAATTTTCAAAAGTCAACGATTATCTAATAAATTGGAATAGAAAAAAATATATATAAGATATACTAAGAAACACATCAAAGACTGAATACAAAGATGAGGTCTTAGCATAGTTGTTAAAACTAAGGTATTGTGACTTTTAGTTTATTATGAAATTATTTTGTATTTCAAAAAAAAAAAAAAAAAAATACAAAGTGAAAACTACTAGAGTTGCATAGAATTTAATGATATTGGAAGGAAACTGATATTTTTCATATGAAAATCGTCGCTATAAATCTTATAACGATTATTTTTACCATCACTACATATCTATAATTATACTTTTGATTTAGAAATATCAATTTCCTAGTTGAAATAGTAGTAGTTCTTAACCAATGTTGTTCACACAAAGAGCATAAAAGGGTATTTTATTGGATACTTGGACGAAGGTAGCTAATATGGATTAGGAGGATTTATTTGATCCTATTACCAATAATCCACTGTATTATGCGAAGGCCCTAATTAAATGTATTTGGGGTATTTGGGCCTTTTACGGTATTGGGCCGTTGCGTTGCGTTATGAATCAAAACTATTGATTCTCTCCTTCAATAGCTTTGTTAGGGTTTCTGTATACTCTGAATTTCATCATTTTTTTTTATCCAAATCGGTAGTCGTCACCAATCCATGAATCCTGCGGCTTTCAACTCTCCCCAAATGCAGGACTTCATCAAAGTAAGTTCCTCATTATAATATATATATAGATGAGATAGTAATATTGTATTATGTCCTGTTGCTCAGTTGACCCGGTATGTGTTCTTGTCCAGAATGTTACCAGATACCACCATACTCTTACAATGTTACTTATGGTTATATTCTATTTTAATTCCTGAAAAGTTTAATTCTGTTGTCATATTATTTACAATTTTTTTTTGAAAGAAATTGTGAGCTTCCTGATGGTCTGATATTCATAAAAAGTTCATAAGTTGTTTTGGGCACGACTTCCATTTCCCATTATCCGTCTTATATACAAAATACAATTTTTTTTTTGTTAAAAAAGAAGAAGAACAGAATAAATGCAATAGGTGAACTAAAAATCCTCCAGACGATGAAACATCACGAGTCCAATCTCCATACATCAGTAATAGAAATTCCTCTCAAAGATCGTCCATGCCATATATATCCATAAAGTTGCTAGAAAGGTGATTCTGTCTTGCACAAAATGAAACAGCAGAGAAAAACTGTCACTGCAAATGAAGATCGTCAACCAACCTAGGACACATCAAAACTCATACGTCACTTCAAACAAGGGCACCAATAGCCACAACATGCAATAGGACAATGAACATGTTCTATATTTAGTTATGGTTGTTAGTTTGGTAATAGATTATTATTAAACTTGTAGATGAATTGCTTATGAAAGTTTTGGATGGAAAAGAAGTCTTTGTGTTTAGGTGAGGATATACAAGGATAAAGCCTATGGTAGTTGTGTCATCTAGATACTGCTATTTCTTTGGTTTTCATTAGCTAGGTTACTCCCTAGATTTTTTGACTGATTTTTGTTTGTAAATATATATACATGTTTTTCAACTCTTGATCCTTCAGAAACACTTGGGTATACTGGCTCTAGACACTTTGTTCCTTCATTTGACTTATCAAAAGAGGTTCATTTATGTAAAGAAGTTCTAAAATAAGTTGAGGAAAGTAAGGAATTCAGGGAACTAACAAATAAAAACGTTTGGTAAGAAATGATGGTTCCCAAGCTTTGAACCTCCAATTTATATTAAGTAGGAGTTTGCTTGTATAGTAGCTATTCCTTTGCTTGAGCTCATTCTTCCCTGGTGACGAGATCAAAAATTAGGAGGTGATAGTTTGTTTGCAATAAAGTGGTTTAGATCTACCAGTTTTTTTTTACATATATACGTGTTCACCTTATCTGCTAAGATGCTTGTCTACTGCTATGAGATGTAACCTTTTAACAGTTTTATTAAGATCTTCATAGATATGGATATTTGTTTCCATTTGACTGCAGCAAAAAAATTCAAAACATTTTCACCTCTCAAACTACTTTGTTGAAATGTGTGCTAGAGACTTAGATGTTTAGCAGTAAATGAGTGGCCTACTTTTCCTGCACCTATTTATGGTCATTGGGAAAAGGCTACCATTTCATTTACTGCAGCAAGGTTGATACGAATAAGGCCTCCACTTCATTTTCTGGTTCTAGAATGATTATGGTATCCCTATATAGTAGCTTACAACATCTAAGTTGAGTATAGACTAAGGTTGTGTTTGATAAAACTGAATATTAATATCTAAACAATTTAGACATCTGAATAATATAGAGCATTTGCCTAGAGTTGTATCTGAATGAATAAATGTTGTTTGATAATTAATTTTTTCAAAATGTCTGAATAATAGTACTTTACTATTTTAACCCTCTCCTTCTATCCTTCTGTTCTTCTCTCTTCAACCACCCAATTTCTTGTCTCTTCCATAACCAAAAGCTCCGATCCAAAACGTCCCCACCAAAACAGAGCAAAATAAACACATAATCTATCAACAGCTGCAACTACCTTTTCTCCCCATCCCAACAATATGTAGCAAAATCCCTCTCTTTCTGCTTCACAAGCTCAACATTTCAAAATAATGGAAAAGACGATCATGAAAATGGCCTATCAAACTCAAATCTCTAAACCCATTTCGTAATCTTTTGATTTCAAATCGCATAACCACCATTTCCCATTTCATACACGAACCCATAAATAGAGAGGATACACTTTGATGGGTTACCATTCTCAGAAGCGCCTTTAATGGTTGTATAATTCCCGTCTCGGCAGGATTTGTGCTTGTATGATATTTTTTTTTTAAAATTTATTCATGGTGGAATTGTAGATCTTTTTTTTTGGTCAGACATAGATTTGTATCGTCGACGATTCTAATATTTCAATCGGCAGGGATGATTCTAATGTTTCGGATCAGATGGTTTCAATTGGCAGGGATAATAGAATTTGGGATACAAAAATAATTTTATAATATTGTAAAGGTTATTTTTGTTAAAAAAAAAAGTCAATTTCGTTCAGACCCACCTCTGGATGGTTTAGAATTAGGTGGTGTTTGATAAAAACTGAATGAATCTGAATCTGAATGAGCTGAATCTGAATATGAATGAAAAAAGTTATTTGATAATTGACATGTCTAAAACATTTCAATAACATATTTTTATTATTTTATCCCTCTATAAAAATTCAAAATTGTTATAAATGTATTTAATATTACTTAATATAATAGTTAATATTATAAAAAAAACTAAAAAAAAATAACTCCATTCAGCTAAAAAAATGACATTGGTCAGCCATTCAGACGATTTTTTCCCCAAAACAAACGAACTTAATGCCTGACCGATTCAGCCATTCAGACCTAAAAAAACAGCTTCTTAGATTTGAATCTTACCAATTAAGAGGCAATAAGAGACAAAAAAAATTTACCAAACAAGTTTAGACTCTGACTGAATCAGAGGCCAAGCCATTTAGAGCTAAACAAACACAGCCTAACAAACTTTAGGAATACCCTCTGGTTACTGTACATTGTTTACTCTTTATATGTTTTTATTTGATGAGAGCTCAACTGCCTCTTACCATTGATTCTGTTTGCTAAATTCAAACAGCAAGAGCAGGAAAAGGCCATGCTCAACGAAATGGTGGCAAAGCTTACAAACGTCTGTTGGGACAAGTGTATCTCTAGTACTCCAGGAAGCAAGTTCAGCTCCAGTGAATCAGCTTGCCTTTCCAATTGTGCTCAGCGTTACATGGATATGTCTCTTATTATCGTGAAGCGCTTTCAGTCCATGCAATGAACATAGAAAAGTAAAGCAGAGATTTGTCTCTGTTTAAAATCATCTTGGCTTTACTTGTATCCTCAATTGATTATCAGTTAAATTTTGGATTTCTGGTACTATCTAAGACATTTTTCTTTGGAGTTATCGTTAATTCCTTCTTAAAAATATGATAAATCATTATGGCTTAGTTCTTGTACTTCCCTCCATTCTACAAAAATAGTTTCATTTATGAAATTTGCAAATATCAACTGTATATTTTTGTCAGGGTTCTAAAAATTCTTATTTAAGGCGGTGTTTGATAAAGCTGTGTTCTTAATAAATTTGATAACTAAAAAGTGTAAAACAACTAAATGATACTATTTTAACCATTGGAGTTGTTTAGAAATTTTTTTTGATAATTTTAAATATGTAGTCTAATAAAAAAGAGTGAATAATATTGTTCATGAATGTGTTTATATGAAAATAGTTATATACTCTAGTGAATAAAAATTAACAACAATGTATAATATGATGACTATTACATTAGATTAAAAAAAATGTGTCAAGTTTAATAGAATAACAACATAATGAAATAGTTCAAGAGAAGAATTATATTTTTTCTGTTTTAAAATATAATATCATTATTGACTTCATAAAGTAAATTTAAAATATTTTTAAACTCATAATTAACATTAATTTCTTTGATTTTAGTTTATACAATGATGAATATCGAAAAATATCAAAAAAGTAATACTCATTGTAAGATTTATTGTTTCATAATTTTTAATCATCTTAATTTTAAATTTAAAAATATCTCAAATTGACTTTTCAAAAATCAATAATGATATTAAAATTTAAAATGGAAGGAGCACAATATTTATTTATTAAGGCTATCTTTGTTCCTAGATTTAAATTTTTCGTTTAAGAGATATCTTTTAATGGTTTGGATATATATTTTTCCCTTACCGATTAAGAGACGATAAGAGATAAATAAAATTTTACCAAATAACTTTACCTTCATACCGAATCAGATGTAGAGCTGTTAAAGGTATTAAAATGTAAACAAACGCCACTTAAGTTCGATTAATTCCCACTTAGGCGCTAGACAGTCCTCTACCGCCTCGATTTGGCTAGGTGCCAAGGCCCTCTACTATGAAGCTCTCTTATAATGAATTTGTTAAGCACTCAAAAATTATTTTGTTGGTAATGTTTCATGTAAAATTAAAAAAAATTACATCTACTATATGTTTTTATAGTGTATACTCTCTGAAACTAAAAGTAAACTTAATAATGTGGTATGATAATGAGGATGCTGTTTCGTTTTTTACTAGTATCAGTAAAAAATATTTACTCTTTTGGTGGAACAAAACAATTGCCAATTGAGAGTCTTCTTTTGGAACGGATGGAGTATTTTGGAGAGTAGGAGGCTGATTTGACACTGCTCCACTTGCTTGTGAAGATTGGAAATGGAAACGGGTTATTTGCAGGAATGTTAGTATTGTTTCTTTTTGAAAGAACTTTGCATACGATGTTACTTGAACAATAAAAAGAGTTTGTGCTGGTCCTTCAATTATTGGATCAAAATAATTTTGACACCGGAATTCTCTCACTGCTGTCTGAACAAACGCATACTGTGTAAACATACACACACATATACGTACACATATACATACACACATTATATATACATATGTATACATTGAAACTATTTAAATCTTATTAAAGTGAGGGTATTTTAGACATTTATTCTAGCCGGTACTCTCTCCTGTGGCCAACAAAAAAAATTTATCTGGCCGCTACTCTTACCTGCGACCAGTAAAAAAAAATCTTTTTGAGACATTGGATATCTGAATTAACGATGTAAAATGCGTTTGCTGGAATAGTGCCCGTAACAAACGTTTGCTACGGAGCATTCCCTATAGACACACACACACACACATATATATATATATAATTTTTCCTCATAAAAATACAAAGTTACTGATTGCATATGATATTAAGCTACATCTAAAAGGCAGGTCTTCTGTTTGAAACAAAGTTTTATTCTTGCAGGCTCCTCTTTAATTTCAGTTCAGTTTGTTGGAACTAGACTGTAAAAGAGGAAGCATATTTTCTGTTCCTCGTGACCTCAGTTTCTTCTCCTCAAGTTTTACTTGACTATTCAGAAACCTCAAGTCTGGAAACAAATTGATTTACAACATTTTTCAACTGCAATAGGCGCTCCAAACTAAGAGGCTCCAAATTTCCGAAAGAAATATTTGATTTACCTGCTCAGCCATGAACAGTCCATGTAACGGAGGAACAGCTTCTATGAAAATATTAATAGCATGACAAGCTCACAACAAAGTTAATCAAGGTTACAATATTATGGAACACATTTCCATCAAGTTGAATGGAAATTTTAATATTCCAAATATTTTGAAAAATAATAATATCATGGCACAAACACAATGATGTGAGAACCTCATATTCCCTATAAAACAAATATACACACAATCGCACACCCCAGGACATCTCCCAACCAAAGCCCGATCCAAACCCTTAACATCTGTTTTTGGGATTCTTTACCTTTTCCCTGTCGGTTCTTTTCCAACTGTTGATTTTACAGCATAGAACTTGTCTGTCATTGCCAATTCCTTGCTGTCAAGGTGCCATTACTGCTACCACTGATTCTATTCAAGTCCCCCACTCCAGATGCCATAGCGACAACATCAGGAGGTATGTCCAAACTTCCACTTCTCCTTCCCCAACTAGAGCGCCTGGGATGTAAAATACTTCGGCCATCTGTCCCCTCCCCACCAATTATTCTGCTTAGATCTGGGGACTCCTCAACGAACTCACCTCCCCTGTAAACACCATCATCATTACTGATGTCTCCTTCAACTTCACCTAGACCAGTTGCAGAGTCATCCCAAACTGGCTTCCTCCCAGCTTCTATGTCCCCCATGGTTTTCTCCAAGTTCAGGCTAGCAAAACTACCACCCACCACCCGAGATGGGACCCCAGGCTCTTTCTGCATCTTTCCCCTGAATTTATTCTTAGATGGGGGAATACTGGTCAAGAATATCTCCATGAAGTTCTTAATCACACCTTTGTTATATGGGTTGGCTCGTTGATCAACTCGACGTCTAAAATTTTCATACGTAGACTGCAAAAACATAAAAGAAGACCTCAAATTTAGATACTAGGGAAACTTATTTTGAACCTCCCAAAACAGGCAGGAAGGCAATGTTTCTAACAAATGAAGGGACGGACTTGCTGCAGCATAAAATCTGCCGATTCCGTCCAGTATTTTTAGTGAATCAATACAATCCCCTCCTAATTAGACATGGATTTCATAACTTAAGAGCAGTAGTTTACCTGGTTTGTACTGATGAGATAAAGGTGGAATACTGTTAGGCCACCAACAAACCAAACTGCTATGAATGTGTATACTATTAGCACAATGGAGGCAGGGTAATTGGTCATTGCCTTCCAGATCGATGTTGTCTCCCTATCCTTGATCCTTAAGATGAAGACCCAGCAAAAACCAAAGACATATATGCAAAGTAGAGTTGCTGAGGAAACAAACATGAAGAAGAACCGGTAGTTTCGCTGCATCAAGAAAGATATCATCATTGTCACAGACATGGAGGAAAATATGTAGTCATATCAACTGCTTTATATTTACTCCTACATTCCAAATATTAGAAAGATAATGTGTGAAATCCTAAAATTCAATATTGATATGAATTTATTCAAGTGTAGCAAAAACAACTATTATAACTACTGTAAAATAACTAAAGAAATGCTGCTAATTACAAAATTTACTGTTTTCAAAACTTAAATGAATTAATATCAATTTAGGATTTTAGGATTTTTCAAATTGACTTAGAAAGTCAAATTGTATCTCTAATTTTGAAATGGAAGAACATATAACAGTGAGAGTGAGAGCAACAACTAATTAAAGATCAAGCAATTGGTCAAATCTATCTTATATCCTCCCCCCGCCCTCCTTCTATGAATGTCCCTCGATTAAGGAGGGTAATTAAACATATTTTCAACACCCCTTCGCCCCCGGCCGGCGGCCCTCGCTCACTCTCGCACACCCCAAAGGGCCATTCTTCGTCAAACTTGTTCTTTCTTCACACAACGAAGTACCTTTCTCAAAAAAACGGGCTTAAATCTTCCTGTAGTGACCAGTTCAAAATGAATGAATAAATGCAATAACAACCATCCGCAGGCAGAGGTACATAATGATTAAGGGGGTCAAAAAATTCTTCTAACCTAATAAGTGGACTATGAACCCTTAACTTTTGGAACAAGAAAAAGATTTTATCAAATATTCTAAAACTATTCAGTAAAATGAGGTCAAAAACGTAAATATACAGTTCTTTGAGCGCCTTATCTTTGAAGAAATGAGTATGTCTATTTGATGAAGTAAAGTTTTCTCCTTATACCCCCTTTACAAGTAAAAGTATGATTTAGCCACCAACCAATCGGCACAGAACAGTAAAGGAAAATGAAAGGTAACATCAAAGACTATAAAGTAGGTCCAAAAACAGGTTTATACTGGCAATTTATGGATCTGGAGAACTAGTTACACAGCTAAGAATAATATATCTTACCAATCCAATACACTGTCCAACCCAAGGGCAGTGATGGTCAAATCTCTCCACACAGTTGTTGCATATTGAACAGTGTGAACAACGTAGAGGTCTATAAAGCATGCAGGTATCACAATATCTGATCCTCACAGTTATACCGTTAACATGTACGTCTTTGGTGCGAGGCAGACGTAATGGTGAAGTTTGGCCGGCCTCAGGATAGTACCTTTCTGGCTCCGGAGGGTGTGCATTACGAGGAATTATACCAGGATCTCTTCCAGAAGTAAGTAGAAGAAGGACCAACACCTACAAAAAGCAAATACATGCATTATTTCAGTTTCTAGTAGTAGAATATCAAATTTTCATATATGAGCTTCTTGATATGTTATATATAACAATAATACAAAATTCAATCCATTGGTTGTGTTATCATCTCCCACGTGCTGTGTTATCATGCACACCCTTGTTATAATGCAGTAGTAGTCATATTTAAAATGCTAAAGAAGTATGGTCTAAACAAATAGAGTATGGCATTAGACTGAAAATGAGCGTTCCCTTGCACCTCCATTCCCTCGAATACCTGCCTTCACAAGACTGAAGACTTTGAACTGTCCAACCAATTTCTGCTCCCTCTTCCCACCCCTTAGTGGGAGAGTGCCTACGAGAAAACTAAAGGCCTGCTTATTTCTGGATTCCAAATTGTTTCAACATCCACTAAACTCAAATATTTATCCCATATCAAGAAATAGTACAAGGCTCATAGCTCAGGATCAACATTAAAAGTAACCTAAGATGGCACTATAATCAAATGAGTCGTGAATTACCTCTTTGCACAAGTTTTTTCTAGCCAAACTTTTTTACAGAGAGAAAAAAACACCATCTATGCAGTCACCACTCACCAGGGCAGAGAGCTTCAGCAGCCAACAAGCCCTAATTTTATTATTATTATTTTTTCATTTTACAACTGTTTGTCAAAGCATGAGAAGCTTAATTACACCCGTCACAAGTAGAAGCTAATTTCCTACAGACTAAACACACCTTCGATAACTATCCATACGACTTGCAAAAAAAGGATGTTTCCAAAAGGGAATTTAACTAGAAAATTGAGAAAGCATAACTTACATATATTGTGAATACAATAGCAACAACCATAATTGAGATCCCAAAACTATCAGAACATACATCCATCAACTTTCGGCCAATGAAGCCACAGAAAATAGCAACGGGAGTAACTACAAGGAATATAGTTAGGAAAATTGATCTCACATCTGGCCCAAAAATCAACCTTCCCTGAAGAAGAAAGACCTGCACAGTAGGAAAACCAGTTGTCAGATTGAGGAAATCCACACTTAAAACATGCTACTTATGGCAACTATTTAATAAGTCAACCAGTAACCACAAAACGCAATAAATACAGAATCATGTCATCATAACGTGTTCCTTCTATGAAAGTTTATGTATATATACAAAATGTCAAAATAGTTGACTTGTTTAAATGTCGTCCTAAAACAATCTCTCTTTTATTCTTTTCTAATGATTGGTGTTCAAACCTTTCCATCTGGTTCCAGCTATAAATGAATTATGGTATTAAAAGTGTTAGAATTTGAGCCTAATTTGAAGTGGGTTTAATTAATCATTTGAAATGAATCCATATCAATGTGATCTACTCCATGAGTAGATTAAAATCAAATATTTGAAAGCTCAAATCCATAGAGTAATAAATGAGAAATTAACCCTCAAAGATCACCCATAAAAATGATAATAAATACTTGTGAGAAGCTAAGTCCCACTTAGGTTAAGAACTAAAAATAAATTGAGTTTATATACAAATAGTTAGCTCTTAGGTTTGGGCCTCAAGGGGCACCCCACTTTTGTGGAGGAGAGAAAATCTTGTCAAGGCTTGGTTTGAACCACACGCGTCGCCGACCGGCCGGGCTCAGGCTGGTGGCTCTGGGTCATTGTATATATTTTTTGAGCAAAATTTATTTAAATTTATTTTTTAGTTTTATTATCAAAACTGTATCGTTTTGGGAAGCATTGTTTATTACCAAAACTGCGTCGTTTTTTGCCCGAACGGACGCGCTCATTCTGCCATGCCCAAAATTACGTCGTTTTTGCCTGAACAGATGCATACCATGCCTTTTCAAGGGGTTGTGTCCCATCTGATGGGTCATTAAACCCTCCTATAAATAGGCTAGGAGGCAGCCATTTGCATCATTCAAACCAAGCAATCAAGCATACTTAAGTCATTCGAGTCTTCAGTTCATAAGTCATTCATAGTCCTCTTTTTTTTGAGAGAGTTCAGAGCATTTCTGTAATACCCGGTAAAAATTAATAAAATAAATAAATATTAAATAATAAAAATTACCTTGTTTTAAAACATATTTTTGGATGTCATTTATTTTGGGCCAAAATAATCATTTAATTTTTGTGGGCTAATGTAATAATAAGTGTGGGTAAATTAAATTGGTAAAATTGGACTTTAAAATTAAGTGGGTCAAATTTATAATTGTGTAATTTTAAAATCCTTTTAAGATTAAGAGAGTTAATAAGATAGGTTAAGAAATAAATATAAAACCTACTTATATTTCATCACGCCTGATAAGAATTTTGGAGAAGGAGCGGCACAAGGAAGCGAAATTGTGAAGACCAAATCAGGAATCAATTTTTTTTATTTCTTTGTCATACATGTAAGTTTCTTATAGAAAGCATGTGTGTATATTTTTTTTTATTTTGTTTCTGTTGGTCTTATTTTGGTACGGAGGGAATTAGACGTATTATATGTATATATATATAAGGAGTGTTCACAATTACGAATTAAAAAAAAAAGAAAAAAAAAAAGAGAGTCTGCAAGTCCATGAGTTTGCCTAGATTCCGTAACTCTCATATAATATATATATATATATATATATATATATAATATTTTAGTTATTCAATTTTAGTGTCAGTCTTATAAATTGAATTATAAATTTAGTATATTTAAATGAACTAATTAATTTTGTTGATAAAATTATAAAATTTGTTTAAAAATAAATTTAACATTATTATGTTATTAATGGGTAAATTTGTAATAAAATTTTATTTTATTAATAGATCGGACGGAGGGAATTTAAGGAGTATATTTGGAGTATAAACTTTGGGTATTACATTGCTTAATCCAGGTACGGATTCCGTACTCTTTCAGCGAGACTCTTTTGTTTTTAATTCGTTCGTTTCGTTATTCGTTTCGAAATTTAGTATTGTTTCTCATAATTGTTCCTTGTCAATTTATTGTGATAAATTATTTTGGCGTTGTTTTAGAACTCATATTTGTACTCTTTAGACTAGTGTGTCATGTCTAAATTTTATTTTATATTTATAGTGATGTACATGTTATAGTATATTTTTGGAGACTTGTGTTGACAATTCGTTAGATTTAACATGTACATGTTAGAACCCCTTTGTTGTGTCGCATGTGTTGTGACATTATATTTTTGTTAGAATACCGTAAGGTATACCTGAGCTATAACCACCTGTGGGGGTACCACAGGCATGTCCTCTTGGCACCGAGGCATGACACCTTCTGTGGCGGTGTGATCAGTCCACGGCGTCTCCGTTTTGTGCTCCGGTGGGAGTTGGCCATTTGGTGTTTTGTTGTGGGAGGCGTATGGGTCGACCCTAGTTTTTCTGTTCTGTTCTGTTCTGCGGTTTGGTGATGTTTGTGCCAAACACGCCTTCCGATTTTACATGCATTGGATTCGCGGTCCAATGTGTGTGACTTGCCTGTGTGACATTATTTGATTTGCGCATTATTTAACTTGCCTGTGTGGCAAGGTTTATTTTGAGCTCGGTATGAAATAACACCCAACCATTTGATTCATCCTATTATTTCGTTGTGTTAGTTTTGTTCGTTTCGTTTCAGTTAGTTTCGTTTTATTTCATTTAATTGAGTTAATTATTTCAGTTCATTAATTGTATTCTATATCCGTACTGGGCATTTGGCTCATGCTGTGTTTTTCTTCCGGCAGGTAATCAGGGGAATCAAGGGCAAGTGTGACGAGAGCTTCCTTCTATCCAATAGCTTTGATATATTTCGTTAGGCTATGATACATTGATTTATTTGGAGTTGTAATAGTTATTTCAGATTGTGATTTGAGCCAGTATGGCATTTATTCTGGTTTGTCTTAAGACATTTAATTAGTTTAAGACTATTCTTTTGTGGATTAAAGTCTTGCTATTAAATTCATCAGTTTTGTTATGTTTTGAGTAACCTCTCTTTCTATTTCGGAAAGGGGGTGTTACAGAGTTGGTATCAGAGCTTAGGTTCTTTCTTGTAGAAAACCTATTTAGGTTTGACCTGTGAGTTATGGGTAGACTTCTGGGTTAGGTTTTATTCAGTTTGATTTTCTGTTCAGCTATAGTCAAATATGTCTCTAATCTCTTTTGCTGATATTCGTTGATCAGATGGCTCGTCGATCCGCTAGAGTTGTTGAGAGGAGAGGTAACAATAGGGGAAGGGGTGATGGTCAGCCCAATGAGCAACCTAATGATCAGATCAATGCTCAACTGGCTAACTTGGTGAATCAGGCAGTGAATCAGGCGTTACCTCAGTTGGTGGCACAGGTTGTACAGGCAATGCAGCAGCCACCACCAGAAATTCCAGAACAGGAGAATTCGAGAAATAATGGTCAACAAGCAAATGTCGAGAAAGGGAATACAGATGGTCTTGAACAGCAGGTGGTTCCGATGTATGTATGGTTGGAGAGGTTTCAAAAACAGAAACCACAGGCATTCAGTTCAGCTCCAACTCCAATTGATGCAGAGAATTGGATTGCCCACCTGGAGAAAATTTTTGATGTGTTAGGGTGTTCAGATAATCAGAGAGTGCTGCTTGCTGCTTATAAGCTGGAAGGGGATGCACAGAGGTGGTGGAAAGCGATGAAAACAACAAAAGGTGAAAATTATGCTGAGACACTTAATTGGGCAGAATTTTGTGAGGTCTTTTATCAGCAGTACTTCCCAGCTGCTGATAAAGAGGCCTATGCTAGAGAGTATCTGTCGATTCGGCAGAAGGATGATGAGTCCATCACGGACTTCATGACGAGGTTTACTAGGTTGGCAGGCTTTGCGGGAACCTCAGCAGGGACTGCAGCAGAACAGGCAGAGAAGTTTAAGTAGAGGATCCATTACCGGTATCGGCAGCATCTCATTAACAACAAGTTTACAGATGTATCAGCAGTGGCAAATGCAGCCAAAAATATTGAAATGGAGCGACAGGACTTTCGATCTTCTAAACCGGATGGGAGTCGAAAGAGAGACAGAGATGACCAACAGGGTCAAACTTCAGTTCAGCATGGGAGAAATCAGGGTGGTCAGTTGAATAGGAATCGTGGTGGCCAACAGGGGCAGTGGCGTGGTCAAAATCAGAACAGGGGTAATCAGCAGTTGCCTCAACAGGGGCAGAATCGTCAGCTCCAGCTACCTTGGTATGATCAGAATCGTCAGCAAGGGCAGAATCGTCAGCAGGGACAGAATCAGGGTCGATATCCTGGACTAGCTGGTGGGGGTAACCCAAATCTTATTCCTATAGTTCCTTGTGCTATGTGTGGGGCTAACCATCCGGGAAGACAATGTCATAGAGTTACCGGTGCATGTTTCTTATGTGGACAGATGGGTCACATGGCTAGAGATTGTACCGGGCCACGTGGTAATGGTGGAGGCGGTGATCATGGTGACAATGGAGGTCAGCGTCAGGGTGGTCGGGTGTTTGCCTTGACACATAATCAGGCGGCAGGTGCGCCAGGTACTGTTTCTGGTACTCTTTTAGTTGGCAGTCGTGAGGCTTCTATTTTATTTGATACGGGTTCTACGCATTCTGTTGTTGCTCAGTCTTTTGTTCGGCACCTGGGTGTGCCATCTCAGTTATTAGATTCTGTTATGTCTATTTCTACCTCGATGGGGACTTCTGTTGTTATTTCCGATTTGTATCGAGGGTGTCCGATAAGTTTTGGAGATAAAATTCGTAGGGCTAATCTTCTTCCGATGTGTATGCACGATTTTGATGTCATTTTTGGGATGGACTGGTTGGATAAGCACCAGGCCACTATCGATTGTCAGGCGAAGAAGGTTATATTTGGAGATGTGAAGTCTCCGGAGTTCGTGTTTCAGGGTTCACAACCGAGTAGGGTGTTGAAGTTGATTTCAGCTTTGAAGGCTGGGAAGTTGGTGGCAAAGGGTTGTGAGGGGTATTTGGCGTTTGTGAAAGATACCTCTAAGGGTGAGTCTCGTATTGAGGATGTTCCAATTGTTCGTGATTTTTCTGATGTGTTTCCTGAGGAGTTGTCAGGGTTGCCACCACAGCGGGAAGTAGAGTTTGCTATTGAGCTTGTTCCTGGTGCGGAGCCTATCTCTAAGGCGCCGTATCGGATGGCACCATTGGAGTTACAGGAGTTGAAAGAGCAGTTGCAGGAACTGTTAGATCGTGGTGTGATTCGCCCGAGTGTTTCGCCGTGGGGTGCTCCGGTCTTGTTTGTAAAGAAGAAAGATGGGTCTATGAGGCTGTGTATAGACTATAGAGAGTTGAACAAGATCACCATCAAGAATCGGTATCCATTGCCGAGGATTGATGACTTGTTTGACCAACTTCAAGGGGCAAAATATTTTTCGAAGATAGACTTGAGGTCGGGCTATCATCAGTTGAGGGTGAGGGATGAGGATATCCCTAAGACGGCTTTTCGTACTCGATATGGGCATTACGAGTTTCTGGTGATGCCATTCGGTGTGACTAACGCTCCGGCGGTGTTTATGGATTTGATGAATCGGGTGTTCAGGGAGTACTTGGACCAATTTGTCATTGTCTTTATTGATGATATTTTGGTTTACTCTAAGTCTAAAGAAGAGCATGAGGAGCATCTTCGCACAGTGTTAGGGATTTTGCAGAAAGAGAAGTTGTATGCTAAATTCTCTAAATGTGAGTTTTGGTTGGAGCAGGTTGCATTTTTGGGTCACGTTGTTTCTGCTGAGGGCATTAAGGTGGATCCTGCTACGGTTGAGGCTATCACTAAATGGCCAAGACCTACTACAGTGACAGAGATTAGGAGTTTCTTGGGTTTGGCAGGGTACTATAGGCGATTTGTGGAAGGGTTTTCTTTGCTTGCCTTACCATTGACCCAGTTGATGAGAAAGGGCACGAAGTTTGTGTGGAATGAGGAGCGTGAGAAGAATTTCGAGGAGTTGAAGAAACGACTTGTGACAGCTCCTATACTTGCATTGCCTTCGGGGACAGGAGGATACCAGATTTATAGTGATGCTTCTAAGAAGGGTTTGGGGTGTGTATTGATGCAACACGGTAAGGTGATTGCTTATGCTTCTAGGCAGCTTAAACCTTATGAGGTGAATTACCCCACACATGATTTGGAGTTGGCAGCGGTGATCTTTGCCTTAAAGATTTGGAGGCATTATTTGTATGGGAAGACTTGTGATATCTTCACCGATCACAAAAGTCTTAAATACATTTTCACTCAGAAGGAGCTCAATATGAGACAGAGGCGTTGGTTGGAGCTTCTAAAAGATTATGATGCGAGAATTCAGTATCACCCGGGGAAGGCAAACGTGGTTGCAGATGCTCTTAGCCGGAAGAGTTCAGGGAGTGTAGCAGCCCTTATTACACAACCTCAGCTTATTTCGGATATGGAGCGGCTCGAGTTGGAGTTGTATGTACGAGGTTCAGATGGGCATTTGGCGGGTATGAGAGTGGAGCCCTCTCTTATCTCGCGGGTCAAAGAAGCTCAAAAAGAAGATGGGGAGTTGTGGAGTATGACGCAGAATCTAGAGGAGGACAAGCAGTCTGAGTTTCGTATTGATGACCATGGTGTGATTTGGTTGGGTGAACGGTTATGTGTACCGTCGGATCCAATCATTCGGGAGGCGGTGTTGGCTGAGGCTCATAGTTCGCCATTTTCTATTCATCCAGGGTCTACAATAATGTATAGGGATTTGAAGAAGAATTTTTGGTGGAATGGGATGAAACGAGACGTGGCTGAACATGTTGGGAAGTGCCTCACTTGTCAGCAAGTGAAGATAGAACATCAACGAGCTAGTGGTTTGCTGCAACAGTTAGACATTCCAGTGTGGAAGTGGGAAGATATCACGATGGATTTTGTGACTGGTTTGCCGAAGACTTTCAGGAAGAATGATGCCATTTGGGTAGTGGTGGACCGACTGACCAAATCGGCACACTTTTTGGCTATCCATGAGGGATACTCGGTGGATAGGTTGGCACAAATCTTTCAGCAGGAGATTGTTAGACTTCATGGTACTCCAGTGTCTATTGTTTCAGATCGGGACCCACGGTTCACTTCACGGTTCTGGAAAGGGTTTCAACGAGCTTGGGGTACTCGACTCAACTTTAGTACTTCTTTCCATCCGCAAACTGATGGGCAATCCGAACGGACTATTCAAACGTTGGAGGACATGTTGAGATCTTGTGCACTTGAATGGTCGGGTAATTGGGATGATTACTTGAGCCTAATTGAGTTTGCTTATAACAACAGCTGACATGCAAGTATTGGAATAGCTCCGTTTGAGGCACTGTATGGTAGAAAGTGTCGGGCACCAACTTGTTGGGATGAGGTTGGCGAAAGGGCCATAAAAAGGCCTGAGTTAGTTCAAATCACTACGGAGAAGGTAGCGGTGGCTAAGGAGAAATTGAAGTCGGCTCGATCACGGCAGAAGTGTTATGCTGATAAGCATAGGAGGACTTTAGAGTTTGAACCTGGTGAGCATGTGTTTCTAAAAGTTTCTCCTTGGAAGGGCATTCGGCGATTCGGGTTGAAAGGAAAGCTTAGTCCACGTTATATCGGCCCATTTGAGATTTTGGAGAGGGTTGGTGCGGTTGCATATCGGTTAGCTTTGCCTCCACAGCTAGCTCATGTGCACAATGTATTTCATGTGTCGGTGTTGAGGAGTTATCATTATCATCCGTTGCATGTGGTGCAATATCCGTTTGATAAGATTCGGGAAGATCTCACTTGTGAGGAGAAAGCTGAAGCGATTTTGGATCGTCAGGAAAGGATTATGAGGAGGAAGACTATTCCGTTTGTTAAGGTTCTGTGGAGGAACCATTCGGAACGAGAAGCCACTTGGGAGCTTGAGGAATCTATTCGAGCGGAATATCCGCATCTTTTTGATAATTAGGTACGTTCTATTCTTTTGATTCCGGGGACGGAATTCTTTTAAGGGGTAGGTGATGTAATACCCGGTAAAAAATAATAAAATAAATAAATATTAAATAATAAAAATTACCTTGTTTTAAAACATATTTTTGGATGTCATTTATTTTGGGCCAAAATAACCATTTAATTTTTGTGGGCTAATGTAATAATAAGTGTGGGTAAATTAAATTGATAAAATTGGGCTTTAAAATTAAGTGGGTCAAATTTATAATTGTGTAATTTTAAAATCCTTTTAAGATTAAGAGAGTTAATAAGGTAGGTTAAGAAATAAATATAAAACCTACTTATATTTCATCACGCCTGATAAGAATTTTGGAGAAGGAGCGGCACAAGGAAGCGAAATTGTGAAGACCAAATCAGGAATCAATTTTTTTTCTTTCTTTGTCATACATGTAAGTTTCTTATAGAAAGCATGTGTGTGTATTTTTTTTTATTTTGTTTCTGTTGGTCTTATTTTGGTACGGAGGGAATTAGACGTATTATATGTATATATATATAAGGAGTGTTCACAATTACGAATTAAAAAAAAAAAAAAAAAAAGAGAGTCTGCAAGTCCATGAGTTTGCCTAGATTCCGTAACTCTCATATAATATATATATATATATATATATATATATATATAATATTTTAGTTGTTATTCAATTTTAGTGTCAGTCTTATAAATTAAATTAGAAATTTAGTATATTTAAATGAACTAATTAATTTTGTTGATAAAATTATAAAATTTGTTTAAAAATAAATTTAACATTATTATGTTATTAATGGGTAAATTTGTAATAAAATTTTATTTTATTAATAGATCGGACGGAGGGAATTTAAGGAGTATATTTGGAATATAAACTTTGGATATTACATTGCTTAATCCAGGTACGGATTCCGTACTCTTTCAGCGAGACTCTTTTGTTTTTAATTCGTTCGTTTCGTTATTCGTTTCGAAATTTAGTATTGTCTCTCATAATTGTTCCTTGTCAATTTATTGTGATAAATTATTTTGGCGTTGTTTTAGAACTCATATTTGTACTCTTTAGACTAGTGTGTCATGTCTAAATTTTATTTTATATTTATAGTGATGTACATGTTAGTATATTTTTGGAGACTTGTGTTGACAATTCGTTAGATTTAACATGTACATGTTAGAACCCCTTTGTTGTGTCGCATGTGTTGTGACATTATATTTTTGTTAGAATACCGTAAGGTATACCTGAGCTATAACCACCTGTGGGGGTACCACAGGCATGTCATCTTGGCACCGAGGCATGACACCTTCTGTGGCTCCGGTGGGAGTTGACCATTTGGTGTTTTGTTGTGGGAGGCGTATGGGTCGACCCTAGTTTTTCTGTTCTGTTCTGTTCTGCGGTTTGGTGATGTTTGTGCCAAACACGCCTTCCGATTTTACATGCATTGGATTCGCGGTCCAATGTGTGTGACTTGTCTGTGTGACATTATTTGATTTGCGCATTATTTGACTTGCCTGTGTGACAAGGTTTATTTTGAGCTCGGTATGAAATAACACCCAACCATTTGATTCAGCCTATTATTTCGTTGTGTTAGTTTTGTTCGTTTTGTTTCAGTTAGTTTCGTTTTATTTCATTTAATTGAGTTAATTATTTCAGTTCATTAATTGTATTCTATATCCGTACTGGGCATTTGGCTCATGCTGTGTTTTTCTTCCGGCAGGTAATCAGGGGAATCAAGGGCAAGTGTGACGAGAGCTTCCTTCTATCCAATAGCTTTGATATATTTCGTTAGGCTATGATACATTGATTTATTTGGAGTTGTAATAGTTATTTCAGATTGTGATTTGAGCCAGTATGGCATTTATTCTGGTTTGTCTTAAGACATTTAATTAGTTTAAGACTATTCTTTTGTGGATTAAAGCCTTGCTATTAAATTCATCAGTTTTGTTATGTTTTGAGTAACCTCTCTTTCTATTTCGGAAAGGGTGTGTTACAATTTCTTTGATTCGTTGTGTGTGTTATTTGTAGTGTTGTTATAACACACATTGTAATTGTATCTTGGGAGACAAGTGCTGCTAACTCCAAGCACCAATAAGGAAGATATGATTGTCTTACGGACATAATTCATAGTACTAGCCTTGACATATTCATTTCTTGCAATTTTGGTTCACTTCAGATAAGTTTATATATATATATATATATATATATATATATATATATATATATAATACTCCCATTCAATTTTCGTAACAAAAAGTACAGTCTTTAAGCAAACTTGCTTGAATGTCATTTCGAAGCAAAAGTTGCTGTTCTTTGCTTATAATAACGAAGTACCTCTTTCTCAGGTAATAACTAGATTTCCTTATAGTGTCAGTTAGCATCAGTTTGGTGCCAAAATGCAGAGTCAGTTTTAACTGTGATTACTCACTTGCAACTTAAATTGATTATTAATTCATAGGCAGTTTATGTTGCTAGTGAGAACAGAATCGTTGAATCAAAGCTTAACAACATGTCAATCTGAACCTCTACGGTATCCTAATCCACAAAGTTCGATTAAGTATTACTGGAGATCTTTACATCTAACAAAAACCAAATTACCACAATGGTAACCAAGTGAAGCCCAAACAAAACCCAGAATTTGGTAAGCTTAAATCAAAGTGGAAAACAAATTTAAAAAATTGTAACTCCTGAATTATTTTATTCAACAAGATACAAATATCCAAATGAAAAACTGACAAAAAGGGGTGTTATAATCAAATGAACTGGATCTCACATATCCGATCTTCTACAAGTACACTATCTCTGAAGTTTATAAATACAAAAAAAGATCAATCTCACAAATAGGAACCCTAAACGCACATACAGGAGGATATAAATATATGCATATAGAGAGAGATGACTTACATTGGTGCCTTTCCATGTCTGATAAGTTCGAAGGTCGGTGGAGCTCTTGGGCGGAGGCACCACATACATCTCTTTATTTCTCTCCCTTAAAACTCTCTAAAACTAAAACAAGAATATTCACCAAATAATAGCAGCGACAGAGGTCAATTCGACACAAAGGGCAAAGAAAGGCGGCTCTTTTTACGATTTTGACTTTTGCCCACCTCAACAACGCCTCAGATTCATTCCGGTAACGCAATTCACCAGCGAGCAGCCAAATACAAGAAAAATACAAGTCTCCGGCGGTCAAAAATCAACCAAAAAAATCTGGTAAGCAGGAAAAAAAAACAGGGGAAAGAGAGCTGTTATTGTTTAAGATTTTTACATATTACATTTCAGTTCTTTCTCATGCGACTAGAGAATGTCTGACTATTACTAGTAATAGTATACTACTACTATTCTCTCTCATCAACTGTTGTACAGTACAGCGGGATGTTTTACTGAGTTGGCAATACGTGTGTTAGTGGAGGTGGCTGCGGGCCTTGTTACTCTTTTTTCTCTTATTTTTTCAAAAAACAAAATAAAAACAAATGCCAGATTGAATAGAATTATAAATTTAATTTATCATATTAAATATAGTGTTAAAATATTATTAATAAAAATTATGTAACAAAAGAATCGACACATATAAAATTGTAAAATATTTTATTTTTCAAACAAATATTAAATTAAGAATAATGTGTAATTTATTTTTTTATTTTTTTGCACTCAGGTGAAACAATACTACCATTCTACGAGACAAAACATGAAGGCTTCAAAGTTTAATTAGTTAGTGTTGTTATGAACCTTAAAGGAATATATATATATATATATATATATATATATATATATATATATATATATATATGAACTTATCTTGTAGAAAATAATTTATCAAGGCTAGTATTTGATACTATGTCTTTAAGATAATTATACACCCCCTATGGTGTTTAGAGTTGATAGCAAATCATTACAAAAAATATACTCTACGAACCAAAAAAATAATGCTCTAACTATCTTTTTTAGAACTATGAAACTGATGAGAAAACAGAATACTAAATGACTAATAAATGCTTAGTTGCTTGTGAATGAGTGAATATGAAGATTGCCTCCTCCTATCTATTTATAGGAGGGATTGGTGACCTTTCGGATGGGCATTTCACCCCTGAAAAGGCATGGGGTGCTTCTGAAGAAGTATTATTTATATCTTTTGGTCAAAACGACGTAGTTTTAACAATTTGCAGAATAGGCGCATCTATTCGGACCCTTAAAACGACATAGTTTAAGCATTAGCATAACCAAAACTACGTAATTTTGGGCTTAGAAGAAAAGGCGCGACAAAAACGACGTAATTTTGGGCCGCCTGTTCAGATTTGTATCCTTTCAGCAGATACCATGTAAGACCCCAAATTTTATGAAATAAAAGTATTCAATTTTTCTATTTAGTAAATGGTTAAATTGATAAAAAGTTAAAGTTAAGGGTGATATATGAATATTTTTCAAAATAAGCAAGTGGTTATAAAATATTTATTTTGTCGGGGAATATTCGTTTGGTCGTGGAATATTCGTTCTGTTGGGGAATATTCGTACGACGGCGCAGCTATTTGTGGGCTCCATAACGGAAAGCGATTGGATGAAAAAAATGACAAGATTGAGTTTTTATAATTAACGGCGTAGTTGTTACCGTTAATACTGTTGGAATACCTGGTGGTTAAAATACAGTAGCACACGGTATTGCACCAATTATTGATTCTTACGAAGGAATGCACTACTCAATAATTGTTACAGTAGTTACTGTTCAATAATTTTATTGATTCAATAATTGCTGCATTGATATTTTATATTATTGTTGTTTCAATAATTGTCACTGCACAATATTTCCCATTATCAGATCAATAATTCATATTATTTGAATAATATTATTAGATAACATTATTGGCAATATCTAGAAAGTTCTGTCTAAGGAGAGGTTTGGTCATCTAATTGCGCGCCAGTAAGGAGAAATTCTTATTTGAAAGTCCCTTCTTTCCTAGGAGCAGCCTGGTTGTCATAATTGTGACTCTGTAATATTATTTGGGCATAATTAATTATTGATTCATATGATAAGAAAATATTTATTTTATGTGGATATAAATGAGGGATATATTTTTGTGGTTAAAAATGAAGGAGTTAATGTTGAGGTTTTTATCAGTATTTTTGTCGGAATGGAGGTATTAAAAATTAGGGTTTTTGACATATTTTGCGGGGGTTATAATTTTTAATCCGGCCGTTGGATCGTGATAATTTTTGGATATGTTATACATATATAAGTTGAGTATATGTCCACAAATTTTGAACCGTTAAAAATGAACGTATGATTTGTTATGAATTTTACGAGATGACTGGTTCAAAAATTGTTGAATTTTCGGAGTTAATCATTTTGGTGAAAAATTCTAGAATTGGTGGGCCCCACTCTTGATTGGTAAAAAAATGTACTGAGATTTTTATTCAAATGTGGTAGGCTTGAATAGTAGTAGGTAAAGCCATCAGGTTGCAGGTTAAGTCTGCTTCAGCGTGCTAACATTTTCCTATAAATAGAGGGCTAAGTTAGAATTGGAAATCACACCAGAAACATAAGCTTTTTCTCTTTCTCTCTCTATATTATGAAGCATATTTGTGAGTATTTAGATACTTTGAGAGTTGCTATTCAGTGCAAGTTTCTTTCGGCTTTGCATTCCAGTCAGAAATACTGCATTTTTGAGGTAAGGGATAGTAAGCGATTTTAAGGGTTATTATGTTTTTTTTAGTTCGTAATTCTTCTGACTTTCAGAAAATTTTGAAAAAATTTAAAATGATATTTTGATGAGTTTTATTGATTGTGTCCAAAAATAGTGATTTTTGGATGTATAGATTAAGAGTTATGAATTTTACGGGAAAAGACTATTTTAAAAGTAACCGCTTATAACTCCTTGTGGTTAACTCCAAAATTGATGAAATTTTTATGGGAAGTATATCTATATAATATCAGTATACTCTGTGAATTTTAGAATTTTTGAATAAAAGTATAATTTATGATAAATGTGTAAATATTCGGCAGTTTTGGCCATATGAAAAATAGTAAATGAATTTTAAAAATTCTGAGAAAAATATATGTATAATATGGAACTATATTCTGCTAAATTCCAGAAAAGAAATATTTTTGGAACTGATTTGGTATTTTTCATAAAAATAGACTAGTTATGAGTAAATGAATTAAATATGTTATGTGAAGTAAAAAAATTAGAAAATAGGATTTTATGGCTTGAGAATCCTATATGAGGTATATGCATATTTTTGATGAGGGTTTTGGTTATTGATAATGAAATCTTATGAGTTTGACATTTTAGGATGATTAAATGCATTATTTAGTAAAGTGTAAACAATTAAAATAAATTGTTTATAAATTTAAGAAATGTTATTATTTCAATATCATTATACCGAAATATTAGTATGAATTTTATTGTGAAATTTCTACCTTTTTGTGTCGGGTTTACTATTCATGAGTTACTATTCACGAGTTACTATTTATGAGTTACTATTCACGAGTTACTATTCACGACAAAATCGGTTTCTTTTTCTGACCAAATTATAGTTGATTTATGAATATTACTCTTGAGATTAAATCTATATGTTGATTATATTGATTTTATTATCATATATAACATTTTTATAACCCTAATGATGATATTTCTCTTTGACTTGAGTGTAAAGATGGGTAGATTTTTTGGTATGATCATGACTATGGGTTCTCTTTGGCCAGTAGTGCAAAGTTGAATTATTGACTGGTATGATCATGACCATTGAATTTATAATTGAATTTCTTTAGCTTAAGTGCAAAGGTGAAATGATCAACATGGTTATAATTATTGTTTATATAAATTCTAAAATGATTATATATTTATTTGAGATATTAATATATTTGGCCTATAGTGCAAATATGAACTGTTGATGAATATATTTGGCCTATAGTACAAATATGAACTGTTGATGAATATATTTGGCCTGTAGTGCAAAAATAAAATGTTGATGAATATATTTGGCCTGTAGTGCAAAGATGAATTATTGATGAATATCTTTGGCCTGTAGTGCGAAGATGAACTGTTGTTGAATATCTTTGGCCCGTAGTGCAAAGATGGTTTGTTGATGAATATCTTTGGCCCGTAGTGCAAAGATGAATTTACTAATATGATTATGAACATGAACTATGATTTGGTATAACCATGATCTTTGATGTTTCAGGTGATGAAAATTATCTTTGTCCTGGATGAGAAAAGGAATTTAGAACAACAATTACGATTATGAGTTATACATGTGATTGTGGACAGGAATTGTTGATTGATGTTACAGGGATAAAATATTGTTGGTGGACTTTTAACATGGAGAAGATAATAGACTTTATAGTCTATTTGACTCTTCTAATGGATTGCTCGTTCTGCTGCAACTATGGTTGAAATTTTTATCATCTACCATATGTTCTAAATCTCTAATTTAATTCTGTTGAAGGCTATTGATAACTTATTTATCTGTAGTCATGATATTCTTTACTGAGCTAGTTGTGCTCACCCTTCTGTTTCACAATTCCTTTCAGGTAATAAGAGTGTAGCTGGGTCGAGCGGGGGTAACAGGGGAATAGGACGGTGGTCATCATTTAGTAGTTATATTTGGTGAAGAAAATAGGGTGAAGCGAACCCAACGTTGGAAGGGTGTTTTGCCACTATCATACAAGATGTCTAATGACATACAACCTCGTGTCATCATAAGACAGGATTGTGCACATCCACTTGCTGAGTATATCTACGAGCACTACCTATATAATCTTGGTGTTTGTTTGAATTATAATTATCAATTAGAGACAGTAGAGATAATGATATGTCAAGAGAAAACTCACCATTGGGAAGAATATGATATTAATCTTCTCATTTTTCTTTGGGGTCTATTGGGTCAACCAAGAATAATTCTGTGGCCATATGATATCTATCATAACCTAGACGCATTGTAACGACCCCAAAATAGGTTCATTCCACCCAACCCATTCTGAGTCGTCAAATACATGGTACAGAAAACAACTACAACTTTATTGCAACAATTGTCGTGCAAAATACAACAACACATATGCTGTGAGTTTGGATACAAATATATACCAAATGTGACTCATGTTCCAACCGTGGACATCACCTCACAATAACACCTTACATAAAGGTATAGTCAAAAACTGTTTTAGAAATTAGAATCTTTGGGAAGTGCTCAAGGAAACCTTCGTACATGGGAGGCCACGCGTCTAGGTTATGATAGATATCATATGGCCACAGAATTATCCTTGGTTGACCCAATAGACCCCAAAGAAAAACGAGAAGATTACTATCATATTCTTCCCAATGGTGAGTCTTCTCTTGACATATCATTATCTCTACTGTCTCTAATTGAGAATTATACTTTAAACAAACACAAAGATTATATAGGTAGTGCTCGTATATATACTCAGCAAGTGGATGAGCACATCCCTGTCTTATGATGACACGAGGTTGTATGTCGTTAGACATCTTGTATGATAGTGGCAAACCACCCTTCCAACGTTGGGTACACCTTACCCTATTGGATTCACCAAATATAACTACTAAATGAACTTTTCTATACTGCTTCGGGAGAACATCCACAGCTAGAGACCATTGTTCTATTTCCCCGTTACCCTCGCTCGACCCAGCTACACTCTTATTACCTGAAAGGAATTGTGAAGCAAAAGGGTGAGCACAACTAGCCCGGTAAAGAATATCATGACTAAAGATAATTAAATTATCAGTAGCCTTCATCAATAATAAATCAGAGATTTAGAACATATGGTAAATGATAAAAATTTCAACCATAGTTGCAGCGGAACGAGCAATCCATTAGAAGAGTCAAATAGACTATAAAGTCTATTATCTTCTCCATGTTAAAAATCCATCAACAATGTTTTATCCCTGTAACATCAATCAACAGTTCCTTTCCACAATCATATGAATAACTCATAATCATAATTGTGATTCTAAATTTTTCTTCGCACCCAGGACGAAGAATATTTTCATCACATGTCTTTACCTGAAACATCAAAGATCATGGTTATACCAAATCACAGTTCCTGTTCATAATCATACTAATAAATCCATCTTTGCACTACGACCAAAGATATTCAACAACAGTTTATCTTTGCACTACGGGCCAAAGATATTCATCAACAGACCATCTTTGCACTACAGGCCAAAGATATTCATCTACAATTCATCTTTGCACTACAGGCCAAAGACATTCCTCAACCGTTCATCTTTGCATTACTGGCCAAAGATATTCAACAACAGGTCATCTTTGCACTACGGGCCAAAGATATTCATCTACAATTCATCTTTGCACTACAGGCCAAAGATATTACTCAACAATTCATATTTGCACTACATGCCAAATATATTAATACCTCAAAGAATATATAATCATTTAAGAATTTATATAAACAATAATTATAACCATGTTGATCATTTCACCTTTGCACTTAAGCTAAAGATATTCAATTATAAATTAAATGGTCATGATCATACCAGTCAACAATTCAACTTTGCACTACTGGCCAAAGAGAACCCATAGTCATGATCATACCAATAATTTACCCATCTTTACACTCAAGCGAAAGAGAATTTCAACATCAAGGTTATAAAAATGTTATATATGATTATAAAAATAATATGGTCAAAACATGGATTTAATTTCAAGAGCAATATTCATAAATCAACTATAATTTGGTTAGAAAAAGAAACCAATTTTGTCGTGAATAGTAACTCATGAATAGTAACCTCGACTCAAAAAGGTAGAAATTCCACAATAAAATCTATACCAATATTTCGGTATAATGATATTGAAAGAATAACATTCCTTAAGCTTATAAACAATTTATTTAAATTGTTTACACTTTACTAATTAATGCATTTAATCATCATAAAATGTCAACTCTTAAGATTTCATCATCAATAGCCAAAACCCTCATCAAAAATCTGCATATACCTCATATAGGATTCTCAAGCCATAAAATCCTATTTTCCAATTTTCTTTCCTCACAAAACATATTTAATTCATTTACTCATAACTAGACCATTTTCATAAAAATACCAAATCAGTTCCAAAAATATTTCTTTTCTGGGATTTAGCATAATATAGTCCCATAGTGAACATATATTTTTCTCAGAATTTTTAAAAGTCATTTACTATTTTTCATATGGCCAAAATAGCCGAATATTTAGACATTTATCAAAAATTGTACTTTTGTCTAAAAATTCTGAAATTTACAGAGTATACTTCTATCATATACATGTACTCCCAATAAAAATTTCATCAATTTTGGAGTTAACCACAAGGAATTATAAGCTGTTACTTTTAAAATAGTCTTTTCTTATAAAATTCATAACTCTCAATCTATACATCCAAAAATCACCATTTTTGGACACAATCAAGAAAACTCATCAAAATATCATTTCAAATTTTTCCAGAATTTTTGAAGATCAGAAAAATTACGAAACTGAAAATCATAACAACCTTTAAAATCCCTTAATATCCCTTACTATCCCTTACCTCAAAAGAGCAGTACTTCTGATCGGTATAAGGCTGAAGGAAACTTGCACTGATGAATAGCAACTCACCAAGTATCTAAATACTCACAAAATACACTCAATAATCTAGAGAGAGAAAGAGAGAAAGCTTATGTTTCTGGTGTGATTTTCAATTCTAACTTAGCCCTCTATTTATAGAAAAATTTTGGTAGGTTTGACCTGTAACCTGATGGCTTTACCTGCTACTATTCCCACCCACCACATTTGAAATATAATTCAGCACATTTCTTCACCAACCACAAGTGGGGCCCACCAATTCTAGAATTTTTCACCAAAATGATAAACTCCGAAAATTCAACAATTTCTGAACCAGTCATCTCGTAAAATTCATAACAAATCATACATTCATTTTTAACGGTTCAAAATTTGTGGACATATACTCAACTTATATATGTATAACATATCCAAATATTACTACGATCCAACGGTCGGATTAAAAATTATAACCCCCGCAAAATATCTCAAAAATCCTGATTTTTAATACCTCCATTCCGACAAAAATACTGATAAAAACCTCAACATTAACTCCTTCATTTTAACCACAAAAATATATCCCTCATTTATATCCACATAAAATAAATATTTTCTTATCATATAAATCAATAATTAATTATTCACAAATAATATTACAGAATCACATTTATGACAACCAGGCCGTTCCCAGGAAAGAGGGGGCTTTCCAATAAGGATTTCTCCTTACTAGCGCGCAATTAGATGACCAAACCTCTCCTTAGACAGAACTTTCTAGACATTGCCAATAATGCTATCTAATAATACTATTCAAATAATATGAATTATTGATCTGATAATAGAAAATACTGTGCAGCAACAATTATTGAACAACAATAATATAAAATTTCAACGTAGCAATTATTGAATCAATAAAATAAAATATTGAACAGTAATTACTGTAACAATTATTGAGTAGTGCCTTCTTACGTAAGAATCAATAATTTCAAAAATACTGTGCAATACCGTGTGCTACTGTGCAATAACGCGTATTACTGTATTTTAACCACCGGGTATTTCAACAGTATTAACGATAACAACTACGCCGTTATTTGTAAAAACTCAAATTTGTCATTTTTCTTCACCCGACAGTTATTCGTTATGGGGCCCACAAATAGCTGCGCCGTCGTACGAATATTCTCCGACAGAAAGAATATTCCACGACCAAACGAATATTCCCCGACAACAATGATTATTTTATAACCACTTGCTTATTTTGAAAAAAATTTCATATTTCACCCATAACTTTAAACTTTTATCAATTTAACCATTTACTGAATAGTAATTATAAGAAAAATTGAATACTTTTATTTCATAAAATTCGGGGTCTTACACGCATGGCCTCCCATGTACGAAGGTTTCCTTGAGCACTTTCCAAATATTCTAATTTCTAAAACAGTTTTTGACTATACCTTTATGTAAGGTGTCATTGTGAGGTGATGTCCACAGTTGGAACATGAGTCACATTTAGTATATATTTGTATCCAAACTCACAGCATATGTGTTGTTGTATTTTGCACGACAATTGTTGTAATAAAGTTGTAGTTATTTTCTGTACCATGTATTTGGCGACTATGAATAGGTTGGATGGAATGGACCTGTTTTGGGGTCGTCACAGTTGGTATCAGAGCTATAAGTAAAGAGCCCCGAGCCTCTCGCTGGTGACTTCCTGTTGATGGGGGATGCACCGAAGCCAGACTCTCCGTAGGGGACGCCGTTCTGCGGTGGCAAACTGATAGGTATCAATGTAAGGTGCTGACACAAGTTGGTGTCCAGAGTCACAGTTGGTATCAGAGCTTTGGGATATGATCTCTGGCGGAGATCGAAAAATATAACTAGGAGGGGAGAGATAGGTAAATCCTTTGCTAGTGTGTCCTACCTAAGCTTAATTGTTGGTTGGTCATAATATCGGGATATTATGTGATATGTTAATTTGTTAAATTGACCCTTGTTTTGAAGCTGTATTCTAGAATGATATTTGAAATACAGGAGATGCGCAATGGAAAAATTATGATGACAGGGAAAATGGAATCTAAAATGAAAGGAAGGTATTTTCAACTCTTTGAATTACCAGGTACGTAAATTTCGATGACGAAATTTCATAAGGAGGGGAGATTATACGACCCCAAATTTTATGAAATAAAAGTATTCAATTTTTCTATTTAGTAAATGGTTAAATTGATAAAAAGTTAAAGTTAAGGGTGATATATGAATATTTTTCAAAATAAGCACGTGGTTATAAAATATTCATTTTGTCGGGGAATATTCGTTTGGTCGTTGAATATTCTTTCTGTCGGGGAATATTCGTACGACGGCGCAGCTATTTGTGGGCCCCATAACGGAAAGCGATTGGATGAAGAAAATGACAAAATTGAGTTTTTATAATTAACGGCGTAGTTGTTACCGTTAATACTGTTGGAATACCTGGTGGTTAAAATACAGTAGCACACGGTATTGCACCAATTATTGATTCTTACGAAGGAATGCACTACTCAATAATTGTTACGGTAGTTACTGTTCAATATTTTATTTTATTGATTCAATAATTACTGCATTGATATTTTATATTATTATTGTTTCAATAATTGTCACTGCACAATATTTCCCATTATCAGATCAATAATTCATATTATTTGAATAATATTATTAGATAACATTATTGGCAATGTCTAGAAAGTTCTGTCTAAGGAGAGGTTTGGTCATCTAATTGCGCGCCAGTAAGGAGAAATTCTTATTTGAAATCTTATGAGTTTGACATTTTAGGATGATTAAATGCATTATTTAGTAAAGTATAAACAATTAAAATAAATTGTTTATAAATTTAAGAAATGTTATTATTTCAATATCATTATACCGAAATATTGGTATAAATTTTATTGTGGAATTTTTACCTTTTTGTGTCGGGTTTACTATTCATGAGTTACTATTCATGGGTTACTATTCACGAGTTACTATTCACGACAAAATCAGTTTCTTTTTCTGACCAAATTATAGTTGATTTATGAATATTACTCTTGAGATTAAATATATATGTTGATTATATTGATTTTATTATCATATATAATATTTTTATAACTATAATGATGATATTTCTCTTTGACTTGAGTGTAAAGATGGGTAGATTTTTTGGTATGATCATGACTATGGGTTCTGTAAGACCCCGAATTTTATGAAATAAAAGTATTCAATTTTTCTTATAATTACAATTCAGTAAATGGTTAAATTGATAAAAAGTTAAAGTTAAGGGTGATATATGAATTTTTTTTAAAATACGCAAGTGGTTATAAAATATTCATTGTTGTCGGGGAATATTCGTTTGGTCGTGGAATATTCTTTCTGTCGGGGAATATTCGTACGACGGCGCAGCTATTTGTAGGCCCCATAACGAATAACTGTCGAATGAAGAAAAGGACAAATTTGAGTTTTTACAAATAACGGCGTAGTTGTTACCGTTAATACTGTTGAAATACCCGGTGGTGAAAATACAGTAATACGCGTTATTGCACAGTAGCACACGATATTGCACAGTATTTTTGAAATTATTGATTCTTACGAAGGAAGGCACTGCTCAATAATTGTTACAGTAGTTATTGTTCAATATTTTATTTTATTGATTCAATAATTGCTGCGTTGATATTTTATATTATTGTTGTTTCAATAATTACTGCTGCACAGTATTTTCTATTATCAGATCAATAATTCATATTATTTGAATAATATTATTAGATAACATTATTGGCAATGTCTAGAAAGTTCTGTCTAAGGAGAGGTTTGATCATCTAATTGCGCGTCAGTATGGAGAAATCCTTATTGAAAAGCCTCCTCTTTCTTGGGAACGGCCTGGTTGTCATAAATGTGATTCTGTAATATTATCTGTGAATAATTAATTATTGATTCATATGATAAGGAAATATTTATTTTATGTGGATATAAAATGAGGGATATATTTCTGTGGTTAAAAATGAAGGAGTTAATGTTGAGGTGTTTTATCTATATTTTGGTCGGAACGGAGGTATTGAAAATCAAATTAGGGTTTTTGAGATGTTTTGCGAGGGTTATAATTTTTAATCCGACCGTTGGATCGTTGTAATATTTGGATATGTTATACATATATAAGTTAAGTATATGTCCACAAATTTTGAACCGTTAAAAATAAACGTATGATTTATTATGAATTTTACAAGATGACTGGTTCAGAAATTGTTGAATTTTCGGAGTTTATCATTTTGATGGAAAATTCTAGAATTGGTGGGCCCCACTTGTGGTTGGTGAAGAAATGTGCTGAGATTTTTATTCAAATGTGGTGGGTGGAAATAGTAGCAGGTAAAGCCATCAGGTTGCAGGTTAAGTCTGCTTCGGCGTGCTAACATTTTCCTATAAATAGAGGGCTAAGTTAGAATTGAAAATCACACCAGAAATATAAGCTTTCTCTCTTTCTTTCTCTATATTATGAAGCATATTTTATGAGTATTTAGATACTTTGAGAGTTGCTATTCAGTGCAAGTTTTCTTCGGCTTTGTATTCCAGTCAGAAATACTGCACTTTTGAGGTAAGGGATAGTAAGGGATAGTAAGAGATTTTAAGGGTTGTTATATTTTCCAGTTTCGTAATTTTTTTGACCTTTAAAAATTCTGGAAAAATTTGAAATGATATTTTGATGAGTTTTCTTGATTGTGTCCAAAAATGGTGATTTTTGGATGTATAGATTGAGAGTTATGAATTTTATGAGAAAAAACTATTTTAAAAGTAATCGCTTATAATTCCTTGTGGTTAACTCCAAAATTGATGAAATTTTTATTGAGAGTACATGTATATGATAGAAGTATACTCTGTAAATTTCAGAATTTTTGGACAAAAGTATAATTTTTGATAAATGTCTAAATATTCGGCTGTTTTGGCCATATGAAAAATAGTAAATGACTTTTAAAAATTCTGTGAAAAATATATGTTCACTATGGGACTATATTATGCTAAATCTCAGAAAAGAAATATTTTTGGAACTGATTTGGTATTTTTTATGAAAATAGTCTAGTTATGAGTAAATGAATTAAATATGTTTTGTGAAGTAAGAAAATTGGAAAATAAGATTTTATGACTTGAGAATCCTATATGAGGTATATGCAGATTTTTGATTAGGGTTTTGGTTATTGGTGATGAAATCTTATGAGTCACATTTGGTATATATTTGTATCCAAACTCACAGCATATTGTTGTTGTATTTTGCACGACAATTGTTGTAATAAAGTTGTAGTTATTTTCTATACCATGTATTTGGCGACTCAGAATAGGTTGGATGGAATGGACCTATTTTGAGGTTGTCACAGGTTCTCTTTGGCCAGTAGTACAAAGTTGAATTGTTGACTGGTATGATCATGACCATTGAATTTATAATTGAATATCTTTAGCTTAAGTGCAAAGGTGAAATGATCAACATGGTTATAATTATTGTTTATATAAATTCTGAAATGATTATATATTTCTTTGAGATATTAATATATTTGGCCTATAGTGCAAATATGAACTGTTGATGAATATATTTGGCCTGTAGTACAAATATGAACTGTTGATGAATATATTTGGCCTGTAGTGCAAAAATGAACTGTTGATGAATATCTTTGGCCTGTAGTTCAAAGATGAATTATTGATGAATATATTTGGCCTGTAGTGCGAAGATGAACTGTTGTTGAATATCTTTGGCCCGTAGTGCAAAGATGGTTTGTTGATGAATATCTTTGGCCCGTAGTGCAAAGATGAATTTACTAATATGATTATGAACATGAACTATGATTTGGTATAACCATGATCTTTGATGTTTCAGGTGATGAAAATTATCTTTGTCCTGGATGAGAAAAGGAATTTAGAACAACAATTACGATTATGAGTTATACATGTGATTGTGGACAGGAATTGTTGATTGATGTTACAGGGATAAAATATTGTTGGTGAACTTTTAACATGGAGAAGATAATAGACTTTATAGTCTATTTGACTCTTCTAATAGATTGCTCGTTCCGCTGCAACTATGGTTGAAATTTTAATCATCTACTATATGTTCTAAATCTCTAATTTAATTCTGTTGAAGGCTATTGATAACTTATTTATCTTTAGTCATGATATTCTTTACTGGGCTAGTTGTGCTCACCCTTCTGTTTCACAATTCCTTTCAGGTAATAAGAGTGTAGCTGGATCGAGCGGGGGTAACAGGGGAATAGGACGGTGGTCATCATTTAGTAGTTATATATATTTGGTGAAGAAAATAGGGTGAAGCGAACCCAACGTTGGAAGGGTGTTTTGCCACTATCATACAAGATGTCTAATGACATACAACCTCGTGTTATCATAAGATAGGATTGTGCACATCCACTTGCTGAGTATATCTACGAGCACTACCTATATAATCTTGGTGTTTGTTTGAAGTATAATTCTCAATTAGAGACAGTAGAGATAATGATATGTCAAGAGAAGACTCACCATTGGGAAGAATATGATAGTAATCTTCTCATTTTTCTTTGGGGTCTATTGGGTCAACCAAGGATAATTCTGTGGCCATATGATATCTATCATAACCTAGACGCATGGCCTCCCATGTACGAAGGTTTCCTTGAGCACTTCCCAAAGATTCTAATTTCTAAAACAGTTTTTGACTATACCTTTATGTAAGGTGTCGTTGTGAGGTGATGTCCACGGTTGGAACATGAGTCACATTTGGTATATATTTGTATTCAAACTCACAACATATGTGTTGTTATATTTTGTACAACAATTGTTGTAATAAAGTTATAGTTGTTTTCTGTACCATATACTTGGCGACTCAGAATAGGTTGGATGGAATGGACCTGTTTTGGGGTTGTCACATACTGCTTCTCAAAACGAAACAGTTTTGATAATATAATAAATACCGCTTCTCAAAAGTCAAAACGACACAGTTTAAATAAATAAAATTTAAATAAATTTTACCTAAAAATTTATATATAGGACCCAAACCCACGACCTCCGTGTTAGAGCCAGGCCGGTCAGCGGCGCGCGTGTAGGTTCGAACATAACCTTAGCTAAGTCCTCTCCCTTCCACAAAATTGGGGTGCCCCTTGGGGCCTAAACCCAATAGCATTTTCCTTGTATATAAACATATAAAATATTTAATTCCTAATCTATATAGGACTTGGTTTTTCGCACATATATTTGTTATCTTTTATCATTTTCAAATGTGATCATTGAGAGTTAATATCTCATTCATTACTTCATGGATTTGAACTTCCAAATACTTAATTTAATCTACTCATAGAGTAGAACATATTAATATATAGAATCATTAAAATTAATTAATGATACCCATATTAAATTAGGCTCAAATACTAACCAGTGTTGTAATTATGGTTAATTTATTCTAAGTATTTTTTAATTTCAGTTATTGATTTCAATTATTTATATTAATTATCGTCACACGCGTATTTAGTGTGTGCATTATATGAGATAAAATAAAAAATTTATAAAACTAAAAAAGTAAATAAAAGAATTAATATTAAAAAAATAAAATAATAATATATCTAAAATTATAAAGACAAAAGAATAAAAAAGAAAAAAGTATGCTTGTTATTATAATATAAATATAGATAGATATAGATAATCTTAACCTAGCTTTTTGTCATTTGTACTGTTTTGGTCCAAATTTTCATCTTTTGTGATTTGTAATTCAGCGTCACGACGACAGTTGTTAATGATTACTACTATTTAAAAGAGAAACTTTAATCAATCTAATACTACTAAAGATTGTATATCTCTTTCAGTTTACCCTTTTCAACTATGACAACATCAAAGGAAAAACACAAGAACCATAAATTTGATAATAATGTATCTGATACTTTCTCTTCCTCTTTACAAGAATAAGAAATTTGAAAGTTACAAAATATTTTGGAAAATATATAAATATTAGTATTAAAATGTTAAGCAATTTCGGTAGTTAGTCAATAATATATAAGCTCTAACTCGATAAAATTCGATTGTTTACAATTTAATCAAGTTCGATCATAAAAATTACGTAGTATTTTTTGAATAACTAGACTGATAATCCGTATAAGACACGAGTTAATATCAATAATATAATAATCTAAAACTTTGTGTTTCATTTGGTATTATGCTTTTAGTATAAATAGTATATATACAATGGATAGTAATAATATATTGAACATAAAAATTTAGAGTTGTATGTATATCAAAATCATTTTATATGATTTTTAATATATGTGTGTACACCCTCGAAATAATACAACAAATGATACAAAAAGTTTGGTATAATTATAAATTGACATATTGTGTAACATTCCATTTTCAAAATAGAAAGAGAAATTACACAAAAACACAATATAACTAACAAAATTATATAAAGACTTTAAGTCATAAAAGAATAATCTTCATAACCAATAAATGTCACAAGTCGAACTATAATAAATGTCAAACCGACTCGAACCACAATCTAAGATATTTATTACAATTTCAATAACAAAATAACTCTATAACACAAATCAAAGTATTAAAGTCTAAACAAATATCTAAACCACTCGGATAGAATGGAGTTCTCATCACAGTTGTCTTTGATCCCCTTGATTACTTGTCAAAAGAAAAAAACACAGTATGAGCCAAATATCCAGTACGGATATAGAATACAAAAATAGTGAACTGAAATAAATAGCTCAATAACCTGAACTGAACTGCAATGAACAAAACTATCACAACGAAATAGTAAGCTGAATCAAATGACTGTGTATTATTTTTTACCGAATCCAAAATAAAAATATATTTTGTCACACAGACAAATCAAATAATGTCACACATGCAATCACACATTGGACCGCGAATACAAATGCATGTAAAATAGGAAGGCGTGTTTAGTACAAACATCACCAATCCACATATCATAACAAAAAACTAGAGTAGACCCATACTTCTCTCTCAACAAAATTATCATATGACCAACTCCCATCGAAGCAGAAAATGGAGACGCCGTGGATTAATCACACTGCCATAAAAGGTATCGTGTTTCTGTGCCAAGAGGACATGTCTATTGTAACGACCCCAAAACAGGTCCATTCCATCCAACCTATTCTGAGTTGCCAAATACATGGTACAGAAAATAACTACAACTTTATTACAACAATTGTCGTGCAAAATACAACAACACATATGCTGTGAGTTTGGATACAAATATATACCAAATGTGACTCATGTCCCAACCGTGGACAGCACCTCACAATGACACCTTACATAAAGGTATAGTCAAAAATTGTTTTAGAAATTAGAATCTTTGGGAAGTGCTCAAGAAAACCTTCGTACATGGGAGGCCATGCGTCTAGGTTATGATAGATATCATATGGCCACAGAATTATCCTTGGTTGACCCAATAGACCCCAAAGAAAAACGAGAAGTTTACTATCATATTCTTCCCAATAGTGAGTCTTCTCTTGACATATCATTATCTCCACTGTCTCTAATTGAGAATTATACTTTAAACAAACACCAAGATTATATAGGTAGTACTCGTAAATATACTCAGCAAGTGGATGAGCACAATCCTGTCTTATGATGATACGAGGTTGTATGTCATTAGACATCTTGTATGATAGTGGCAAAACACCCTTCCAACGTTGGGTTCGCTTCACCCTAGATGATTCACCAAATATAACTACTAAATGATGACCACCGTTCTATTCCCCTGTTACCCCCGCTCGACCCAGCTACACTCTTATTACCTGAAAGAAATTGTTAAACAGAAGGGTGAGCACAACTAGCCCAGTAAAGAATATCATGACTAAAGATAAATAAGTTATCAATAGCCTTCAACAGAAATAAATCAGAGATTTAGAACATATGGTAGATGATAAAAATTTTCAACCATAGTTGTAGCGGAACGAACAATCCATTAGAAGAGTCAAATAGACTACAAAATCTATTATCTTCTCCATGTTAAAAATCCACCAACAATGTTTTATCCCCGTAACATCAATCAATAATTCTGGTCCACAATCATATGAATAACTCATAATCATAATTGTAGTTCTAAATTTCTCTTCTCATCCAGGACGAAGATAATTTTCATCACCTATCTTTACCTGAAACATCAAAGATCATGGTTAGACCAAATCACAGTTCATGTTCATAATTATACTATTAACTTCATCTTTGCACTACGGCCAAAGATATTCATTTGTATCACCAGTTGGTCATGTTCATCTCAACACCTGTTCATCTTTGCACTACTGGCCAAAGATATTCAACAACATGTCATCTTTTCACTACGGGCTAATGATATTCATCAACAATTCATCTGTGCACTACTGGCCAAAGATATTCAACCATAGGTCATCTTTGCACTATGAGCCAAAGATATTCATCACCAGTTCATCTTTGAACTACAGGCCAAAGATATTTAACAACAGTTCATATTTACACTACAGGCCAAATATATTCATCAACAGTTCATATTTGGACTATAGGCCAAATATATTAATATCTCAAAGAAATATATAATCATTTCAGAATTTATATAAACATTAATTATAACCATGTTGATCAATTCACCTTTGTACTTAAGCTAAAGATATTCAATTATAAATTCAACGGTCATGATCATACCAGTCAACAATTCAACTTTACACTACTAGCCAAAGGAAACCCATAGTCATGATCATACCAAAAATCTACCCATATTTATGCTCAAGTCAAAGAGAAATATCATCTTAGGGTTATAAAAATGTTATATATGATAATAAAATCAATATAATCAACATATAGATTTAATCTCAAGAGTAATATTCATAAATCAACTATAATTTTGTCAGAAAAAGAAACTAATTTTGTCGTGAATAGTAACTCGTGAATAGTAACTCATGAATAGTAACTCGTGAATAGTAACTCGTGAATAGTAATTCATGAATAGTAACTCGATATGAAAAAGGTAGAAATTTCACAATAAAATCCATACCAATATTTCGGTATAATGATATTGAAAGAATAATATTTCTTAAGCTTATAAATAATTTATTTAAATTGTTTACACTTTACTGATTAATGTATTTAATCATCATAAAATGCCAACTCTTAAGATTTCATCACCAATAACCAAAATCCTCATCAAAAATCTGCATATAACTTATATATGATTCTCAAGCAATAAAATCATATTTTCTAATTTTCTTATTTCACATAACATATTTAATTCATTTACTCATAACTAGACTATTTTCATAAAAAATACCAAATCAGTCCCAAAAATATTTTTTTATGAGATTTAGGAGAATATGGTCCCATATTGAACATATATTTTTCTCAGAATTTTTAAAATTCATTTACTATTTTTCATATGGCCAAAACCGCCGAATATTTAGACATTTATCATAAATTATACTTTTATCCAAAAATTCCGAAATTTACAGAGTACACTGATATTATATAGATATACTTCTAATAAAAATTTCATCAATTTTGGAGTTAACCACAAGGAGTTATAAGCGGTTACTTTTAAAATAGTCTTTTCCCGTAAAATTCATAACTCTTAATCTATATATCCAAAAATCACTATTTTTGGACACAATCAATAAAACTCATCAAAATATCATTTCAAATTTTTTCAGAATTTTTTGAAGGTCAAAAGAAGTACGAACTGAAAAACATAATAACCCTTAAAATCCCTTACTATCCCTTACATCAAAAGTGCAGTATTTCTGACTGCAATGCAAAGCCGAAGGAAACTTGCACTGAATAATAACTCTCAAAGTATCTAAATACTCACAAAATATGTTTCATAATATAGAGAGAGAAAGAGAGAAAGCTTATGTTTCTGGTGTGATTTTCAATTCTAACTTAGCCCTCTATTTATAGGAAAATGTTAGCATGCCGAAGCAGACTTAACCTGCAACCTGATGGTTTTTGTAACGACCCCAAAATAGGTTCATTCCACCCAACCCATTCTGAGTCGTCAAATACATGGTACAGAAAACAACTACAACTTTATTACAACAATTGTCGTGCAAAATACAACAACTCATATGCTGTGAGTTTGGATACAAATATATACCAAATGTGACTCATGTTCCAACGGTGGACATCACCTCACAATAACACCTTAAACTTTTGAAAAAAATTTCATATTTCACCCATAACTTTAAACTTTTATCAATTTAACCATTTACTGAATAGTAATTATAAGAAAAATTGAATACTTTTATTTCATAAAATTCGGGGTCTTACAATCTCCCCTCCTTATGAAATTTCGTCCCCGAAATTTACGTACCTGGTATTTCGAAGAGTTGAGAATACCTTGCTTCCATTTCAGATTCTATCTCTCAGATCATCATGATTTCTCCATTGCTCATCTCCCATGATAACTTCATTTGGGTTCCTCATTTGTTGGGAAGTCATGACAACCGCCATCCCTCAAACTACTCGGCTTTGACTTGTCTGGAGCAGCATTTGGCGTCATCATTACCGTTGGAATATACCTTTCTATAGGACATATTCCTCCCTCAACTGCCTCTTCGTACTCCTCATTCATGATCTGAATCATCAATCTTCGATCCATATCGGATTCAGGTTGACCGCTATGTACAGGGTAATTCAAAACTCGATGTTGGGTTCTCCCAATTGCTTTCCAAAAAGAGAAATTCATATCATCTATTTTAGCCTTCTTAGATCGAACATCTCTTTCCACAATATCCACGTGTCGTGCGGCTTTTGCCCATGCATCACTTATTCTCACTCGTTCAGTTTTTTCTTCTTTCAGCTCAGATTCTATTTTTATCATCTTATACTCTGCCAAAGAATGCTTCTGTTCAAGCATCACATATCGGGTAACACAAGCTTGAATTGTTGCATCCTTTTGTTCTACGACCGCCTGTCGTTCTTCTGCCTGCTCTTCTAACTCATGAATACGATTTTAAAATTCTACATTTTGATCATATAATACCTCTAATAAACTTTCATCTGGTACTTCTTCTTCCTCTTCTTCCTCAGTCTCAGCTGTTACCTCTACGACTATCTCGGGTGTAACTATCAATTCTTCACTCACCACATGGATATCTCTAATTTCTTCTTCGTCTGACATCACATTATCACGGTTAGTGATTAGAGGTATCCCACACTCTCATTCACTCTATTGTTAGCATTCTCAGCTGCCATTCTCAAATACTGCCATAAAACAAGGGTTAATTAAACAAATTAACATATCACATAATATCCCAATATTATGACTGACCAACAAATAAGCTTAGGTAGGACACACTAGCGAAGGATTTACTCATCTCTTCCCTCCTAGTTATATTCCCCGATCTCCACCAGAGATCATATCCCTAAGCTCTGATACCAACTGTAACGACCCCAAAATAGGTTCATTCCACCCAACCCATTCTGAGTCGTCAAATACATGGTACAGAAAACAACTACAACTTTATTACAACAATTGTCGTGCAAAATACAACAACACATATGCTGTGAGTTTGGATACAAATATATATCAAATGTGACTCATGTTCCAACCGTGGACATCACCTCACAATAACACCTTACATAAAGGTATAGTCAAAAACTGTTTTAGAAATTAGAATCTTTGGAAAGTGCTCAAGGAAACCTTCGTACATGGGAGGCCACGCGTCTAGGTTATGATAGATATCATATGGCCACAGAATTATCCTTGGTTGACCCAATAGACCCCAAAGAAAAACGAGAAGATTACTATCATATTCTTCCCAATGGTGAGTCTTCTCTTGACATATCATTATCTCTACTGTCTCTAATTGAGAATTATACTTTAAACAAACACCAAGATTATATAGGTAGTGCTCGTATATATACTCAGCAAGTGGATGAGCACATCCCTGTCTTATGATGACACGAGGTTGTATGTCGTTAGACATCTTGTATGATAGTGGCAAACCACCCTTCCAACGTTGGGTACACCTTACCCTATTGGATTCACCAAATATAACTACTAAATGAACTTTTCTATACTGCTTCGGGAGAACATCCACAGCTAGAGACCATTGTTCTATTTCCCCGTTACCCTCGCTCGACCCAGCTACACTCTTATTACCTGAAAGGAATTGTGAAGCAAAAGGGTGAGCACAACTAGCCCAGTAAAGAATATCATGACTAAAGATAATTAAATTATCAGTAGCCTTCATCAATAATAAATCAGAGATTTAGAACATATGGTAAATGATAAAAATTTCAACCATAGTTGCAGCGGAACGAGCAATCCATTAGAAGAGTCAAATAGACTATAAAGTCTATTATCTTCTCCATGTTAAAAATCCATCAACAATGTTTTATCCCTGTAACATCAATCAACAGTTCATTTCCACAATCATATGAATAACTCATAATCATAATTGTGATTCTAAATTTTTCTTCGCACCCAGGACGAAGAATATTTTCATCACATGTCTTTACCTGAAACATCAAAGATCATGGTTATACCAAATCACAGTTCCTGTTCATAATCATACTAATAAATCCATCTTTGCACTACGACCAAAGATATTCAACAACAGTTTATCTTTGCACTACGGGCCAAAGATATTCATCAACAGACCATCTTTGCACTACAGGCCAAAGATATTCATCTACAATTCATCTTTGCACTACAGGCCAAAGATATTCCTCAACCGTTCATCTTTGCATTACTGGCCAAAGATATTCAACAACAGGTCATCTTTGCACTACGGGCCAAAGATATTCATCTACAATTCATCTTTGCACTACAGGCCAAAGATATTCCTCAACAATTCATATTTGCACTACATGCCAAATATATTAATACCTCAAAGAATATATAATCATTTAAGAATTTATATAAACAATAATTATAACCATGTTGATCATTTCACCTTTGCACTTAAGCTAAAGATATTCAATTATAAATTCAATGGTCATGATCATACCAGTCAACAATTCAACTTTGCACTACTGGCCAAAGAGAACCCTAGTCATGATCATACCAATAATCTACCCATCTTTACACTCCAGTGAAAGAGAATTTCAACATCAGGGTTATAAAAATGTTATATATGATGATAAAAATAATATGATCAACATATAGTTTTAATCTCAAGAGTAATATTCGTAACTCATGAATAGTAACCCCGACATAAAAGATAGAAATTCTACAATAAAATTCATACCAATATTTCGGTATAATGATATTGAAAGAATAACATTACTTAAATTTATAAACAATTTATTTTAATTGTTTACACTTTACTAATTAATGCATTTAATCATCATAAAATGCCAACTCTTACAATTTCATCATCAATAACCAAAACCCTCATCAAAAATCTGCATATACCTCATATAGGATTCTCAAGCCATAAAATCCTATTTTCCAATTTTCTTTCTTCACAAAACATATTTAATTCATTTACTCATAACTAGACTATTTTCATGAAAAATACCAAATCAGTTCCAAAAATATTTCTTTTCTGGGATTTAGCATAATATAGTCCCATAGTGAACATATATTTTTCTCAGAATTTTTAAAAGTCATTTACTATTTTTCATATGGCCAAAATAGCCGAATATTTAGACATTTATCAAAAATTATACTTTTGTCCAAAAATTCTGAAATTTACAGAGTATACTTCTATCATATACATGTACTCCCAATAAAAATTTCATCAATTTTGGAGTTAACCACAAAGAATTATAAGCTGTTACTTCTAAAATAGTCTTTTCTCATAAAATTCATAACTCTCAATCTATACATCCAAAAATCACCATTTTTGGACACAATCAAGAAAACTCATCAAAATATCATTTCAAATTTTTCCAGAATTTTTGAAGATCAGAAAAATTACGAAACTGAAAATCATAACAACCCTTAAAATCCCTTAATATCCCTTACTATCCCTTACCTCAAAAGAGCAGTACTTCTGACTGGATATCGGATATGATGCTGAAGGAAACTTGCACTGATGAATAGAAACTCACCAAGTATCTAAAAACTCACAAAATATGCTTCATAATATAGAGAGAGAAAGAGAGAAAGCTTATGTTTCTGGTGTGATTTTCAATTCTAACTTAGCCCTCTATTTATAGGAAAATTTTGGTAGGTTTGACCTGCAACCTGATGGCTTTACCTGCTACTATTCCCACCCACCACATTTGAAATATAATTCAGCACATTTCTTCACCAACCACAAGTGGGGCCCACCAATTCTAGAATTTTCCACCAAAATGATAAACTCCGAAAATTCAACAATTTCTGAACCAGTCATCTCGTAAAATTCATAACAAATCATACGTTCATTTTTAACGGTTCAAAATTTGTGGGCATATACTCAACTTATATATGTATAACATATCCAAAAATTACCACGATCCAACGGTCGGATTAAAAATTATAACCCCCGCAAAATATCTCAAAAACCCTGATTTTTAATACCTCCATTCCGACAAAAATACTGATAAAAACCTCAACATTAACTCCTTCATTTTAACCACAAAAATATATCCCTCATTTATATCCACATAAAATAAATATTTTCTTATCATATGAATCAATAATTAATTATTCACAAATAATATTACAGAATCACATTTATGACAACCAGGCCGTTCCCAGGAAAGAGGGGGCTTTCCAATAAGGATTTCTCCTTACTAGCGCGCAATTAGATGACCAAACCTCTCCTTAGACAGAACTTTCTAGACATTGCCAATAATGCTATCTAATAATACTATTCAAATAATATGAATTATTGATCTGATAATGGAAAATACTGTGCAGCAACAATTATTGAACAACAATAATATAAAATTTCAACGTAGCAATTATTGAATCAATAAAATAAAATATTGAACAGTAATTACTGTAACAATTATTGAGTAGTGCCTTCTTACGTAAGAATCAATAATTTCAAAAATACTGTGCAATACCGTGTGCTACCGTGCAATAACGCGTATTACTGTATTTTAACCACCGGGTATTTCAACAGTATTAACGATAACAACTACGCCGTTATTTGTAAAAACTCAAATTTGTCGTTTTTCTTCACTTGACAGTTATTCGTTATGGGGCCCACAAATAGCTGCGCCGTCGTACGAATATTCTCCGACAGAAAGAATATTCCACGACCAAACGAATATTCCCCGACAACAATGATTATTTTATAACCACTTGCTTATTTTGAAAAAAATTTCATATTTCACCCATAACTTTAAACTTTTATCAATTTAACCATTTACTGAATAGTAATTATAAGAAAAATTGAATACTTTTATTTCATAAAATTCGGGGTCTTACAATCTCCCCTCCTTATGAAATTTCGTCCCCGAAATTTACGTACCTGGTATTTCGAAGAGTTGAGAATACCTTGCTTCCATTTCAGATTCTATCTCTCAGATCATCATGATTTCTCCATTGCTCATCTCCCATGATAACTTCATTTAGGTTCCTCATTTGTTGGGAAGTCATGACAACCGCCATCCCTCAAACTACTCGGCTTTGACTTGTCTGGAGCAGCATTTGGCGTCATCATTACCGTTGGAATATACCTTTCTATAGGACATATTCCTCCCTCAACTGCCTCTTCGTACTCCTCATTCATGATCTGAATCATCAATCTTCGATCCATATCGGATTCAGGTTGACCGCTATGTACAGGGTAATTCAAAACTCGATGTTGGGTTCTCCCAATTGCTTTCCAAAAAGAGAAATTCATATCATCTATTTTAGCCTTCTTAGATCGAACATCTCTTTCCACAATATCCACGTGTCGTGCGGCTTTTGCCCATGCATCACTTATTCTCACTCGTTCAGTTTTTTCTTCTTTCAGCTCAGATTCTATTTTTATCATCTTATACTCTGCCAAAGAATGCTTCTGTTCAAGCATCACAGATCGGGTAACACAAGCTTGAATTGTTGCATCCTTTTGTTCTACGACCGCCTGTCGTTCTTCTGCCTGCTCTTCTAACTCATGAATCCGATTTTAAAATTCTACATTTTGATCATATAATACCTCTAATAAACTTTCATCTGGTACTTCTTCTTCCTCTTCTTCCTCAGTCTCAGCTGTTACCTCTGCGACTATCTCGGGTGTAACTATCAATTCTTCACTCACCACATGGATATCTCTAATTTCTTCTTCGTCTGACATCACATTATCACGGTTAGTGATTAGAGGTATCCCACACTCTCATTCACTCTATTGTTAGCATTCTCAGCTGTCATTCTCAAATACTGCCATAAAACAAGGGTTAATTAAACAAATTAACATATCACATAATATCCCAATATTATGACTGACCAACAAATAAGCTTAGGTAGGACACACTAGCGAAGGATTTACTCATCTCTTCCCTCCTAGTTATATTCTCCGATCTCCACCAGAGATCATATCCGTAAGCTCTGATACCAACTGTAACGACCCCAAAATAGGTTCATTCCACCCAACCCATTCTGAGTCGTCAAATACATGGTACAGAAAACAACTACAACTTTATTACAACAATTGTCGTGCAAAATACAACAACACATATGCTGTGAGTTTGGATACAAATATATACCAAATGTGACTCATGTTCCAACCGTGGACATCACCTCACAATAACACCTTACATAAAGGTATAGTCAAAAACTGTTTTAGAAATTAGAATCTTTGGAAAGTGCTCAAGGAAACCTTCGTACATGGGAGGCCACGCGTCTAGGTTATGATAGATATCATATGGCCACAGAATTATCCTTGGTTGACCCAATAGACCCCAAAGAAAAACGAGAAGATTACTATCATATTCTTCCCAATGGTGAGTCTTCTCTTGACATATCATTATCTCTACTGTCTCTAATTGAGAATTATACTTTAAACAAACACCAAGATTATATAGGTAGTGCTCGTATATATACTCAGCAAGTGGATGAGCACATCCCTGTCTTATGATGACACGAGGTTGTATGTCGTTAGACATCTTGTATGATAGTGGCAAACCACCCTTCCAACGTTGGGTACACCTTACCCTATTGGATTCACCAAATATAACTACTAAATGAACTTTTCTATACTGCTTCGGGAGAACATCCACAGCTAGAGACCATTGTTCTATTTCCCCGTTACCCTCGCTCGACCCAGCTACACTCTTATTACCTGAAAGGAATTGTGAAGCAAAAGGGTGAGCACAACTAGCCCAGTAAAGAATATCATGACTAAAGATAATTAAATTATCAGTAGCCTTCATCAATAATAATTCAGAGATTTAGAACATATGGTAAATGATAAAAATTTCAACCATAGTTGCAGCGGAACGAGCAATCCATTAGAAGAGTCAAATAGACTATAAAGTCTATTATCTTCTCCATGTTAAAAATTCATCAACAATGTTTTATCCCTGTAACATCAATCAACAGTTTCTTTCCACAATCATATGAATAACTCATAATCATAATTGTGATTCTAAATTTTTCTTCGCACCCAGGACGAAGAATATTTTCATCACATGTCTTTACCTGAAACATCAAAGATCATGGTTATACCAAATCACAGTTCCTGTTCATAATCATACTAATAAATCCATCTTTGCACTACGACCAAAGATATTCAACAACAGTTTATCTTTGCACTACGGGCCAAAGATATTCATCAACAGACCATCTTTGCACTACAGGCCAAAGATATTCATCTACAATTCATCTTTGCACTACAGGCCAATGATATTCCTCAACCGTTCATCTTTGCATTACTGGCCAAAGATATTCAACAACAGGTCATCTTTGCACTACGGGCCAAAGATATTCATCTACAATTCATCTTTGCACTACAGGCCAAAGATATTCCTCAACAATTCATATTTGCACTACATGCCAAATATATTAATACCTCAAAGAATATATAATCATTTAAGAATTTATATAAACAATAATTATAACCATGTTGATCATTTCACCTTTGCACTTAAGCTAAAGATATTCAATTATAAATTCAATGGTCATGATCATACCAGTCAACAATTCAACTTTGCACTACTGGCCAAAGAGAACCCTAGTCATGATCATACCAATAATCTACCCATCTTTACACTCCAGTGAAAGAGAATTTCAACATCAGGGTTATAAAAATGTTATATATGATGATAAAAATAATATGATCAACATATAGTTTTAATCTCAAGAGTAATATTCGTAACTCATGAATAGTAACCCCGACATAAAAGATAGAAATTCTACAATAAAATTCATACCAATATTTCGGTATAATGATATTGAAAGAATAACATTACTTAAATTTATAAACAATTTATTTTAATTGTTTACACTTTACTAATTAATGCATTTAATCATCATAAAATGCCAACTCTTACAATTTCATCATCAATAACCAAAACCCTCATCAAAAATCTGCATATACCTCATATAGGATTCTCAAGCCATAAAATCCTATTTTCCAATTTTCTTTCTTCACAAAACATATTTAATTCATTTACTCATAACTAGACTATTTTCATGAAAAATACCAAATCAGTTCCAAAAATATTTCTTTTCTGGGATTTAGCATAATATAGTCCTATAGTGAACATATATTTTTCTCAGAATTTTTAAAAGTCATTTACTATTTTTCATATGGCCAAAACAGCCGAATATTTAGACATTTATCAAAAATTATACTTTTTTCCAAAAATTCTGAAATTTACAGAGTATACTTCTATCATATACATGTACTCCCAATAAAAATTTCATCAATTTTGGAGTTAACCACAAAGAATTATAAGCTGTTACTTCTAAAATAGTCTTTTCTCATAAAATTCATAACTCTCAATCTATACCTCCAAAAATCACCATTTTTGGACACAATCAAGAAAACTCATCAAAATATCATTTCAAATTTTTCCAGAATTTTTGAAGATCAGAAAAATTACGAAACTGAAAATCATAACAACCTTTAAAATCCCTTAATATCCCTTACTATCCCTTACCTCAAAAGAGCAGTACTTCTGACTGGATATCGGATATGATGCTGAAGGAAACTTGCACTGATGAATAGAAACTCACCAAGTATCTAAAAACTCACAAAATATGCTTCATAATATAGAGAGAGAAAGAGAGAAAGCTTATGTTTCTGGTGTGATTTTCAATTCTAACTTAGCCCTCTATTTATAGGAAAATTTTGGTAGGTTTGACCTGCAACCTGATGGCTTTACCTGCTACTATTCTCACCCACTATATTTGAAATATAATTCAGCACATTTCTTCACCAACCACAAGTGAGGCCCACCAATTCTAGAATTTTTCACCAAAATGATAAACTCCGAAAATTTAATAATTTCTGAACCAGTCATCTCGTAAAATTCATAACAAATCATACGTTCATTTTTAACGGTTCAAAATTTGTGGGCATATACTCAACTTATATATGTATAACATATCCAAAAATTACCACGATCCAACGGTCGGATTAAAAATTATAACCCCCGCAAAATATCTCAAAAACCCTGATTTTTAATACCTCCATTCCGACAAAAATACTGATAAAAACCTCAACATTAACTCCTTCATTTTAACCACAAAAATATATCCCTCATTTATATCCACATAAAATAAATATTTTCTTATCATATAAATCAATAATTAATTATTCACAAATAATATTACAGAATCACATTTATGACAACCAGGCCGTTCCCAAGAAAGAGGGGGCTTTCCAATAAGGATTTCTCCTTACTAGCGCGCAATTAGATGACCAAACCTCTCCTTAGACAGAACTTTCTAGACATTGCCAATAATGCTATCTAATAATACTATTCAAATAATATGAATTATTGATCTGATAATGGAAAATACTGTGCAGCAACAATTATTGAACAACAATAATATAAAATTTTAACGTAGCAATTATTGAATCAATAAAATAAAATATTGAACAGTAATTACTGTAACAATTATTGAGTAGTGCCTTCTTACGTAAGAATCAATAATTTCAAAAATACTGTGCAATACCGTGTGCTACTGTGCAATAACGCGTATTACTGTATTTTAACCACCGGGTATTTCAACAGTATTAACGATAACAACTACGCCGTTATTTGTAAAAACTCAAATTTGTCGTTTTTCTTCACCCGACAGTTATTCGTTATGGGGCCCACAAATAGCTGCGCCGTCGTACGAATATTCTCCGACAGAAAGAATATTTCACGACCAAACGAATATTCCCCGACAACAATGATTATTTTATAACCACTTGCTTATTTTGAAAAAAATTTCATATTTCACCCATAACTTTAAACTTTTATCAATTTAACCATTTACTGAATAGTAATTATAAGAAAAATTGAATACTTTTATTTCATAAAATTCGGGGTCTTACAGTTTTACCTGCTACTATTCCCACTCACCACATTTGAATAAAAATCTCAGTACATTTCTTCACCAACCAAGAGTGGGGCCCACCAATTCTAGAATTTTCCACCAAAATAATAAATTCTGAAACTTCAACAATTTCTGAACCAGTCATCTCTTAAAATTCATAACAAATCAGACGTTCATTTTTAACGGTTCAAAATTTGTGAACATATACTCAACTTATATATGTATAACATATCCAAAAATCACAACGATCCAACGGTCGGATTAAAAATTATAACCCCCGCAATATATCTCAAAAACCCTAATTGATTTTTAATACATTCATTCTGACAAAAATACTAATAAAACACCTCAATATTGACTCCTTCATTTTTAACCACAAAATATATCCAACATTTATATTCACATAAAATAAATATTTCCTTATCATATGAATCAATAATTAATTATTCACAATTAATATTACAGAATCACATTTATGACAATCAGGCCGTTCCCAGGAAAGAGGGGGTTTTCCAATAAGGGTTTCTCCTTACTGGCGCGCAATTAGATTACCAAACCTCTCCTTAGACAGAACTTTCTAGACATTGCCAATAATGTTATCTAATAATATTATTCAAATAATATGAATTATTGATCTGATAATGGAAAATATTGTGCAGCAACAATTATTGAAACAACAATAATATAAAATATCAACGCAGCAATTATCGAATCAATAAAATAAAATATTGAACAGTAATTACTGTGACAATTATTCAGTAGTGTCTTCTTACGTAAGAATCAATAATTTCAAAAATACTGTGCAATAACGTGTATTACTGTATTTTAACCACCGGGTATTCCAACAGTGTTAACGGTAATAACTACGCCGTTAATTATAAAAACTCAATTTTTTGTCGTTATCTTCATCCGACCATTTTTCGTTATGGGGCCCATAAATAGCTGCGTCGTCTTACGAATATTCCCCGACAGAAAGAATATTCCACGACCAAACGAATATTTTTCGACAAAATAAATATTTTATAACCACTTGCTTATTTTAAAAAGTTTTCACATTTCACTCATAACTTTAACTTTTTTATCAATTTAACCATTTATTGAATTGTAATTATAAGAAAAATTGAATACTTTTATTTCATAAAATTCAGGGTCTTACATCTATGGTACTCTTACATATAGTTATAGCTTAGGTATACCCTACAATATATTTTAACAAATATATAATGTCACAACACATACAACATCATACCAATGAAAGGGTTCTAACTGTACATGTAACAACGAAACAAATATAAATATAAAACTCTAAAGATACGTTAACATGTACATCTCTAGAAGATTAAAATAACTGCCCCATTTTTTTAATGTCTTAATGGATAGTTACTAATAACTTTATTTGTGTTATTTGTGGAGTTTGGGATATGAATTTGACATAGAATTCAATTTTTAGAATGCAATTTTTGGGATATAAAGTTAATATAGAATCTTGCATGCTTAGAATTTGGTACTGACGATGGACCTACATCTAAGGTAACTCCCAAAGTAGTAGTTGTCCAGAATTTTTTAATCTCTACGGTTGGTTTTGCACTAACTATTGTTGTTGGGCTTTTTGTTGTAGTTTCTTTGTTTCGAAAAAAGGTTTTGGGGACTTGCTATTTATATTTGGCAGCCTCATATCTTATATATATTTGTCTTGCACTTTTTGGTACATTGCTTTATTTAATAGGGATGAAATAACTGATCAATTCTAAGGAAGCAAATCGAAAACAAGACCATCAGATCAAAGATAGCTTAAATCTTTCGAAGATATAATATTATAATTTTATGTGTTGTTTAAATTTCAGGATGTAAAATGGGTTACTTTGGGTTTGTTTTTGTAATTTTGGTGTTCAATTTAAGAGAGTTTTGTTATGAATTCGTAGTGGGTATGAATTATGAATTAGTTATAAAAATCTCCAGATGTGTATTAATCTTCGGGTGTGTAAATACGAAATTCACAATTATTTACATATTTGCAAGTTTATATTTATAATATGATCTATTGAATTAAAAAGAAATTCAATAAATGTGATGAATGGTCTTTAAAGTCATTTTAAATTATTATAATAGATAATACATCTTCAATTTTGAGGACGATTGTGCTAATAAATTATACAATGCACGGGCTATCAACCAGTTATTGTTAATTTATTCTAAGTATTTTTTAATTTCGGTTATATTGATTTCAATTATTTATATTAATCGTCGCCACACCGCATTGCGTGTGTATATTAAATGAGATAAAATAAAAAATTTATAAAAGTAAAAAAAGTAAATAAAAGAATTAACATTAAAAAAATAAAATAATAATATATCTAAAATTATAAGGACAAAAGAATAAAAAAGAAAAAAGTACGTTTGTTATTATAATATAAATATAGATAGATATAGATAATCTTAACCTAGCTTCTTGTCATTTGTACTGTTTTGGTGCAAATAATTTGGAAAATATATAAATATTAGTATTAAAATGTTAAGCAAGTTCGGTAGTTACTCAATAATATGCTCTAACTCGATAAAATTCGATTGTTTACAACTTAATCAAGTTAATTCGATCATAAAAATTATTCCCTCCATCTCATAATATATAACATTTTAATATTAATTATCTATAATACTCTTAAATTCTCATTTATTATCGTATTTATGTCATCTGTAACATTTTCCCATGAAAAATAATTTTGGAAAGATTATATCATACACTCTCTCATCTCTAACATTTTTTCATGAGAGATAATTTTGGAAAGATTATAATTAATTCTCCTAGATTTTTTAAAAAGTCAAATAATTTGAGACAAATAAAATAACCTAAAACGTCATATATTATGGGACGAAAAGAGTAATATTTTTTTAATAACTAGACTAAAAATCCGTATAAGACACGAGTTAGTATCAATAATATAATAATCTAAAACTTTGTGTGTCATTTGTTATTATGCTTTTAGTATAAATAGTGTAGAATGGATAGTAGTAATATATTGAACATGAAAATTTAGAGCTGTTTGTATATCAAAATCATTTTATATGATTTTTAATACATGTGTGTACACCCTCGAAATAATACAACAAATGATACGAAAAGTTTGGTATAATTATAAAGAGTAATGCTACACGGACAGCTTTATTGGACCGGTCCAATTTTTTTTTTTTTTATTGTGACTTTCAAAAAATGTATAGTATTTATTCCAACAGGAATTTTTACAAAATATAATATTTTAGGTGTAATTTGGATACACATACAAATACAGGATTATACAGTCTGTATAACCATGTATTTATATATGTATCCAAATTACACCTAAAACACTATATTTTGTAAAAATTCCTGTTGGAATAAATACTATACATTTTTTGAAAGTCACAATAAAAAAAAATAATAATAAAAAATTGGACCGGTCCAATTTTCCTGTCCCAATTTCCTGTCCGGCTAGACTTATTCAATTATAAATTGACATATTGTGTAACATTCCATTTTCGAAATAGAAAATGAAATTACACAAAAACACAATATAACTAACAAAATTATATAAAGACTTTAAGCCATAAAAGAATAATCTTCATAACTAATAAATTTCACAAGTCAAACTATAATAAATGTCAAACCGGCTCAAACCACAATCTAAGATATTTATTACAATTTCAATAACAAAATAACTCTATAACACAAATCAAAGTATTAAAATCTAAACAAAATATCTAAACCACTCGGATAGAACGGAGTTCTCATCACACTTGTCTTTGATCCCCTTGATTACTTGTCGGAAGAAAAAAAACACAGTATGAGCCAAATATCCAGTACGTATATATAATACAAAAATAGTGAACTGAAATAAATAACTCAATAACCTGAACTGAACTGCAATGAACAAAACTATCACAACGAAATAGCACAGACAAATCAAATAATGTCACACATGCAATCACACATTGAACCGCGAATACAAATGCATGCAAAATAGGAAGGCGTGTTTAGTACAAACATCACCAATCCACATATCATAACAAAAAACTAGAGTAGACCCATATTTCTCTCACAACAAAATTATCATATGACCAACTCCCATCGAAGCCGAAAATGGAGACGTCGTGAACTAATCACACTGTTACAAAAGGTGTCGTGTTTCAGTGCCAAGAGGACATGTCTATGGTACTATCACATATAGTTATAGCTTAGGTATACCCTACGGTATATTTTAACAAATATATAATGTCACAACACATACAACATCATACCAATGAAAGGGTTCTAACTGTACATGTAACAACGAAACAAATATAAATACAAAACTCTAAAGATACGTTAACATGTACATCTCTAGAAGATTAATATAAATGCTAGATACGTTAACCTAATTTAAAGAGTACAAATACACATTTTATGTATCAAAGTCAACATGAAACTATTGTATTAATTTCATAAGAAATAATTACGTGAAACAATAACAAAATTTAAAACGAGAAACAAAACAAACTAAATAAATTTAACAAGAGTACTATTGCTGAAATAGTACAAAATTTGTATATAAATTAAGCAATGTAATAACCAAAATATATTCAAATTACAACTTGTTAAATTCGATCCGCCCAAACTAACCAAAAAGAATAAATAAGTAAATAATTATCTATTATAACCGTCATGCTTAGCATACAAATATGTACATTTTGTTTTAGTGTATCTATATCTATATCTATCTATCTATATTATAAAATTTCTATATGGAGGCTTCTTCCACAAGTTTAGTGTAATTCTTTCTCCCTTACAACTTCAGGTATATTATTGTTTTATTTATCCTTTTTAATGTTAATTTTTATATCATTTTATTTATTTTTCTAACTTTTATAAAAATTTTTTTTTTACTTTATACTATAATTTAAATAATACATACAATTCATACACTAATTTTCTTTACTGCCTAATCTAACTTGTGCGGATTACAGAAAGGTAGATTTCATTACCGCATTACCCCTGACCTGGTTAAACAAGTGCATGTTAGTTTTATTAGTATTTATTTACTTTAAATCATTTACTTTCCATCAGAAATCATAATATAAGAGAGGGCATGATTCCATGTGAATTTCTTTTAATAATTAAAAACCATGCTTTTGTCCATTAGTATGCAATTATGCATACTTTAATTCATCACTAATGTATCACATCCACACACACACACACACACACACACACACACACACACACACACACACACACACATATATATATATATATATATATATATATATATATTTTAATACACCAATACGGATTTGATTATCATGAAATTAATTTTATAGTAAGTTGATTAATTGATTAATACAGTACTGACACGCAGAGGAAAAGATCACCTATCGCCTGTATGTCGACGTTGTATTGATCAATTGACCAAAGTTAACTTCATACTAACCACTTCCCACTAATACGTACACAAATAAAAGAACAATTTGTTTAAGACAATTCATTATTAAAAAGTAATGGTACAATACATTTTTGTTTCTTTTCCTGCAATTAGGTGCAACAAATTGAGTCTTGTAATTTTCTCCTTTTCTGAGCCCTCGTCTCTTTTCTCTGGCTATGCACAACTTTCTCGTCTTTTATTGCCTTCCGTTGGTGTGATGAACTCTGAATTAACTAACTGACCAACTAAAATAATTCAATTAATTTGGATAAAATTTAAATTTGTATTTGTCTTGTTATCTATAGCATAATAGATTGATTTGAGTCCATCTCGATTAGTTAATAAATTGAGCTCAAAAAGTTACTATTAGACTGGACTCGATACATCAAACTCCAGTGTATATTCGCAGGAAAATAATTCAGGATTCAACATAATTCGAAGAAAAGTTGACAGATATGCATGCATATATATATATAAATATATATATATATATAGAAACTGGACTGACCATCCCAACTCCCATGCATGTTACCAGCATCTCGTTTGAAAATTTTAAACAAGTATTATTAGTATAATTTTTAATATTATCTCAAGTATTAAATATATTTTTTATTCTCTCATTATTATTTATCTAATAAATAATATTCACTTTTTTAATATAAAAATATATATTTATATATATATATATATATATATATATATATATATATATATATATAATATGTGCAATTAATATTATATTTAATATTATAGAATCATTACTTTAATATTAACAGGCCGGACTCGTATTAAGTTAAGGCAAGGAAGGTGTACCTAATTACTAGTACTACATTTGCGGCTGCCAAAATCATCTCTCATCAGTTTTGTTTTCATGTGTGAATTAATGATGCTAATACATATGCTACAACTTGTCCATATATAATTGGATAGAAGAGTACTGGTAAGTAATTGAGTGGTTCACAAGACAAGCATATTAGTATAAAAAGTTAGTAAGGTGGAAAACTACTACTACTATCCTTCTTATTTTCATATTAACATCTTGGAGTATAAAAGATTCCAATAAATAACTTTTTAGCTACTAACAAGATTTCAATTTTGAAAAAAATAAATGATATTAACAGTAAATTACAACGCGACTAGTTTTATGTGTAGAAACACTAAACTATTATCGAATAATAAAATATAAATAATAAATCTTATCAATAATTAAATTGTAAAAGTCGTACTATTTGGTTTTCACTTGGTTGATTAAGGAAGATAGATAGATTAGAGGAAAATAAAATACGGACACGTGTACTTGTAATTTCAATAAATATGATTAAGGAAGATAGATATATTAGAGGAAGTTTTATCGCTCAAATTTTAATTTCAAGAGCGATGATTCTCCCCTGGGTCACCCCACACCTATTCATTGTAATTCTTCGGTAAGTATTAAATAAATAAAATTTGAACTAATCATAATTATAATCATGTTTATAAATTATAATAAATATTCATAATTTAACCTAAAAAAAAAATTCAAATAAAAAATATTTAGATACAATTTAGAAATTTACTTCGGTTACTTGTCATAATTCAATTTGAATGATTTTTCAAATTCTCAAATGCTTAAAGTCTCTAACCAAATTTGTTTTCTATATTCAAACAAACTCATGAATTAATTTTAAAATATAAACCAGTTTTGATATTTTTTTTAATAAGTTTCAAATAAGTCTCGATGTATCTTCTTTTTTTTTTTTTCGTTTAACCACCTAGTTTTAATACTAATATTTAAATTTGAAAAATCATAAAACTACAAGTATTGGAAGAAATCTTGAAAAAATAACACTAATACAACTTTTTTCTGTATTACTGTAAGAAAAAAATGCATACATTTCTGATTTTTTATTTCAGTGCCTATCTTTATATTTTTAAAAAACACAACTCTCATTAAAACTTACATAAATGAAAGAGGTATACCGTACGGTTGATAAAAACAATTTGACACATTCAATTTTCGACACAGTTGCATCATTTCATTTGAATACTAAAATTACATGCTCATCCAATATTAACAATAACAACAGTTGTACTCACCGAAATTACTTAACCCACAAGGCCACAACAAATTCAAATAAATTATCAAACAAAAAAGCCCTAATTAGTTACCTCTTAAGTTCAAAATATAACAAATATATCAAATAAATTAAATTGGGTTTAACCCCAAGTTCTCAACCAACAACAAATTCAAACAAACTACAAAATTTAAATTATCAAACAAAAAAAATCATAATTTAGTTACCTAAGTTTGATTACTCTGATATGCGCAAGAGGTAGTGTTGTAATGAAGATATAGAAGTAGTGAGCCCAATGTCGAAGCCGCGAAGATGTAGAAGTAATGGCAAAACCACGGAGGCAAAAATGTAGAAGATAGAAACAGAATAAATCTACGTTTGTCTGTTTTTATATTTAGAATATGAATGAATTTTTTTGTTGCCCTTTTTAAGTTTAACTCTTCTATTAATCTGTCCTTTTAAATTTATTCACTTATATATTTACCCATATATCTATATCTATATATATTAAAAAATCCAGCAAAGTTAGTGCCTATGGTGCCCCTTATTAAATCTACCCTTGCTTGAAAATTGTGATGCATGACGTGTTTAATTGAGTGGCCTGTGTTTTTGATATATATTAAAAAGAAAAGAAAAAGAAAAGAAAAGATAAGAAAAAACTATTAGTAACACTTATGCTACGTTTGGATTTGAATAATAAAAGTGAGAATGAAACGACTCATTCCTACGAAATAAAAAAAATTATGTTTGGTTGCGATTGAACCATTTTAATTCATTCCAAATTTATGATTTTATTCCTTTAATAAAGGAAAGTATGAAATAACTCATTCTAACTAAAATAAAAATGAATTATTCCACTCTCCATTCTATTACTTCGATCCAAATCCTTAATCTGTTAGAAAAGGTTTAACATATGTTTGGTCCGACTCTCTACCATTAATTTGTGATCACTACAATCTTTGACTATTCGTAAAACCTACTAGTAACATTTATAATAAATAAATGATTTCAGCGTCCAATATGAGACAAATGTGTTTTCCCTTTTTAATCCTCGAATACAAATTAGTAGTGTATTTGTATTTTTTTTCCCCTTTTCTGTTATGTTCTGTTCGTTCATATTAGTAATGTAGTTAAATTGTTCATCGGCCCAATTCATTCATAACTAAAAAGATCCATTTGGATTTTAAGAACAATTATTTACTTGGATGACGGTGCCACGAGATCGATTCCTTTGGGCTTTTGATGTCTGGTAAAATATACAAGTTCCTTTGCGCTTTTTAAAAAAACTAAAACGAAAAGGTCCTACCGGGAGTCGAACCCAGGTCGCTGGATTCAAAGTCCAGAGTGCTAACCACTACACCATAGAACCCTCGGTTTCATTTTAAGATAGCAAGTGTTAATAATATAATATAATATGAAAGACTGGAATACTAATGAACTGCTACACCGTGCTACCTAACCTTAGGGAGATGCTCAAATTCAGTAATACGAACTTGTAAGCTAAATTGGGGGTCGACGGAAAATGACTTGTAAGCTATATGTTCACAAATTATTTGTGAACGAACAAATACAGAGGAAAAAAAAATAGTATGCGAGTTCTATTTTTTAGATTATTGATAAATTTTATTAACCTTTTTCATTAATTTTTTATATTAAAAATACATAAGAGTAATATGTTTGTCCACAACTAGTTGTGCACATTAAAAAAAATATGTACTCATGAAATATTAAATGGTATTAAGAACACATTTTATCATCCTAAAATTGGTAATTTACTAATTTAGTAATGATAATATAATAATAAAATTTTAGTTAATAATTTAAACTTTTATGTTTATTAATATTATTATCAATAATACTAATAATAATAATAATAGTAAAGAGAGTGGTAATTGTAGCGTGCCGTGACCAGAATCAATAGAAGAATCTCAATTTTATTGGGACTTAAAGTTTTTGCTGTAAAAATATAGTAGTAATATACTAGTAGTAGTAGTAATTAATTAACAAGTGAATTAGTACTAGTAGTTTTCATTGAATAAATCAAAGGGAGTAATGAATTTGTTTGTGCACCAGTCAAAATCTTACGACTCATTGGTGTTTGGGTTTGAGAAAAAGTATGTACTACATACGTAGCTAGGTGGCGCCGAACTTTGGCAAAAAGTGTTACTACTAGTAGTGAATAACGACGTCGTCGAATTCTGTTTAAACCAAACTTCCATTCCATGCACGACCGACCGACCGACCGACCACGTGGAATTCCGCACATTAATCAGCTGCTTCTCATGATTAATCTAATTATTGGCTTGGTTGCTTGCAATCTGTCACCTTATCAACCTCCACTTTGGTTATTTCAAATATTACTATTAGTACGTATTCTTTTTATCTTACAAAAAAGATATCGAGGTGTAGTAAATTTCAAAATTTAAAATGTGATATTATTTTATTTTAAATAATTAAAATAAAAAAAATTAATATTATAAATTATTCAAAAAATATATATTATTTGATACAAACATGTTAACGTTGTATTTTACATACTTAAATAAATTCTCATTATAATTTAAATATTAATATTTTATAAATCATACAAGTCAAATGAGACTCTTTTCAAAGAATAGATGCATGTAGTATTATATGGATATTTTCCACTACAAAGCCGCCAGGCAGGCAAGCATGTCTTTATTAACTATAGTTGCTGGTTAGTGCGTACCTTGAGCTTGTCATTTTTCCTTGAAATTAATTAATTAAAGATCAATATGTTATGCTGTCGGGCCAACCCTCCTTGTCGTATGTGTAAGAAATAAACTGAAAATATCAAAATGTTAATGTTTTTAACATGAACAAGTTTCATTGAACTTAAGTCAACTGCATGCAGAGGACAACCAAAATATATATTGTGGTGATTGGTGCCAAGCCGTCACGACTAATAAATAATAAATACAGGTTTTATTGGTATTTTAAAACATCTAGAAATTAAATTGCTGGTATAGCTTTATTCCACCTGGAAAGAGCGAGACCTAGCTAGCTAGCTAGCTCAATAATAGAGTTGGCTTGAAGTTAAATATCATCTGAAACAATTCTTGAAAATTAAATATACATGAGTACAATGATCCTGAGTTGGCTTGAAGTTATATATAATCTGAAACAATTCTTGAAAATTAAATATATATATGAGTACAATGATCCTTTTTAACGGCTACCCAAAGGCTTAATTAGCTGCTCGCTGACATGAGAACTCCCCCATGTTTCATGTTGTTAAAAAAAAACCCTTTAGTTCTATTATGATAACTCATATATCAACAAAATAGCATATTCCCTTTGCTATATATATATATATATATATATATATATATATATTGATTGATTGATTGAAGTACATTTTTCTCCTGAATTTTAAAATTTTCAGGTGAAAAAAATGCATTTAATTACTTATCACGGTTATGATAATTATGTTTAGTAAGTGGTTGTTAGGGTAGTAGCACAATGGAATATTATACTAATAAAGAAGGGGACAAAGTAAAGGAATGCATAAACAGTGTCGTGGCCAAAAGAATAGTAACTGAAAGCTGAAAAGGAAAAGCTGGGTGGGTTTCTGGTGCATATATATATATAGTGCTCTCTATCCTCAAGTTTAAGGAACTTTATTACGCAATCTTATAGATTAATTAAGCTTTTTAAATTAAGTAATTCTATTATATATATATATATATATATATATATATATATATATATATATATATATATATATATATTGTTGGTTAACATAAACACAATATATATAGAACAAGAACAAGACATTGATCTGTATTCAACTCTCATTATATATCGATATAGCTAATTATACTTTAAAAACTTTATCTAATAACTTAAACTTTAAACATAATATATAGAAGAATACATACACCATCTTATGTTCAAATATTATATTATCGTTAATCTCTACAAGAGTTTAAACTTTTAGTGCAATAAAAGAAGAAGCTTCACCATCGATCTACTACGTACATTTATTATTTTTTAATGAATGGGTGGTTAAGTTTACTATAAAAATGATTGAGACTTCACAGTAAAATGAGATTAATTAATTATAAGCGGAAGAAATGTCTCAATCATAATTACATTGGCAGAAGATTAGAAGTTAGGCAAGGAGCATGTAAATCGATCGGATCATATAAATGATTCCGCCCAATTATTGGGAATTGGGAATCAACCACAAGAGAAAAAACATATCGGGGTTATGTACGTACGGTATAAGCCTACCCAAAAATAATTGAAGTTAATTAAGTACTTCCTCCGTTCCTTAATATAGGTCGTTTTAGGGTTATGCACAAACATTAAGGTAATGATTGTATAACATTAACTATAATATCAATTGTCTATATTACCCTTGTATTGAAATAAGAGATTGTTATTTATTAGACAGAAAATTGTAAGAGAACCAAAGTTACATTTAATATTTGGGGTAATATTAGAAACTAAGTAATTAATGCGTACTTGAAATTCTAAATCGACTTATATTAAAGAACAAAAATATTTCTCTAAAACGACCTATATTAAGGAACGGAAGGAGTATATCTGAAAACTCTTATATCAGTCGTTACTGAAAGATTAAGATCCTACCATATAAGGATTGTCAAATTAAAAGAAGATTACTTTGATTATCAAAGATTCTGCAAAGCTAAATCCACCTTTTCCGTTATTATTCTAATAAATAGTGAGAGACACACCCACTAATTAAGATTATCTTATCCTTCCAACTTATTTTATATCCCACTCCACCCACCTAGTATGATCCAAAAACCAAAATCTATCCCAACCCTTCTGAAAAGACAGCGTTTTAGAATTTACGTACTAAGCTAGCTACTATATTCACTTTAATTTGTTTCATGTTCATAACAATATTCTTAATTACATGTAATTAATATGCAATCAAGTAATCAACCCATATATTGCTAATTAAGCAGCTACTTTAATATTAATTGGAAATGATAATGTACCATATGTTGAGTCTTGAGATAAGTTGTTCATGGGGAAGGCTTATATAATACTGGTGATTAGTGTATATATATATTATATATGATTGGATAGATTCATGGAAATTTCATGGGATGAAATGTGGCCAGATGTATAGATGTATGTGGGTAACAGTATGAGGAACACTTTTGAATCCACTACGGTCAAAAAGCTATGAGATAGACCGCAATAAGCATTTGCTGATGAAAGTTGACAGGACTGGGGCGTTCTTATGAACCCTGTGTTACACATGTCGTTGATTGATCTTAGGGCATGAGAAATCTATACACTCAGAGGTTACTAAGTGGGAATAAATTTATATATGATCGAATTATAATTAACTAAAAGTGCTTTTGTACGTAAATAAGTACTTAGTGAGAAATGGGTGTCAAGATGCCAAGGGATGGGAACTGCATGCAAATGCCTTGTGAATCGTCATGTGAAAAGGTGTGCTGAACGAGACATCTTAATTAATTTTATTAGGGATATAAAAATTTATTAATTAACCTCTAAACATTTGAAATGGTAATCAAGTCTTAGTCATAACTATTTATTCTTAAAAAACACAAAAAAAAATGCCTTACAAACAGACTTTTTAGTATGGAACAATATAACACCGCACCCCTTTAATTAATCGCATGCTTGATGCCATGCCATGCCATGCCATGCCATGCATACTTATTAAGGTGAGTATTGCGGTTTGAATTCTAACTCGCACACAAAATTGTTTAGGTGCGGTTTAACAAATTTAAAAGCGTACATGAAATCGTGATTGGTACGGTGCGTTTCATTTGGTGCGGTTTCGGTTTCAAAACCAATTAAAACAACAAAATTTTATGCAATTTAAATTAACAATTAATTTAGCATCACACAATATTAAATATCACTTTGATAATACACACAATCTTACTTGTAATGTTTTGTCTAAACAAAAGCAAAATAGAACCAAACCCAAACCGTAAATTCAGTTTTATTTAATGTAGGGTGTGACTAATTAATGTTGAACATAAAATGATAAAATAATTTAATTATTTAATGAGTCTCATGCTTATTATGATCATATCACACGTATCTGTTTGTTTTTATTTAATATTGATAAAATTTGTTATCATATATAACATTCTACTTATATAAAGAAAAATAAATAATACATAAGTTTAACCATTTAAGTTTAGGATAATAATATTAGGAAAATGGAAAATATATATGTATATGAGCTGATATGTATTTATATAAACATAGTGGTGGATAACAATGAATAAAGTTTGTTGGTGAACTTGTTCTTGTAAATTATTATTGCTATTATAATGATGATGATGGTAAATTCAATCATATTCACATTAAAATTTATAAATTACTCTGGACAACTTGGCTTTTTTATCTTGATCGCATAGTGCGGTTTCGATTTTATGCATGCGGTTTTGGTCAGCAACCAAACCCAAATCTTAAATTCGATTTTTCAACTTACTTGAAACCGCCACATACGCCGGAACCGTTGGTGCGATTTTAATTGGTACGATTTATGTGGTTGGGTATGGTTTCGGATGCAATTTGGTTTCTTGCTCAGCCCTAATACTTATGGCTGATTGAGAGCTCCTTTTGCATTTCAATCACGTTATTAATTAACCTCTATTTTTTCATTAATTAATTCAGTTGCATTAGTCCCGCGAAATTAAAGTTCAATATTTTTAAAAACTTACTCCCTCTGTTCCTAAAAGATTGTCGTTTAAGGTTAATGCACACAGATTAAGCAATATAATTAATACATAGCGAAAATACTATACTACCCTTATTAATTGTCTCAACCAATTATTCCATTCCCAATGTATCTTATTCAATTCAACCAATTACTTCTTATTCAACCAATTACTACTTGGATTATAGCATTGAATTGAATAAGAATCATTGGGAAGGGAAGAAAACTTTAAATAGGAGAAAATTTTAAATAAGGGTAAAGTAGGAAAAAATAGCTAACGTGTATTGATAAACTCAAAACGACAATATTTTTTAAACAAAAATTACTTTCTAAAACGACAATCTTTTAGGAACGGAAAGAGTATATTAGAGCATTTACAACAATTTTCTTATTTTTATCCCTACTCTGCAGTGTTATTGTGCCATTATGCAAAATAGGGATTCAATTTTTTCACTATGTATCCAACATGTTCCTTATATTGATTCCTTGAATAATGAAATTTAAAATTTAAAAATTCCAACAGTCAAAACATCAAATCAATAATAATCTTATAATTTATAAAAGAGAGTATAATTTATCAATTATATTCCATTGTAAAATAATTTTTATTTTATTTTAAATTTTAAGTAACTTATGGAGTGAGTATTGAATGGATTGTAATTGCAAATAAACATAAGATCAATATTAACTTTTAAAAAGTTAATTTGTGATATTTTTAAATTTAAATTTTGAAAATAATAAATTTTATAATTAATAGTACTTTTATAATATTTATAATTATATTGACATAAATTTATATCAATTTTAAATTTGAATACGTTTGAAATTAATTTTTTTTTAAAAGTCAATATTAAGTTTATAATTTGAAAATGAAGTAGTAAAACAATGTCAAGATGTGTATGATTGATGAGTTGTCTACTTAAATGAGAGTGTGAAATGTCATTTTGTATATATAGAGAAGGGTCTTTTGATTCCCTCACACTGGGGAGTAAAATCCTATATAGGGATAAAAATAGAGAATTAAATAAGGATAAAGAAACTGTTGGATAATGATTTTTTGATGTATTCTTCAAAATAGGGGATAGAGAGTTGATTAGGAAAACTGTTATTAATGCTCTTAGTCTATTGATAATGACAGATCAATAATTATGTACAAATTTTATTTTACCTGTTTATTCTAACAAAAAATGGACAAACATAGTCCAAGCAACATTAACTTTCTTTCTCCAGCTACATTTTACGTGTTTGTAGATGGCAAGGTGCATAAATATTGATGTTGCATTTGGAAAATTTTAAATGATTTAGTAGTTTGTTATACAAATAGCTATCCCTTCAAATTTGAGTAACGATAAAACGCTAATGGATCTCTGCTCTGCTTCATATTCTCCAAATATTATTGTTTTGGACAAAAGATAAAGCTACATTTTGCCGATTACCATTCACATACTTTTACCGACCATTAGCTGTTCTGCACACATTAATAATTAAGATGACATATACTCACCGTCTCTTAATACAAGACTTTTTAGAGTTGTACACAAGTATTAAGAAAATAATTATATAACATTAAATATAATATCAAATGTCTATATTGCCCTTGTATTGAAAAAAAATATTATTATTTATTGGGCAAAAAATAGTGAAAGAACCAAAGTTATATATTTAATTTAATACTTGGGTTAATATTGGAAACTAAGCAATTAATTGCTAACTTGGAATTCTAAAACGTAATATATTAGGGACAAACAAACTTTTTTAAAACGTATTATATTAAGGGACGGAGAAAGTATATTCTATGAGTTGGTTTAAATTTTCCAGTTTTTTTTTTACCTTAGTTATGTTTGGACCTCGAAAATGCCAGAAAGGGGAGGGGAGGGGGACAATAACAAATAACAAATGAAAATAAAAGTCCACTTCAACAAAAGTCTTGGAATATTTATGCATTTATAAGTTTTAACTCAATTTTACGTGTAAAAGTTTTTCTATGTATGTCCAAAATAAAAAATATTATTGATTTTTTAAAATCAGTCTGAGACATTTTTAGATTCAAAACTAACATAGATTAATTTAAGTCAATACTATAATGAATATTGTAAACCGTATAAAAGGTTACTAACTATTGTCTTTATCATTTTGTAATTTTTCATGAATATTATCAAATTCAAATTTAAAAATGTCTTGAATTACGTTTCAAGAGTTAATAATTATTTTGTATAATTTGAAATAGAGGGAGAATAATAGATAAAATTATATATGTCCAAAAACTAATAAAACTAAAAAAAGGTTAATTAATTAATTGGTGGGTATATATAATTAATAGCTAGTTATAAATCCCATGGTATGTGATAGCTACAACTTCATCCATATGCATCAACATAAAACATCTCCCTTTCCGTACTGGCCCTATATATATGTCCACCAACTGTTGCCAAATTCTTCATTCACTTAACCATCATTAATTAACTCTTTAGAGGAGTCTCTCTGCTCCTTAAATCTTCCAGAGAGAGAGAGGAAAGGGTGTTAGAAAATGGCTCTCTTCAACTTTGCCAATCCCTGGCTTTTCACTTTTGGCGTCTTAGGTAAAGTTAATTTATATCAATAATATTCGTCTTTCTCTATAGTTTTTTTTTCCTTGTACGTAATAATTCTTTTTAACGTGACTGCACGAGACTCTCAACATATTTTATTTGTTTTCCTAATTTTTCACGACCTGAGCGGTACTTGGCATATCTTTTAGCATTAGAATACTATCCTAATATATACTGTACCGGTCATCACTTTTGCAAACTATATATGAACTAAGACAAATTGATTATGTATATAGCTGGACATTTTTTAGAACTTGCCATCCTCTAGTAACAACCTTTTATGTTTGAATTGTTTTAATTCTTGTTAATTCTTTCTTTACTATATTATTGCAGGTAACTTCTTCTCATTCTTGGTGTATCTTGCTCCAATGTAAGTTTAATGGTGCTTGACGTTCGCCATGATCGGTGATATATATATATATATATATATATATATATATATATATGGTTTTATTATTTTATAATTAATAACTAAATAAGTTTTGATTAATTATATGTATACCTTGGTTCATGCAGCCCAACATTTTACGGGATTGTTAAGAAAAAATCAACACAAGAATTTCACTCGATCCCATACGTGATAGCGCTATTTAGTGCCATGCTTATGATTTACTATGCGACACTTAGAACGGGTGCAACCCTCCTCATGACCATCAATTCTTTCGGTTGTGTCATTGAGACCATTTATCTTACCATCTACCTTGTTTATGCACCAAAGAAAGCCTTGGTACGTATACATTTGTTCTTAGTGTGTGTGTGTATATACATACATACATATATATATATATATATATATATATATATATATATATATATATATATATATTAAGAAAATAAAAATAAAACATTTATAATTCGCCGCTAGCGCTAAATGCTCAACTTCTCTACATTGTTTACTTTCCCTAAGTACTGATCGATTAAAATGGATTAATTGGCATTGCAGGTTTTTACAGTGAAACTACTTGTACTCTTGAATTTGGTGGCATTTTGGGCCATTTTTTTTATCACCCACTTTTTAGTAAAAGCACCGAAACGAGTTCACATCCTTGGAGGGATTAATCTTCTACTCTCTTTTATTGTATTTGTAGCACCTCTAAGCATCATTGTGAGTACACACACACACACACACACACACACATATATATATATATATATGTATGTATATGCATGCATGCTCTTTCTTTCAAGAATATAAGATTTAAAAAGTGATATTATTCATATATATAGTTTCTTATTAATATTCCTTGTACAATAAATTTATATTGTGCAGAAAAAAGTGATACAAACCAAGAGTGTGGAGTTCATGCCATTTTGGTTGTCATTTTTCCTTTCAGTGAGTGCCGTCATGTGGTTCTTTTATGGGTTACTCTCGAAGGACATCTATGTCACGGTAACGTCTCAATCCTTGTAATTAATTAATAAATATTTCAATTACAACACTCATAAATTAATTATTCATGCATATGCACCGTTGTTGTTATTTTTGAAAATTTTAGACTCCAAACATACTGGGGTTCTTATTCGGGATAGCTCAGATGGTACTGTATGCAATTTACTCGAACTGCAACAAGAAAGTAATAGAGGAGCTGAAACTACCTGATACCATTGTGAAGCCAATGACTCCTCCACTTGATTCCCTTCCCCAAAATGATGATGAGACTAAAGAGGAAAATGCAGACAAAGAGCGTGTGAAAAATAATATGGATGCCTCCAATCAAGTTTAATTTTAATCAACTAACTCATTATTAATCAAGGATGTGAGGTTTAACTTCCATCAGGCCGGTGACATTAGGTTTCCCAGTGCCTTCATACACACATATATATATATATGATCGATCTTGTAATGTACTACTATTAATTAATTATTATCATGTCCCGTACGTATTTACATTTGCTTGTAGATATTTACGTTGTCTACTTTACTTCAATCCAAAGCTTGTCTTTGTATATGTTGGTATTCTGATTTGATCAACACTTTTTATAAATTTCTAATTTTTTTCTTGCTCATGATGCATGACAAAACAATAGACATATATAATTTATTTTAGAGACATTTTAAGTTTATCAACACTTCTAATTGTTCTAACAATATGAATATTGTTATGATGTCATCATTAGTCTTCTTTTCTCTTATTTCGATATACACTATGAATGATGAAGATTTTTTTTAATACATATATATAGTTGAAATTAATTGGGAAGTTATATATGGATGAGGTAACATTATAATGGAGTTATTACTGTTGCTGTTTCGTATATATAACTTCTATATATATTTGTATGACCATACTTATAATACAATAAGAAAAAGAGTGTAAAAATTATTAGGAATATGTTCTGTATGTAATAGGTTAAAGTGGTTCATGAAAAAGATGACTTAAAATATACGTATAACCAAAAGGTGATTACGACGTGGAACTTTCCTTTCTAATTAGATGTAATTATAAACTAAATTAAGATGCAAGTTTTTATGGCACTAATTAAATTAGTTACATTCAAAAAAAATAAAATTAAATATGATAAAGATTAAGATGAATGGCGCATTTCATTCCAAGTTCCAATAATCTCACCCTTGGTTTTAGTAATTGGAAGTCTTTCATAACATGCATATATGAAAGTCTGATGGTAGGTTTAGTGCAATTGTGTCGCATTTTTTTATTTTATTTTTTGTCCTTATAATTTTGGTTTTTTATATTAATTTTTTTTATTTAATCCTCTAAATTTTATAATTTTTTTATTTTATCTCGATTACATAATTTACGCACGCATAATATGTGCTATGATGGAGTGCTAGTATGAAATAATCACGGCAGTACTGCTGAATGGAAGGTTTCCTTTTGTTACTTTTTCATTTTTAGTGTACTTGTGCTTAATTAGGATTATATTTATAAGGGATCCGACTTTGACTTTTATTCAAGAACGTAGGAGTACAAATAAAGAGGATTCTAAAAGAGAATTATATGATAATTTAAATAAGGATTTAAAAGGGATCCGACTCCTCCAGTTATAACACAACTTCTATATTTACTACGGAGTAATACTACAGACACAAACTATTTTACAAACATTTTACAAACTGTTGATGTGTCATACTCCATCTCACCATATTGATTAACAAATTATTTCAATATAGTCTTCGGCCCCACACAATATGCTGAGGTGGAGTATGACACATCAGCAGTTTGTAAAATATTTGTAGAATAATTTGTGTCTCTAGCATTATTCATTTACTACGTACTCTAATACTTAATTCTCTTTAATTTCCATGCTATCATTTTGTGAAATAACAGCTTCTATAATAACCAGATTCCATCTCCTATTCTTCTTTTTCCTTTTCAGAATATTAAATATATATGCAGTAAGAACTTCACTACATCTATCAGTTGTTTAATAATTATGGTAAAAATAAAGAATTAGAAGGGAAGTTTCAATATTTAACTAAACGTTTCCCACTTTTTAAAAAAGTGAAGCGATTCCTCTTAGAAAAATATTAGAAAAAGTACTTCTTCTGTGAGAACTACCCAACTGAGAAATTAGGAGTGATGAAAAATTATATATTTCATAGATTTGACTCATATCAATCGATGATTCACTCTTAAAAAAGAAATGGTCGCTTGTTTATCTAGAGGGTTTGCTGAACCTGGAACTTTATTCAACAACTTAATGGTCATCGTTCGGGATGTTGTCATATGTTGTGATGGAACAGTGATGAATGTCTACAGTAATTCAATTACTCAATTCAAGTATGGGACATAAACAGGAACTACGACCCATACTTTTTTATTTATGCCGAGGAACTAGTTAATTGAAGTATTAGCTGCATGCAACTGCAGTGTCGAATCCTGCGTACAAGGAAGTTCTTGACTCTTTCTCCTAGTAGTCATTACTCTTGGGCGATGATTAATTAAGGTATTTGTTTTACATTATAACATGAAGTTAATTTCCATCTAATTGTGACAAATTATCTTTCAGTAATCTAGTGCACACTTTCATCTTTCTTCAATTTGTTATATATATTTCGAGGATACTTCTTTGTGGATTCAAATTCAAGACAAGGATGGTTAATCCCAAATCCATAGTATACTTTCATGATGGAGATTGTGATATAAACTATTTACCAATAAAATGTTGATATTTGATTACAAAACATTCATTCGAAAAAAGTCGGTCTTAAAGATGCTGCAGTTGAGTTATTGATAGAGTATGTTCTCTCTTTTATTTACTTTAATTAAATCATTGTCATTCTAATTTTTTAATAAATTTTATTTATTTATTTATTTTGTATTATATTATATGATATGATATTATTTAAATTAATAAATTTAAGGAATGGAATAAGTTAATGAATTTATTTCATTTCATGTTATGTTATGTTATGATATATTATTTTATATTATATTATATTATATTATCTTAGATTATCTAAATTAATATAAATTTATGTTATTATATTATTTTATTTTTATTTAATAGTATAAAACTAAGTAAATTAATGCTACTTATTTATTTTGATTAGTATTGGGAAACTAAGTAATATTAACTAAGTAAATACTACTTAGTTGATATAAATTTAGTAGTGAAAACTAAGTAAATGCTACTTAATTAGTTGATTTTAGTAGGGAAAATTAAGAAAACTAAGGAAATTTATTTTTTTATTTCCTTTACTTTACTTTGTATTATTTTTTGTTATATTATTTATTTTATTTATAGGTTATTATATTTAATTTAATTTAGTTTAATATTTGTGAACCCAAGTGCAAAGTAGGGTTCACTTGTCCTAATTAAATTAAATGCACAAATTAAGGTTCGCATTATGATTAAATGAAAAGACGGAAGAGTTGAAAATAAAGAAGCAAGACCTGAGAGAATCTTTCACGTGTCCCGAGGCAGAAGACACGTGGAGACGACTCGTTTTGAGAATTGATTGAGGGATTGGATTGGTGGCTAAAAGGGCATGACGATTTGGGCATTATTCTGATGACTAAGGGTAAATTTAGAATTTAGGCACATGACCACTCTCCAGAAAACCCTATAAATACCCCTTCCACTCTATTGGGAAGGGGACCTTACTTTGGACTCTTGGACCTTTTGAAAAACTAAGAGACTTGGAGATTCTCTCTCAACCCAAAGCACTCAAGAAGACTCTCTGAATCATTGCTACCCTAATAAGGTTCTCGGATTCTAAGAGTTCTGCCACGTGTTGTTGGAGTAATCGCTCGCCTGTTCTTCTCCCCTCTTCAATCAATCAATCAATTCTGTACTTTTCGTAGATTTCTCTCCTCCTCAGCCAACACGAAACCCTAACCCTAGCAATGTACAATTTCTTTGTCCACAATATTTAAGTTATGTATTTTAGTAATATTATATAATAATGGACATTATATTATTTTAATTATAATTTATGTCTAATCATTATAAACAACTTACAAATTATACAATAAATTTATACATTAGGGTAAAAAACTCAAATTGAAGCAATTATCTCATTCAATACACTAAGATAAACCTCAATATCAAATTATGAACATGCATGCCCTGAAATTACACAAATTCAAGCCAAATTGAAACTAAATATCACACTTTGATTATATAATCAACATGCTAGCTGCCATTTCATAAATCTAACACAAATTCAAACTAAATAATCAAATCAAACTCATATAAACACATAAGTATGCAATATATGTAATTCAAAATCAAACCCAAATTGAACACTATATATAAATGAAAGAGATAGATTGATACATACCTACGTGAGGCGGCTAGCGGCGGCAAAGACGATGGCGTATGGCAGGCGGCGAGCGGTTGTCGGCGGTGGGGGCGACTTCTCTGTAAGACCCCAACTTTTTATAAATAAAATTGAATTTTCTCTATTTATTATTTTAAAATAGTAAGGGGTTGATTTAATTAATGTGATTAGTTATGGATAAAATGCGCAAATATTTTAAACAAACAAGTGGTTATAAAATATTCATTGTTGTTGGGGAATATTCGTTTGGTCGTGAAATATTCTTGCTGTCGGAGAATATTCGTACGATAGCGCAGCCACTTGTGGGGCCCATAACGAAAAACTGTCGATGAAGAAAACGACAAGTTTGAGTTTTTTATAAATAACGGCGTAGTTGTTACCGTTAACATTGTTCGAATACCCGATGGTTAAAATACAGTAATACGCGGTGTTGCACAGTAGCACACGGTATTGCACAATAATTTTAATTATTGATTCTAACGTAAGAAGGCACTATTCAACAATTCTTACAATAATTACTGTTCAATATTTCATTTTATTGATTCAATAATTAATACGTTGATATTTTATATTATTGTTGTTTCAATAATTGTCACTGCACAGTATTTTTCATTATCAGATCAATAATTCATATTATTTGAATAATATTATTAGATATCATTATTGACAATGTCTAAGGAAGTTCTGTATAGAAAAGGGGTTTGGTCACCTAATTACGCACCAGTAAAGAGAAATTCTTATCGAAAAGCCACCTCTTTCCTGGAAACGACCTGGTTGTCATTATTATGATTCTATAATATTATTTGTAAATAATTAATTATTGATTTATATGATAAGTAAATATTTATTTTATGTGGATATAAATAAAAGAATTAATGCAGTGGTGTTTTATCAGTATTTTGTCAGAATAGAGGTATTAAAAATCATCCGTATGTGGATTTCGGTCATTTTCTGTTTGGAATTAAAAAAAAAAAAATTTCTACAAAGTTGTAGAGAATTAAATTTCCTATAGAATAAACATAAGATTCGAATTTTTCTGATAAAATGGCTATTTATTATGAATTATTAAATTTTCGGAATAATTAATTTTTAGAGTTATAAACATTTTTTAAAAGAAAAATATTTTTTAAATGTTGGCAGGCCCTACTGGGGTGCTGAAATATGATTTTCAAGGGTGGGCGTGAATTTTTTATTATAAAATATTATTTTATTAAATTTTTTACTTTGGTGTTCTAAGCATTTTCCTATAAATAGGATGCTTAGGTTAGAATTAAAAATCACACCATAATAATAAGTTTCTCTCTCTATAATATCGAGCGTATTTTTGTGAGTATTTAGATACTTTTAGTGTTGGTATACGGTTCAAGTTTTCTTCAACATTATATCCGATATTCCAGTCAAAAGTACTATTCTTTTGAGGTAAGGGATGTTATTTTTTTCGTAAATAATATTATTTCTTTCAATATCATTATACCAAAATATTGGTATGAATTTTATTATGAAATTCTTATATTTTCATGTTGAGATTACTATTTACATATATGGCACTATTCACGTATATGACACTATTCACGAATACGGTACTATTCACGAGTACTATTTACGAAGTATGATTTTTCTTATGAAATTTTTACCTTTTTGTGTCGGGATTACTATTCACGTATACGGCACTATTCACGAATACGACACTATTCACAGAAAAATTAAATTTTCTTTTCTTTGTCCAAGTTGTTTATTATGGTTACTATCTTTGATTGTATCTATGTTTTAATCTTCATTCTTGAATTTTGTTCCACAATTGATTATTATGGAGTATTTTTGAACTTAGATAAATTAAAGTACGAATCCCTAATCTTTGTCCTTTTATCTCTCTGGATTCGTTTTTTTAAAAATATTTTTATCATCCTCAGTCCTAAATGGTGATATAACTGAATATCTTTGGCCTGTAGTGTAAAGATGAATGATTACCTGATGAATATTTTTGGCCCGTAGTGCAAAGATGGACAGGTGTTGAGATAAATATGACCAACTGGTGATACGAATGAATATCTTTGGCCCGTAGTGCAAAGATGAATATTTGTTTCAAGATGTATATTGATTGATGTTACAGGGATAAAATATTGATGATGAACTTTTAAATCATAGAAGATAGTAGACTTAATTATATACTTAACTATTTTAATGAAATGTTATTTTCGCTGCGAATATTGATCTAAAACTTGATCCATTATATTTTATCTAATTTATTGAAGGCTAACGATAATTTATTTTTCATTATCTTTGTTATAATATTCTTTACTGGGCTAGTTGAGCTCATCCTTTTCATTTTTGTTCCATTTTTCTTCTCAGGAGGCGAGAATATAAGCGAGGACTAGTCGGGGTGTGGAGTGATCAAGACAGTTGTTCTAGCACTCCTCACTATTTTTTAAAATAGTGTATCAATAATTATAATGAGGACTTATTTGAGTTTGGATATTGTCTAGAAAATAATATTTGTATTTAAACTCACATCATATGTGTTGTCGTATTTTGCACGACAATTGTAATAATGAAGTTGTAGTTATTTTCTGTACCATGCATTTGGCCACTCAGAATGGGTTGTGTTGACCTATTTTGGGGGCGTCACATTCTCCTTCTTCACTCTTTCCCTTTTCTTCTTTTATTTTCTTTCCGCAGCTTCTGGTAGATGATTATGAGCTGATCTATTTTAAAACGATTAGCGACCGCGTTGTGCGACTGCATGCGGTTGCTGATTTTAATTAACTTGACGGTCAGACTACTTAGAAAGTCAAAACGATCTGCGAACGCAATAAGCGACCGAAGGCGGTCACAGATTAAAGGCGACAAATATGCGCCAAAATTAAAGGTGGCAAATTCAAATTAGCGACCATGTAGCGACGACATGGCGGTCGCTAATATCAAATAGCGACTAGTTTGGATACACATCGCTAATAGCGGTCTCTAATGCTATCATTAGCTACCGAATATGGCGGTCGCAGAAACTTTTGGTCAATGATAGACCACTTTCTTGTAGTGATATAAAGTCTGCCTTAAGGGTTTGGAGCAATATTACACAGATATAAGGACAGTTATCCACATTTGACTTCTTCTGGTTGGGGATAACATGGGGAGTGACCACCCGACCAAGTCTAACATTTTTTCGAAAGGATAAACGTTCTTCAGGAAGGACAAACATTCTCTCGGATAAACGTTCTTTTAGACAGACAATATTTTCCTCAAAGGTTCGGGACGAACGAACGCCCTTCGAACTGACATTTTCCAAGACTAAATGTCTTTCGGCTAACGTCCTCTATGACTAATTAATGTTGTGACGCCCCCAAAATAGGTCCATTCCACCCAACCCATTCTGAGTCGCCAAATACATGGTGCAGAAACAACTACAACTTTATTAATACATTTGTCGTGCAAAATACGACAACACATATACTGTGAGTTTAAATACAAATATTGTCATCTAGACAGTATTCATACTCAATTAAGTCCTTATTATACTTATTGATATACTATTTTACAAAATAGTAAGGACTACTAAAATAACTGTCTTGAACCATCATTCCATACCCCGACTAGTACTCGCTATATTCTCGCCTCCTGAGAAGAAATGGAACAACAAGGAAAAAGGTGAGCTCAACTAGCCCAGTAAAGAATATTATGACTAAGATAATATACAACAAATTATCGTTAGTCTTCAACAGGGAAAAATTTAATAGAATACAATAGACAACAAGTTTTTAATCAATATTCGCAGCGAAAACAGCAAACCATTAGAAGAGTCAAGTAGAGAATGAGTTCTACTATCTTCTAATATTTAAAAGTCCATCATCAATATTTTATCCCTGTAACATCAATCAATAACCATCTTTAATCAAATAGTCATCTTTGCACTACAGGCCAAAGATATTCATTTGTATCACCAGTCGATCATGTTCATCTCAACACCTGTTCATCTTTGCACTACGGGCCAAAGATATTCATCATAAAATCATCAATCTTTGCACTACAGGCCAAAGATATTCAGTAACATTATCATTTAGGACTGAGGATGATGAAAAATATGTTAGAGAAAACGAATCCAGTGAAACAAAAGAGTAAATATTAAGGATTCGTATTTCAGCTATTCCATGTCCAAAAATACCTCATAAACAATCATAGTGAAGTAAAATTCAAGAATGATCAAAACATGGATACAATCAAAGTTAGTATCCAGAATAGATATTTTGGACGAAAAGAAGAAAATTTCATTTTTCGGTGAATAGTAACTCGTGAATAGTAACCCCGACATGAAAAGTTCCAAATTTGATAAAAAGTTCATATCAATACTTCAGCATAATGATATTGAAGAAAATAATATCATTTAAGAAGAAATAACATCCCTTACCTCAGCAAAAACAGTACTTCTAGTTGAAACACCGGATATAGGTTATGACTTGAACTTGCACCGTATAGCAATACTCAAAGTATTAGAATACTCACAAGAATACGCTCACTAATATAGAGAGAGAAAGAGAGAGAAACTTGTGTTTCTGGTGTGATTTTCAATTCTAACCTAAGCACCCTATTTATAGGAAAATGCTTAGAACACCAAAGCAGAAAATTGAATATAATATTAATATAATTATACAAATTTTCCTTAGCCCACCTTTGGTCAAAAACACCAGCCACACATGTTAATGATGTCCAACAAAATACCAAAAAACATTTTTCTTAACTCTAATAAATAAAACTTCCAAAAATCAATTATTTCGGAACTTCAGAACTTCAATAATTCATAATAAATAGCTCTTTTATCAGAAAATTCAAATCTCGCGAGTTTTTATAGGAAATTCAATTCTCTACAACTTTGCAGAAGAAAGTTTTTCTAAATTCTAAACAGAAATTGACCGAAATTCACAAACGGGCGATTTTACAGTCAATAATAAATTTTCGGTCAAGAATTGTGTCCACCAACACACAAAACATGTGTTAATCATTTAATGCCACAAAAATATTCTTCCTCCTCATATACTCATATATCCCACATTCATTGTAAAAATACCACCATCAATATATTATTAAAATAATATATTTAAATGAATTATTTTATCAGAAAAAAATAAAATATTAATTTTCAACAATTGTCACATTAAAAATTTTCTCCATCTATATCCACATAAAATCAATATTTTCCTCATCATATAAATCAATAATTAATTATACACAAATAATATTACAGAATCACAGTACTGCAGCCAGGCCGTTCCCAGGAAAGAGGGGGCTTTCCAATAAGGATCTCTCCTTACTGGCGCGCAATTAGATGACCAAACCTCTCTTTAGACAGAACTTTCTAGACATTGCCAATAATGTTATCTAATAATATTATTCAGATAATATGAATTATTGTTCCGATAATAGAAAATACTGTGTAGTGACAATTATTAAAACAACAGTAATATAAAATATCAACGCAGCAATTATTGAATCAATAAAATAAAATACTGAACAGTAATTACTGTAACAATTATTGAGTAATGCCTTCTTACGTAAAAATCAATAATTGGTGCAATACCGTGTGCTACTGTGCAACAACGCGTATTACTTTGTTTTAACCACCGGGTATTCTAACAGTGTTAACGGTAACAACTACGCCGTTATTTATAAACAACTTACTCTTGTCGTTTTTTTCATCCAATCGCTTTCCGTTATGGGGCCCACAAAAGGCTGCGCCGTCGTATGAATATTCCCCGACAGTAAGAATATTCCACGATCAAACGATTATTCACCGATAACAATGAATATTTTATAACCACTTGTGTATTTCCAAAAAAAATCATATATCACCCTTAACTTTAATATTTATCAATTTAACCATTTACTGAATAGTAATTATAAGAAAAATTGAATACTTTTATTTCATAAAATTCGGGGTCTTACAAATGTACTATCTTATTTTAAGTTCCTTATAATAAGGGAGTGGGGGAAATGTTAGGGCCTGATTTTATGGGTCCGAATAATTAGGTGGGCCACGCCACGTGTAAGAATATTTCAGTCAAGAGACTTCACTTTTGAGGGATTCACAGTCCTAATTAACTTATAATTCTCATACATAATTTGACTTCCTACTTCTAAGGAAATTCAAATCCAATCCAATCATAAAAATTGCAATTATAATAGAACTTTACATAAGAACTTCTATTCCTACTCTGGGAAGAGCGCATAAAATTAAGCAGGTGTGATCAACTATATATACATGGCCATAATTCAGGTTCCATGTTATACCTCACATATTATTTTACTCTTATTCACTAGAGCAATTATATTCCTCCATTGTTGACGTTTTTAGCCTGTACTGATTCTCACACCGTAGTTATCCCCCGTCGACCCTGATCGTCAAACTTTTCGAACGTGATAATTTGCTTACTGTGCATACTTTCCTCTCGTTATATGATAATTTTGTGGACGGACAAATTTTCACGTTAACATATATATATATATATATATATATATATGTGTGTGTGTGTGTGTGTGTGTGTGTGTGTGTGTGTGTGTGTGTGTGTGTGTGTGCGTGCGTGCGTATGTGTGTGTGTGGCACGGGTCAACAAAATTAAAGACCAAGTCTTGATGCATGCATAGCCCTTTTGTGCACCGTCTCAATGATCATTTCCTATAGTTTATGTATGAGTAACTCCATGTGCAATATAAAAAAGAAAATTGTTAAATCTACAAAAAAATATTATTTTCACAATAAAAATGTCGCTATAGATACTATAGTGACGGTTTTTACTGTTGATATACATCTACAACGACACTTTTATTGTGAAAATAACAAAAAGTGTTGTGGATTTAACAATTCCCTATAAATAAATACTCTTTCCTTTCGTAAAAATGTCTAATTTGTCAAAAATAATTGTTTTACAAAAAAGAGTTTTTTATATTATTTTTAATAATAATAATTTAGACAATATGATGTTCTCAAATAGTATAAATGACATGATCTATCATATATTTTATAAATAATTTTTTTTTGAAAGTGATGGAATAAAGAAGCATCATCATGTGCAATTACAAGTCAAAATTCTCCCAATTAAGTGGAAACCAATTAATGAATACGCTCTCCAAAATCAACCCTTTGAGCTATGCAGGGAATTTGGAGGCAAGAGGCATCGATGGTGTATAAATATTCCTCTCAATGAAAATAATCTCGTTATTTTAACCTAATGTTTGGCTAACAAATTACGAAGGATCGAGTAGTAAAGGAATTAATATCGATACAAGAAAAAATAAATAAATTAATAGGCAGCATATTATATGAGTATATATAAATATATATTACTATCTTACTATTCTCACGACACGGCAAGGAAAAAATTAAGGCAGTCTCTGTGACGCCCCCAAAATAGGTATACAACACCCATTCTTAGTCGCCAAATACATGATAAAAAAAATAAACTACAACTTCAATACTACAATTGTCGTGCAAAATACGACAACACATACTGTGAGTTTAAATACAAATATTGTCTTTTAGACAATATCCACAATCAAGTAAGTCCTCATTACAATTATTCAAACACTATTTTACAGAAATAGTGAGGACAGCTAAAACATCTTTCTAGAACTATCACTCCATACCCCGACTAGATCCTACTATGTTCTCACCTCCTAAGAAGAAAAATGGAACAAAAAGGAAAAGGGTGAGCTCAACTAGCCCAGTAAAGAATATTATGACTAAGATAATATACAACAAATTATCATTAGTATTCAACCGGGAAAAATCTGATAAAATATAATCGACAACAAGTTTTAGATCAACAACAGCAGCGAAAACATCAAACCATTAGAAGAGTCAAGTAGAGAATGAATTCTACTATCTTCTAATATTTAAAAGTCCATCATCAATATTTTATCCCTGTAATATCAATCAATATACATCTTGAATCAAATATTCATCTTTGCACTACATGCCAAAGATATTCATTTGTAACACCAGTCGGTCATGTTCATCTCAACACCTGTTCATCTTTGCACTACAGGCCAAAGATATTCATCAGGTAATCATACATCTTTGCACTACAGGCCAAAGATATTCAGTAATATCATCATTTAGGACTGAGGATGATGAAAAATATCTTAAAGAAAACGAATCCAGTGAGATAAAAGAACAAATATTAGGGATTCGTATTACAGTTTATCCAAGATCAATAATACTTCATAATAATCAATTGTGAAGCAGAATTCAAAAATAAAGATCAAAAATGGATACAATCAAAGATAGTAACCATAATAGACATCTTGGACAAAAAGGAAAAATTTTATTTTTCGATAAATAGTGCCGTATTCGTGAATAGTGCCGTATACGTGAATAGTAACCCCGACACAAAAAGTTCCAAATTTGATAAAAAAAAGTTTAATATTTCAGCATAATGATATTGAAGAAAATAATATCATTTAAGAAGAAAATAATATCCCTTACCTCAAAATATCAGTACTTCTGGTCGGAATACCGGTATAAGGCTAAAAGAAACTTGCTCTGATGAATAGAAACTCTCAAAGTATCTAAATACTCACAAAATACACTCAATAATCTAGAGAGAGAAAACTTGTTTCTGGTGTGATTTTTAATTCTAACTTAGCCCTCTATTTATTGGAAAATGTTAGCACGTCGAAGCAGACTTAACCTGCAACCTGATGGCTTTACCTGCTACTATTTCCACCCACCACATTTGAATAAAAATCTCAGCACATTTCTTCACCAACCAAGAGTGGGGCCCACCAATTCTAGATTTTTCCACCAAAATGACAAATTCCAAAAATTCTACAATTCTGAACCAGTCATCTCGTAAAATTCATAACAAATCATACGTTAATTTTTAACGGTTCAAAATTTGTGGACATATACTCAACTTATATATGTATAACATATCCAAAAATCACAACGATCCAACGGTCGGATTAAAAATTATAACCCTCGCAATATATCTCAAAAACCCTGATTGATTTTTAATACCTCCATTCCGATAAAAATACTGATAAAACACCTCAACATTAACTCCTTCATTTTTAACCACAAAATATATCCAACATTTATATTCACATAAAATAAATATTTCCTTATCATATGAATTAATAATTAATTATCCACAATTAATATTACAGAATCACATTTATGACAACCAGGCCGTTCCCAGGAAAGAGGGAGCTTTCCAATAAGGATTTCTCCTTACTAGCGCGCAATTAGATGACCAAACCTCTCCTTAGACAGAACTTTCTAGACATTGCCAATAATGCTATCTAATAATATTATTTAAATAATATGAATTATTGATCTGATAATGGAAAATACTGTGCAGCAACAATTATTGAAACAACAATAATATAAAATATCAACGCAGCAATTATTGAATCAATAAAATAAAATATTGAACAGTAACTACTGTAATAATTATTGAGTAGTGCCTTCCTTCGTAAGAATCAATAATTCTAAAATGCTGTGAAATCCGTGTGCTACTGTGTAACCACGCGTATTACTGTATTTTAACCACCGGGTATTCCAACAGTGTTAACGGTAACAACTACGCCGTTATTTATAAAAACTCAATTTTTGTCGTTATCTTCATCCAATCGCTTTCCGTTATGGGGCCCACAAATAGCTGCGCCGTCGTACGAATATTCCCCGACAGAAAGAATATTCCACGACCACACGAATATTTACCGACCAAAAATGAATATTTTATAACCACTTGCTTATTTGAAATATTTGCGTATTTTTTCCATAACTAACCACATTAATCAAATCAACCCTTTCTATTTCAGAATAATAAATAGAGGAAATTTAATTTCATTTATTAATAAGTTGGGGTCTTACAACCTCCTCTCCTTATGAAATTTCGTCCTCAAAATTGACGTACGTACCTGGTGTTTCGAAAAGGTGAGGATACCTCGCTTTCATTTCTGATTCCAACTCCCAAGTTATTTCTTCAATAGCATGGTTTCTCCACAAAACCTTAACTTGTGGTATAACCTTCGTGCATAGGACATGTTCTTTCCTATCCAATATCTTTACAGGTACCTCCTCGTACGTTAAATCTTCGGCTATCTCGTCTGGTTCTAACGCAATAATATGATTAGGGTCGTCCACATATTTACGTAACATCGATACGTGAAAAACGTTATGAACACGCGACATACTTAGCGTTAAGGCGAGTCTATAGGCCACAGTTCCTACTCGATCGAAGATTTCAAATAAATCGAAGGCTTGAGCTTTCTTCTCTTCATCGACTCTTACTTCTAGAATAACACATTCTTACACCTTCTTCTTTATATCCATCAGCTCCAGGTCTGTAGCTTGAGCGGCTTTAACGTTATCGATTAAAGTCGATTTTACTCGTATATCATCACGTGGGTCCCTAGAGTCATTAACTCTATCTCTATCATTTATAAATTATACAAAATAGGTCTTTGTGTTCAACAATATCGCACTCGTACTCGCGTACAATCTTCTACTCAACGCGTCAGCTACCACGTTCACTTTTCCAGTATGGTATGGTCAGAACTGGTTCCGAATGAGTCGCCTCTTGAGCTATTGGAAAATCTTCTCGCATTCCTCGCTCCATACGAATTTTATATCTTTCTGAGTCAGCTAAGTTAACGGAGTAGCGATTCGAGAAAATCCTTCCATGAATCTCCGATAGTAACCAGTTAAGCCCAGAAAGCTACGTACTTTGGTCACCGACTTCGGTTGCTCTCAATTGTGATTCATATCCCAATCTTGGATAGCACGTCACAATGATACCTATTATTTTACCACCACACAAATATAGAGTCCCTTACGGAGAGTTTGGCTTTGGTGCATTCCACAAAGGAAGTCACTAGATAGAGGCTCGGGTACCAACTTCTATAGTTGAGTTTTTAACTCCTGAAGTTCAATAGGAGCTATTCAATATGAGATTTTAGAAATGGGTTTTGTATCGGGTTGAAGATCAATACAAAAATTCAATATCACGCTCTGGGTTAGGCCAGGAAATTCTTCAGGAAATACGTCAGGAAATTCACTAACAACAGAAATATCATTCAAATCTGACGTATTTTTGTTCAAGTCTATAACATGGGCTAAGAAAGCTTGACATCCGTTTTTCAATAAACGAATGGCTTTATGGCTTGGTATGACAGCGATTGATTTTAGTGGTTTGGTTGCTTGAATTCGCATAACAGGTTGGTTAGGAATATGAAAACTAACAACCTTACGAAACAATCAATTTTGGCATGATGAGTAGTTAACCAATCAATTCCTAAAATCACATCAAAAGCAAGTATTTTTAAAGAGATAAGGTCAACAGGTAATGTGATTGTGCCAACTTGGATTAAGCAAGATTTATAAACTGTAGATGTAATGAAAGTTTCTCCTAACGGAGTCTCCACAGATAGGTCAAAGTCTAATTTCTCCGGAGTCAAGTTTAAACGTTGAGCACAAGTAGGAGAGATAAAAGAATGGGTAGAACCGGTATCTAGTAAGGTATAAACTTCGCAAGAATTTATAATTAACTAACCCGTTATACCTTCGTTCGGGTTCCTTGCGTTTTGGGCAGTCACGACAAACGCTCTTCCAGAAACAGCCGACTTTATTTTGTCCGTGTCCGCCTTTGGTGTCACCCTCCAAGCTGGACTTGGTTTCGCTATAGTACAATCTCGAGCGATAAGTCCTTCCTTTCCACAATTATAACATACCTTAAACTGTTGTGGGCAGTTTGGACTTATATGTCCCTCCTCTCCGCATCTGTAACATCTAACTGGCGGTCGTTCTCCTCCTCTAGAATTTATTCCTGGAGCTGATGCTGCTGTCGACGTCTTCCTGTCATCGTTAAATCTTCTCTTCTTGAAATTTCCACTTGACTCACCTCTCCTATTATCATGGCCACGATGACCACCCGAGTGGTTACCACTTTTGTCTGTATTTTTCCCTCCTCGCTGGTTCTCATCGCTCCGATGACTGCTGTCACCAGTATGACCCTGGTTGTGGTACCTCGGTTGAACATACTCATTATCTCGCTCTAATAATTGAGCCATGTTTACAACATCTGAATATAAAAGAAAATTTATGAGAGATAAGATATTGCCGAATCTCGGGTTTTAAACCTCTCAGAAACATCCTTGTCATTCGTTTCTCATTCTCGACCAAATGAGGTGCAAACCTGGATAACTCTGCAAACTTCGCCTCTCACTGGGACACCGTCATGTTGTTTTGTTCCAGTCTAATAAACTCTACCTCCTTCATATGACGAATACTTTCAGGAAAGTACTTGTCATTAAACAGTTTTTGAAACGTTTCCCAGGACATGTTGAGTGCGTCAGGCTGGGTACGCTTCACAGACTCCCACCAGTAGTCTGCCTCACCGCGGAACATAAAAGTGGCGAATGGAACCTTCTGTTCCTCCGTGCATCCCAAGACATCGAATATCTTGGTAATTTGCTTGACCCACGTTTCTGTCATGATCGGATCCGGCTTTCCCTTAAATTTTGGTGGTCCCAATTCTTTAAACTGCTTGGCTTTGATAAACTGCGCGTTGTTATCATTTCCACCTGTATTCTGCACACGAGTCTCCCTCGTCTGATTTTGCATGAACTGTAAAAAGCTCCTAAACATTCCATCATTCATCGTTTGCTCGGTAACGTTGTTTACAGGAGGAATATTGCCTTCTTGTTGCACGTTCCCCTGGGTGGTGATTAAAGGTGTCTCCACAGTCTCATTCACTCTATTGTTAACGTTCTCTGCTGCCATTCTCAAATACTGCCACAAAATAAAGGTTAATTGACATGTCACATATTATCCCTATATCTGACCGACCAAATAATTACCAAATAAACTTATTCAGGTCATACTAGCGAAGGAATTCCCCGTCTCTCCCCTCCTAATTTTTGTCTCACATCTCAGCCAAGAATCATATCCCTAAGCTTTGATACCAACTGTGACACCCCCAAAATAGGTATACAACACCCATTCTGAGTCGTCAAATACATGGTAAAAAAAACAAACTACAACTTCAATAATACAATTATCGTACAAAATACGACAACACATATTGTGAGTTTAAATATAAATATTGTCTTTTAGACAATATCCACAGTCAAGTAAGTCCTCATTACAATTATTCAAATACTATCTTACAGAAATAGTGAGGACAGCTAAAACATCTTTCTAGAACCATCACTCCATACCCCGACTAGATCCTACTATGTTCTCACCTCCTGAGAAGAAAAATGGAACAAAAAGGAAAAGGGTGAGCTCAAATAGCCCAGTAAAGAATATTATGACTAAGATAATATACAACAAATTATCATTAGTATTCAACCGGGAAAAATCTGATAGAATATAATCGACAACAAGTTTTAGATCAACAACTGCAGCGGAAACAACAAACCATTAGAAGAGTCAAGTAGAGAATGAATTCTACTATCTTCTAATATTTAAAAGTCCATCATCAATATTTTATCCCTGTAACATCAATCAATATACATCTTGAATCAAATATTCATCTTTGCACTACAGGCCAAAGATATTCATTTGTAACACCAGTCGGTCATGTTCATCTCAACACCTGTTCATATTTGCACTACAGGCCAAAGATATTCATCAGGTAATCATACATCTTTGCACTACAGGCCAAAGATATTCAGTAATATCATCATTTAGGACTGATGATGATGAAAAATATCTTAAAGAAAACGAATCCAGTGAGATAAAAGAACAAATATTAGGGATTCGTATTACAGTTTATCCAAGATCAATAATACTTTATAATAATTAATTGTGAAGCAGAATTCAAAAATAAAGATCAAAACATGGATACAATCAAAGATAGTAACCATAATAGACATCTTGGACAAAAAGGAAAAATTTTATTTTTCGATAAATAGTGTCGTATTCGTGAATAGTGCCGTATACGTGAATAGTAACCCCGACACAAAAAGTTCTAAATTTGATAAAAAATTTAATATTTCAGCATAATGATATTGAAGAAAATAATTTCATTTAAGAAGAAAATAATATCTCTTACCTCAAAATATCAGTACTTCTGGTCGGAATATTAGTATAAGGCTGAAAGAAACTTGCTCTGATGAATAGAAACTCTCAAAGTATCTAAATACTCACAAAATACACTCAATAATCTAGAGAGAGAAAACTTGTTTCTGGTGTGATTTTTAATTCTAACTTAGCCCTCTATTTATAGGAAAATGTTAGCACGCCGAAGCAGGCTTAACCTGAAACTTGATGGCTTTACCTGCTACTATTTCCACCCACCACATTTGAATAAAAATCTCAGCACATTTCTTCACCAACCAAGAGTGGGGCCCACCAATTATAGAATTTTTCACCAAAATGACAAATTCCGCAACTTCTACAATTCTGAACCAGTCATCTCGTAAAATTCATAACAAATCATACGTTAATTTTTAACGGTTCAAAATTTGTGGACATATACTCAACTTATATATGTATAACATATCTAAAAATCACAACGATCCAACGGTCGGATTAAAAATTATAACCCTCGCAATATATCTCAAAAATCCTGATTGATTTTTAATACCTCCATTCCGACAAAAATACTGATAAAACACCTCAACATTAACTCCTTCATTTTTAACCACAAAATATATCCAACATTTATATTCACATAAAATAAATATTTCCTTATCATATGAATCAATAATTAATTATCCACAATTAATATTACAGAATCACATTTATGACAACCAGGCCGTTCCCAGGAAAGAGGGAGCTTTCCAATAAGGATTTCTCCTTACTAGCGCGCAATTAGATGACCAAACCTCTCCTTAGACAGAACTTTCTAGACATTGCCAATAATGCTATCAAATAATATTATTTAAATAATATGAATTATTGATCTGATAATGGAAAATACTGTGCAGCAACAATTATTGAAACAACAATAATATAAAATATCAACGCAACAATTATTGAATCAATAAAATAAAATATTGAACAGTAACTACTGTAACAATTATTGAGTAGTGCCTTCCTTCGTAAGAATCAATAATTCTAAAATACTGTGAAATCCGTGTGCTACTGTGCAACTACGCGTATTACTGTATTTTAACTATCGGGTATTCCAACAGTGTTAACGGTAACAACTACGCCATTATTTATAAAAACTCAATTTTTATCGTTATCTTCATCCAATCGCTTTCCGTTATGGGGTCCACAAATAGCTGCGCCGTCGTACGAATATTTTCCGACAGAAAGAATATTCCACAATCACACGAATATTCACCGACCAAAAATGAATATTTTATAACCACTTGCTTATTTGAAATATTTGCGCATTTTACCCATAACTAACCACATTAATCAAATCAACCCTTTCTATTTCAGAATAATAAATAGAGAAAATTTAATTTCATTTATTAATAAGTTGGGGTCTTACAGTCTCCGTTTTTTTTCTACGTATTAATTTTGAACTAGAAAGGGAATTTAATTAGCAACTTGGGCTAATATATATGATGAATTGAAGCCCAAGCCTCCACATTTTAGTGGCATGTAGTTATTATGTATGTTTAGGGGTGTAACAGCAGAGTAACTCGGTACTTGACTCGAGATCGGTTCGAAAATATGATCCAAAACTAAAATTAAAAGTTGATTCGAGTCAAATCGGATCCATACTCATTTTCTGTTTAATGATATACGAGTCGAATTCGAATATACCAGTGTTCGTTCAGATTAGTGTTCGAGTATTTCATTTTTTCTCGAACCATACTCGATACATGGATCATATTCGAATACTGATTTAATCCATACTAACATGATAAATCTGTGATATTTGTATCAATATTTATAATTTATAAAGTATAGTATTAAATTGTGTAAACTTGTACTTGAATAAATCAATGAATTGATCATTATCAGTTTTTATTACATTCTTTGTAATTTCTGTACATAAATCACTACTAGAAAACATGAATACGTGATGGAACTTTGTGACACTTTTTAAAAATAATCACAAAAGATAGTAATTTGTGATGGACTTTTTAAGCAATCACAAAATAATAATATATATGATGGCTCTTAGTGATGACTAATCTTGCCATCAATGTATTATAATTGTGATAGCCATGTCAATCACACCAATTTTTTCACGCAAAATAAAATTTCTTTTTGTAACGCACTAAGTCATCACTTATAAAGATACCCTTTTCGTGATTGCATTTAAGTTATCACTATATATTTTAATGTAAGAAATAATCAAAAGAATATTTTATGACGGACGTGACAATCATTAAAAAGATAGATTTTTGTGACGACTTTTATTTGCAATTACAAAAAGAAGGTATTTTGTGATGGAAGTTTCAAGCCATCATAAAACAATAAAATATATGATGGCTCTCAGTGATGACTAATTTTATCATCATTATAGAATATTTGTGACTGCCATTGCAATCACCAAATCTTATTTAGAAGTAATTTTGTTTAGTAAGTCAACTCACATATGTTTTCTTTTATATTTTATTTTAAAATTATAATCATGATCTCGACTTTGGTGTAGTGGTAATACTTGTTATTTAGTTTACAAATGGGGGGGGTTTCGAATCCTACAAGTATCATTTGATACAATTAATATATATAGATACAATTATACAGTGAAATAAATTATACGTAAATAGATATTCACATTCTTACATTTGATCCCTAAAGTCTTATTTTTTTTTGTGATGACTTTGACAATCACAATAGATTACTTGTTAATGTGATTGTATTAATCATCACAAAAGCACTAAGTGTTTACGTGATTGTCAAAATCATCACGTAAAACCTTTTATGATGGGCGTATACAAGACGGTCATTGTGATGCTTAAAGCCATCACGTAAACCTTTCGTGATAATTTTCTTACTTTTTGTGATGAATTTTGGTCATCACAAATAACCATTTTTTTACTAGTGAATAAAAGTAAAAAACTTATATATATATATATATATATATATATATATATATATATATATATATATATAGAGAGAGAGAGAGAGAGAGAGAGCAAGGATCAAGTGCATGCCCTTTATCTTACTCACCCGTGCTCACTCTCCTTTAGGCGACGGCTTCGGTCATACAACCGTCGTCCATACTTTTAGCGACGAAACTGTCGTCTATACTTTTAGCGACGCTATATGTTTTCCGTCGCTAAAATTATAGACGACGGTTGTATGACCAAAACCGTCGCCTAAAGGGGGGTGATCACGGGTGAGTAAGACAAGGGGTATGCACTTGATCCGGACCGTATATATATAGCATTTTTCCTTAAATATCACTCCTTTAATAAAACTACGTCGTTTTGGAGACTCTTAAAAGAGAGTGTGGTCCCACTTGATTTTTTTTATTTACAAAAATGTCACCCGCGGCCCCACTTGTTTTTTTAAAAAACTCTAAAACGACGTAGTTTTAATAAAGAAGTACTATTTAAGTAGAAGGGTTAGATAAGGAGAATGCTCTTGATCCTTCCCCTATATATATATATATATATATATATATATATATATATAAACATTAGTTTAATAATCAATTTAGTATGTATGGTTTAGTATAAATGGTCCATATTCGAAACTCGATTTGAAGGCTCGTGAGTAACTCGTTTTGTAAACGAGTCGAGTACTTACGAACCGAGTAGGTCCGAGTACTGATTCGAGTCGAATCTGGTGTAAAATTAGAAATTTCTTATCGAATCCGAGCTCAATTTTTCGAGTCGAGCTGAATCTGAACATTAAGGTGTTCGCTGAGATTTGACTCGCTTACACCCCATGTATGTTATCTGATTCAGCAAAGATTAAGAGCTATATTACATATGAGAAAAGATATCATAATTAGAAAATTAAACCCATGATAGAATTAAAGTTGAAACAAACTAGATCATAAGCTTACCAAAGCACATCTTGATTTACCAAAGCACTTAAATCTCCGATGCTTCGCTTTTGTGGTGTATATATAATAGGACCACTGCTCGCATGTTAGCTAGCTTATTCGGCCTTGTTATATAGAAAAAGTAAGCACGAAAGCCTTTGCATGCCGAAATTGAATATGATGATGAGTTGTAAACCTTAAAACCAAAATCCAAAAACCAAAAACCAAAAACGAAAAATAATTGGGTTGGTGGGTGGGTGTGTGGGTGACACATCAGAAAGAGGGTGGTGGGGCCCAGTGGTTTCGTGCAATTAAGAACTCAGATTGGAGCTAAATGGGCTTGGTGTAGGTTAGTTTGTGTTTCATACAAAAATATCTAAATTGGGCTCAATGGAGCATTAGTGAAGGAAAGCTTAAAGCTAGGGTACTGGGTACGTATCTAGCTAGTGATGATTATTATTATGATGATGATAACCATAGTTACAGTATGTTACTTGTACATATATGGTGCACACTCGGTCTTTGTTTAACAGCTGTAAAGAATGTGAATTAAAAAAGATCTTCACTGCACCAACTGTTATGTTATATACTCCTTCCCTAGATCAGCAAAATATAATTTTTTATATTCTACATGTTAAGAAAAATAAAAGATATAAAATAGAGAATAAAAAAAATTTAAATTGATCTTTAGTAGTTTCAGATGACATATATTTTTTTTTAACTAATAATTTTAAGGACGAAAGAAGTAAAATATGTATTTATTCGTTTCTCATTTATTCTTTCTTCCTCCTCCAATCATCAATAATTAAAAAAACACCAGTCCCTATTCAATTCATGTGTCCCACTCTCCCCTCTCCTCCCCTCCCCTATATAAACGCTTCACCCAAACCTTTCATATGTGCGCTTGTCTTACACAGAGAGAGAGAGAATTAGCTACCACCAACTCACCAGAAACACTATAATCTCGCTTTGAGGTTGAAATAGAGATCTAGAGAGAGAAATTAAGATGTCTCTTTTATCTGCTCACTGGACTCTTGCATTTGGCCTTTTAGGTATGTAGTACATCTATATATATATATATATATATATATATATATATATATATATATATATATATATATATGTTACCTTCAATTTGATTTTCTTCTTCTATATATATATATCATTTGATTCTTGTTAGTTTTGTCATTTTGGTGTTCGTGAGAGGACTATGTGTGACAGAACCTTGGCACTTAAAAAGTGTCATAATATTATATTATTATATATATTTGCTTATGGACTTACTCGTATAACAGTCCAGATACTATACATAGTTATAATTACACCTTTATATCTAATATATGCATGTCAACTCCATGCACGTCTATATACACATTTATATGTGTAATCTTTTGTCTTCTTTTAAGTATTAGTGTTTTATTAATTATTTCATTTACCTTTCTGTTACTGGTATTCTATATAGGTAATATCGTCTCGTTCATGGTGTTTCTTGCACCCATGTAAGTGATAATATATTGGTGTTAATTTTTGCTTAAAACTTTTTCTTCCATATATACGTACTACTTGGAACTAAATTAATTTTAATTGTAATTGTGAATTTTACTTTTTGGTGTTACTACATGCAGACCAACATTTTATAAAGTTTACAAGAAGAAATCAACGGAAGGGTTTCAATCAGTTCCTTACGTGGTTGGGTTATTCAGTGCGATGCTATGGATTTATTACGCATTGCTCAAGTCCAACGCCTTGCTTCTCATCACCATTAACTCAGTTGGCTGTGTCATGCAGACCATTTATATCTGCTTCTTCCTCTTTTATGCCCCAAAGAAAGCTAAGGTAATATTATTAATACAAGGGTCCTATATATATATATATATATATATATATATATAAAGTATTGGATTTAATTTCACTAATTGCATTTATTTAATTGATGGGCGCATGCAGATTCAAACCATTAATCTACTAGTTGGGATGAATGTTGTTGGATTTGGTGTGATCATTGGACTAACTCAACTTGTTGCAAAAGGAGCAGCAGCCCGTGTTGTTATTGTCGGATGGATTTGCCTTGTGTTTTCCTTGAGCGTATTTGTTGCACCCCTATGTGTTGTGGTACCAAAATATATTTCATTAATTCAATTCCTATCCCCCTTAATTAATTATATGTATAATATAATAGAACTTATTTCGAATTTCATTTTCATACTACTAAATATATGTTAATCTTTGCATGTATGGTATATATACAGAGGCAAGTTATCCGAACCAAAAGCGTGGAGTACATGCCATTTCTCTTATCTTTGTTCCTCACTTTAAGTGCTGTTATGTGGTTCTTCTACGGCCTCCTGCTGAAAGATTTCAATATCGCTGTAAGTATTAATTATATATATTTTAGAAATATCCTTTCACACCCCCCGCCCCCCACCCCACCTCTCCAATTAGTTTGAATACTAACAATTAATTCTTTTCGTTAATTTTATTAGATTCCAAACGTTCTGGGATTCACATTCGGTATTATTCAAATGGTGCTTTATATGATGTACAAAAATGCAAAGAAAGTTAGCCTGCAGGAGCCAGAGAAAGTTCATGAATTAAAAATCCCAATAATAATACTGGACGACCAGAAACTTCCAGAGCTTAGAGAACAGATAATTGACGTGATGAAGCTGAGTGCAATGGTAAGTTCGGAGATTAAGCCCGTCGTCCCAAAACATGAAATTGATATGGTTGATTTTCAAATGGTGGTGCCTAAGCAAACCGTGGCAGTGGCATGATTAATTAATTGATGATCAAGTTAATTTCAAATGAATGAATATCGAGTGGGATTAAATGCAGTTCTATTAATTCGCTTGTACGTGTAATGCAGATGCTGTTATGCCTATGTCCCTTTAATACTGTCCTAATCTCTCTTGCTATGTCTTTTATTTTACTTTTGGTCTTGGGTGTCTAATTATTTCTCTCCTGTAATTAATTAGAATTTTATGATAATGAAACGTCCGAGTTAAATATTTTCTGGGTGTTCTTTCTTTTTATTTTATGTTGTTTTAATTTGAATTCATTAAATGAATTGCCCACAAATTAATAATTAAACTTGCAAAAGGAAAGGATAGAATTTTTAATTACTTAACTGCTAATTATTATGGCCTTTACTAGATAAAGATACATGATCAGGTGACATCAACATGATGATCCAAATAAAAGGTGATTGATCACACTAGTTAGACTTGATTCTTTAATTTTTATTTTTTGCCTAGATTAATTGATTAAAACTTTGTAAATAAACAAACAGTTTGAAAAACATATATGGAAGAGGTGACCTCATCGAGTGGATATGTATGTCCTAGCTAGCTTCAATATATTTCTGCAACCTAATTAAAAGTGCTTGCATGGTAATTTATGAATCAAGGATAACATTCATATATTGCACATCTGTAAAGTTCAAATGGTTCATCTCAATCTCTTCTGCATGCAGTTACGTACTGTTAACGCCAAGTTTCGTCTGCGCGTCCAATCACAAAATCCACGCGCTGAATCCTGCACAATAACAGATCACACAGAAGCTTGACGGCCGTACCGCCGGGGGATAGCTCCGGTGTGAGAATAAACACAGGCCGTTCACAAGGTTTAACAATGGAGGTTTATATGTTTAGTGCTCCAAGTAGATATTACCCGTTAATTGTAACATTGGCCTTGTATTTATAGAGCTCCCATCACCTTGGTATCCTCTTCTTTGGATTAGAGTAGGACTCCTAAATATGTTAGCTACCATATTTGGGTCCAACACAATCTCCTTGATAAGTGCAAGTGGAATCCCTATCCACCACTACATCCAGAGTTACCTTGTTGACGTAGGATTAGGGTTGACACCCTTAATCACGTAAACTCCTTGTCGCACCAACTCTGCATGTGAACCGCTCATACGCTCAGGCCCAAACCAATAGCCAAACCCAATAGGCCCGAACTCAAACCTTACGATGACCACGGGCCCCAGCCTATTGGGATCGGGTAACCGACCCCGATCTTACATCTCTGAACATACGAGTCCGTCCTCCTATGACCCGACTCAAGCCTTCAGGCCAAAAGAGGGTCGGGAAAACACTCCCGGACACGTACATATATACGAATTCAATAATAATAATAATAATAATAATAATAATAATAATAATAATAATAATAAATATTTGAAGAGCATTATAAGGTAATTAAATCTAAACCTCTCACAAATGAGACTTGGGAGATATTTAATTATACAATTAATTATGAAATTTTCTTCTTTTTCCCTTATCAAAATGATCCATGCACCTTCATCAAGCCATGCATGCAACCCTGGCCTAGTACTCCTTTAGAATTCAAGCCTACTATAATATTCAACCTATATACGAACTTTACAAGTTTCACATTTATGATCTTAAATTGTTCTTGTTATATATATATATATATATATATATATAAAATTACTACTCCAAATTATTGACCTTTTTTTACTTTAATCATTGACCTTTTAATTTTTTTTAATCAGGTCATTAAACTATCAATTTTTTTCACTTTGATTCAATTGAACATGTCACGTCATAAATTGATGACGTGTGGCTTAAACACATGATATGTAAAAGCTGATGTGTACTCAAATTATAATTAATTTAAGACTTAAATATAAATTATTACCTCAAATTATATATTGATCTGTTTCCATTTCGATGATGGACCTTTTAATTTTTTCAATTAAGTGATTAAACTGTTAATTTTTTTCACTTTAATTCAATTGAAATTGTCACGTCTTAAATTAATGACGTAACTTTAACGCATAGAATGTGACTAATAATGTGTTAAAAGAAGACTCATTTTATTATAAATTTAAATTATTTTATAAAAATTAAGATGGCATAAATGTAATATAACATTACAGTTTAACAATACAAGCTTAACATATTTTTAAATTGAAAACATCTAATTTAAGAGGTAATTTTTTTAAAAGATAAAAACTAAGTAATAATAAAAATATTATTAGCACTATCATTATTAATATCTAAATTTGAAAACCTAATAGGAAAACAAATAATTATCATTAACAAATTAAAAAAAATAGATATCACAACAGTTTAATCACCGAAGTGGAAACAAATCAATAGTTTGATGTAGTAATTTATATTTAAGCCTTAAATTAATTACAATTTGAGTACACATCAACTTTTACATGTCATGTATTCAAGTCACATCATTAATTTATGACGTGATAACTAGGTTCAATTGAACCAAAGTGAAAAAAATTAATAGTTTAATGACTTGATTAAAAAAATTGAAATGTCAATCACCGAAATAGAAAAATGCCAATAATTTATGGATTGTAGTTTATATTTAAGCCATATATATTCTGCCCCGGATCGAGGAAGATCAGATTAATTATGCAACTTTTAGCTTCAATTAAAAATTAAAACAAAAGGATATCATTCTCCATGGGTATATAAAGCTGAAATGACAATAAAAGATTAGAGCTCTTTCTAGTAAATAGAATTCTGTCGAGTTCAATTCACAGTCCTAAATAAGGTGAGTTCCACAAATTATTTTAAGGTTATTAATTTATGAAAATAATAATAATTGTGCAAGTTATATAGAGAGAGAGAGACATGATAAATAGCATATACTTGTTACGGATCCTTATGGAGCATACATCTTGTGGGCCCATGTGCAAAATTAGGGTTCACATGACCTAATTAAATTAAATGCACAATTAGGGTTCCACGACCTCATTAAATGTGCAAGTTAGGGTTCGCATAACCTAATGGAATGAAGATGAAAAAGTCAGAAATAAATGTGCTAGACCGGGAGAAGCCTCCACGTGTCCCGAGGCGGAAGACTCGTGGAGGCGGCTCATTTTGGGAATTGATTGAGGGATTGGATTGGTGGCTAGAAGGACAGGGCAATATGGGCATTACTCTAAGGACTAAAGGGTATTTCTGAAATTTCCCTGAAGGCATGTGTCTTGCACATGACTACTTTCCAGAATACCCTATAAATACCCCTTCCATTCCATTTGGAAAGGGGACTTCTCTCCGGACACAAGACTCGGACTCTTTTAGTAGCTTAAGGCTCGGATATTCCACCTAAAAAGCACTAACAAGATTCGAACACTCTCTCAACTCGAAGAACCGAAGAAGGCTCTTGGAATCCCAATAACCCTAACACGGTTTCCGGATTCTAGGGGTTCTGCCACGCGTCGTTGGAGTAATCGCCCACCTGTCGTTCTCCCCTCTACAATCAACTAATCAATTCCGTATTCTTCGTGGATTTCTCTCCTCCTCAGCCAACACGAAACCCTAAGCGAGCAAGGCGCGATTTCCTTGCCCACATTTATTTGGCGACTCTGCTGGGGAGGTGTAGAATTCGTGAAGGGTATGCCCACAACTCGAAGTGGGAGAATTACAGGAAGAGCTGCTTCACCAACAGATAGCATTACCTCGCCGGATCCAGTTCCAAGACAAGTATCTCAAGCATTCCAAGGCGCAAACCTGGATTTTGACCAACCACTTGTTGAAGACGTTTCAGAAGAGAGTTCGACATCACCACATATGACTAATCAACAACAAACCAACGCAGGAAGGCAAGGCGAGGATGCAGGTGGAGACCAGACGAATGTTGTGCAACTGGAGATGCTCAAGGCATTGAAGGAAGCACGAGAAGGACAAGGGATGATGATGGCCATGATGCTGGAAATGCAAAGGAAGCAAGAGGAGATGGGGAACTTCCGCCAGCAGTTGATGCAGATTCCTACGTTTAAGGCCATGTTCCCAGGAAGCTCGCAGGGGGGACAGGTAGGAGTGGAAGACAACAACAATGGCAGCAACAACAAAGAGAACCAGATTGTATCGCCCTTGACGGAAAGTCAATCGGTTCCAATAATCAACTTGGAGGCCCAACACAGCGGTGACGTGCCACAATATAGGTTGGAAGCAAGCCAACCTCAGACAAACATCATCCCAATTGCTCTCCCATCAATTTCACAGGTGCAAATGCCAACCATTCCAGGCGATGTCCAACGAGTGAGCCAGCAACTCCCACCAGTGCCGACTTTGCATGACGCAAGTGTGCACCAACCAATCTCTCTACCATACACACCGCCGATACCACAGTATATCTCAACACCCCAGAGAGTTCACACCACGAGCCAGTATGTGACGAAGGATGATATGATCGATGTAATCAATCAACTTCGTAGGCAGACATCTCGACCCTCGGAGTTGGACTTTACTCCGCCTTACCCAGCACACATTCGGAGGCAACCTTACCCGGTAGGATATATCGAGCATCCCCCGCAATTTCCAAAATACAACGGGGAGAAAGGAAATGCCAGGGAACATATTGCCAGGTTTGTAGAGTCGATGTCTCCGTGGCTGGGATATGATGAAGTGAACAACCACAACTTGTTGATGCGGGAATTCAACAAAACTTTGACAGATAGTGCCTTTAGTTGGTACTACAATTTGGAGAAGGGGTCAGTCCATGATTGGGATGACCTCAAATTACAATTTTTTAAGAAATTTTTCTATGTGCAGAAACAGGTAACCATTGTAGAACTCATGCGGTTCAAGCAGAAGCCAAATGAGGAGCTATCAGATTACGTTGACAGGTTCAGGGCCCAGGCACAGAAGTGTGCAGAGCCGATTGAAGAAAAGAACCTGGTCAGCATTTGCAACAATGGTGCCTTAGATTCCTTCAAGCCCCACCTCATTACCAAGGCTTGTGATTCCTTCGCGACCCTCTCAGCTTTCGCACAAGACTTGGGAGGAATCATGACACTGCCCACTAGCCATGCGACGGTTACATGGAGGGGCAAGAGAACAGCAACTGTGGCTTTGGCTGACTCTCAGTCAAAACCACAAGGGGGCAAGAGGGAGAAGCATGAGAAAAATTTTGAGCGAAGCAAAGGAAGGCCTGGAGATAAATATGCAAGAAAGTCGGTCCCGGAGGCTATCACATGCAGTGAGAAAGCATTCAGAGGCCTATACGAGCAATGGATTGAACATGGGGTGGTGAAACCCCCAAGGCCTAGATTTGCAGTGACGGAGGAGATGAAGAGAAGGCCAGACTTCTGTGTTTTCCACCAATACGCGGGACACTCAACTATGGATTGTTATAGCCTGCGTAGGATATTCCACGAGAAGTTGGCAAATGGGGAGATTGAACTGGGAAAGGAAAGCAGTGTTCATGACAAGCCACTGCCAAATCACAAGGGAAAAGAAACATGCAACACTGTTATCCACAACATAATCCCAGAAGTGGAGATGATGGTGGAAGAAAAGGAGGAGTGTGACCCAGGCCTGCAAGTGACAGCATTGATGAATGGGGCCAAATTCAGAAATTTTTTCGATCAGATAGGGTTGGCCAAGGAAGCAAGGATTGAGGCAACCAGGGCAATAATTAAGGCCGCCGAGACACAGGAGACTTGCATGGCCATAAGCAAAGGATTTGTGAAAACAATGGAGGAGGAAGCAAATAAGATATCTTTCTCTAAGGCTGATAGAGAGATAAGATACCCGCACAACAGACCACTGTATGTGACAGCGATAATCAATGGCATCGAAGTGCGGAGGGCATTCATTGACAATGGAGCATCTGTAAATATTATGCCCTACACCATGTTCAAACGGTTAGGCCTGTCAGAGAAGAAGATAGTGAAGGAACAAACAAACATTACAGGATTCGCTAACCAAAGCACGAGAACCCTGGGACATATCAAGGTAGACATGCAAGTTGGAAAAATCCGAGGGCCTGTAATGTTCCATGTTGCAGAGGTAGATGCAGCATACCATGTCTTGCTGGGAAGGGCTTGGCAAAATGACTATGGGGTGGTACCCTCAGTCTTTCATCAGTGCCTGAAAGCTATCTGGAAAGGGAAAGAAGTGAAGGTACCAGCAACTCGGAATCCCTTTGGACCAGAGGAGGCACACATCACCGAAGCAACTTTCTTCGATGATGTTGCTGAAGAGGGAGAGAACCAGATCGCGAGGCCTGATTCCTTAAGACTAGCAAGCTGGAAGGAAGTGCAGGAAGATAAGTTTGTACCTGCAGAAAAAGTAAAGAAGAAGACCTCGGAACATGGAGAATGTTCCAAAGATATGAAGCCAGTCGTAGTGGACTTGGAGAAGGAAGGAAGAGAAGAGAAGAAAAGGCCAGCAAATCCTGAAGATGCCAGAAATATAATAAATGCCAAGCGGATAGCACAGTCCGAGGATGGCCAAAAGACAAAATGGGAGAGGGTTGTAAAACCCGACGGAAAGGTAGTGTTTCGATTATGACGGTGCAAGGGGGAAGAGCCCAAAGAAGCGTTCAAACCCAACAGCTCAGGAGGTGTCCCCCACTCCAGCAATAACGAAGGAGAAGAAGTTGTACAACAGAAGGTAGAACCAGCTCCAGAATGCTTTGAAGATAGGCCAAAACCTCAACAAAATGAATTAGAAGAAGTTGATTTGGCAACAGATGGAGGAACGCCGAGACCAACTTATGTCAACAAGGAGCTTGAGGCTAACCAGAAAGAGGAGCTCATACAACTACTGCGAGAGTATAAGGACGTCTTTGCTTGGAATTACGACGAGATGCCCGGAATTGACAAAGATCTTGTGGAGCACAATCTAAACATAAGCCCAGGAATGAAGCCAGTGAAGCAAGCACCTCGCAACTATGCACCCGAGGTCGAAACCCAAATAAAGGAAGAAATCAAAAAGTTACTGGAAGTAGGGTTCATCAAGCCAATCCAACATCCAACATGGCTTTCCAGCATCGTACCGGTAAAGAAATCAAATGGACAGCTACGAATATGCGTCGATTTCAGAGACTTGAACAAGGCATGCCCGAAGGATATGTACCCATTACCCAACATAGACACCTTGGTAGATGCAACGGCTAATCATGAGATGATGTCTTTCATGGATGGGTTTGTGGGCTACAATCAGATAAAGATGTCCATGGAAGATGCAGAGTTGACAGCCTTTCGTACCCCGTTTGGGAATTTTTACTATGTAGTAATGCCATTCGGATTGAAGAATGCGGGGGCAACTTATCAGAGGGCAATGCATGCTATATTTCATGACATGATTCATGATATAGTGGAGGACTATGTGGACGATGTGGTAGTGAAATCCAAGAAGGCAACAACTCATGTGGAGGACCTGAGGAAAGTGTTTGAGCGATGCCGAAGGTATAAGTTGAGGATGAATCCGAAAAAGTGCGCCTTTGGAATGACGGCTGGAAAATTCTTGGGCTTCTTGGTGCACAACAGAGGTTTAGAAGTGGACCCAGGCAAGGCGAAAGCAGTTACAGAGATGCCCCCACCAAAGACGCAAAAGCAGTTGAAGAGCTTTCTAGGGAAGGTCTCGTACATGAGAAGATTCATGCCAGCATTAGCCGAAGTCACAGAACCTTTCGGCAAATTACTAAAAGGAAAGGCACAATGGGACTGGGGGCAAGACCAACAACAGGCCTTTGAGAAAGTAAAAAGAATTTTATCTTCGGCACAAACGATGGTAGTGCCACAAAGAGGAATGCCGTTGCAGTTGTATATCACATCTACCAAGAAGTCTATAGGAGGATTGATCACGCAAGAGGTGGATGGAGAAGAGAAACCTGTATATTACATTAGCCGGATAATCAGAGGACCGGAAACCAGGTATTCACAAGTAGAGAGGCATTGCCTAGCGTTGGTGTTCATTGCGCAGAAAATGCGACATTATTTTCTAGCGCACGAAGTAATGATTGCAACAAAAACTGATCCGATCAGATACCTATTAACTAGGCCAGCATTAGTAGGAAGACCTGCTAGATGGATGATGATTCTTTCAGAATATGACATCAAGTGTGTAACACCAAAGGCAATCCGATGTCAAGCCTTGGCAGACCTGCTAGCTCAATTTCCAAACGGAGAATATGAGCCCCCTTCTGAGGATCTTCCGGGTGGAGAAGTGGAATCAATCGACTTGATGGATGAGGATCCAGAATGGTGGAGTTTGGCTTTTGATGGATCATCTGCAGAAGGTAAAGGCGGAGCAGGAGTGGTGTTGACCACCAAAGAAGGAAATGAAATATCCTTGTCGTACAAATTGGACTTCCCTTGCACAAATAATGAAGCAGAATACGAGGCGTTCATACTAGGATTATTAGCGGCTCAAGAATTGGGAGCCAAATATCTTAAAGTAAAAGGAGATTCAAACCTTATAGTGCAGCAGATAAAAGGTCAATTCGGAGTGAAAGAACCCATCTTGGCGCCGTATCGAACTGTAGCACAAAAGGTGATGGAAGCTTACAAGAAGGTGGTGATTGAATATGTGCCAAGAGGACAGAATAAACAACCAGATGCACTAGCAACAGTAGCATCTCGAGTCTATATTCAAGGAGAAGACTTGAATGTGAAGGTAATGAAGAGAACCCTCCCAACCACGGTGCTAAACTTGTTCCCCAAAGACATGATAGACGATTGGAGATATGACATCTCCCATCAATTGCAAACTAAGGAAGGAACAATACCAATTGTAGAGCTACAAAAGTACAGCATCATCAAAGGTGTCTTGTATCACAAAGAAGCAGATGGTGTATTGACACGATGCTTGGGGAAACAAGAAGCAAGTAAAGTCTTGCATCAGGTGCATGAAGAGAATTGCGGGTTTGCAGACATAGGTCTGTATCGTAGGTTGCAACGCCAAGGGTATTATTGGCCTGAAATGAAGAAGGCAGCAGATGCCCTACAACGCCACTGTGTTTCATGCCAAGAATACCCTGGGGAGGATGAATGTGCTTTCATTGATGATATAGTGGATTGGCGAATTCCTTATGTGAACTTCTTACAAAACGAGATTCTTCCAACCGAAAAGAAGGACGCAATTATAATAAAGAGGAAGTCGCAACGATTCTTCTTACAAAATGGAGAATTGTTCAGAAGAGGTTTCAATGGCAAGCCCCTACGGTGTCTAGAACTAGGCGAAGCCAGAGATTTGGTCTATCAAATGCACAAGGATGAACATCAAGGGGGAGCCAAGTTGTACAAACAACTTATCGATCATGGTTACTATTGGCCAAAGATGGAAGGAGATTGTCTAGAATTTGTCAAAAAGTGTCATATTTGTCAAATACATGGAAACCTGATACATGCTCCCGCCGTGGATTTGCGCACCTTAGCAACACCATGGCCCTTTCATACATGGGGAATGGATCTTATAGGTCCTGTACACCCTAATTCTAAGGGCAACATATGGATTTTAACTGCCACCGAGATGTACACAAAGTGGGTGGAAGCCATACCCTTGAAGAAGGCTACGGGACCAGCAGTGGCAAACTTTATCAAGGAGCACATCATTTGCCGTTTCGGGATCCCGAAGATCATTTTGTCCGACAATGGAACCCCCTTCATCAATAGAGACATCAAAAGTCTGATGGAAAGATACAGGGTGAAACATTATAAATCATCACCCTACTACCCGAAAAGCAACGGACAAGCAGAAGCGACAAACAAAACCTTGATAAAAATCTTATCAAAAACCTTAGACGATCATCCGAAGAAATGGGCAGAACAACTACCAATAGCATTATGGGCATATCGAACTTCAAAAAGAAAACCTACAGGCGAAACCCCATACGCTTTGGTTTATGGTGAAGAAGCTATCTTGCCCACCGAAATAGAAATACCTTCGGCTCGAATGAGACTTCGAAGCTTAGTCGAGGAAGAAAGCCGACCAGCCGCCCTAGAGGCCTTAGCCGACTTCCGAGACAAGGCTAAAGAAAAGCTTGAACGGTACCACGAAAGACTGCGACGACAATACAACACCGCGGTGGTACCACGACAAATTCTGGTGGGAGACCTGGTCCTCAAAACGGCAACTCAAGTTATGAGGGGGACCCCAACCACCAAATTTTACCCCAAATGGGAAGGCCCGTATAGGGTACGAGAGATCTCCGAAAGCGGATATTGCAAGATATCTCGTGTGGGATCAGATGCTGTCTCAGGCCCATTAAACTTGAAATGGGTAAAGAAATATTACACATGAGAAGAGCATCACAAAAGTTATACTTTCAACTTCAAAAGTAATCGAGGAACCTGACTTACAGCCCTCGAAAGTTACACTTTCAACTTCAAAAGTGATCGAGGAACCTGACTAACAGCCCTCGCAAGTTACACTTTCAACTTCAAAAGTGACTGAGGCACCTGAGTATAAGCCCTCAAACCCAAAAGTTACGCTTTATCTTTAAAAGTGAAGAATGTTATGCTTTATTCGATAAAAGCAAGAAAGTTATACTTTATCTCTAAAAAGTGGCAAACGTTTTGCTTTCTTTGATAAAAGCAAGATTTATTATATGAAACGTTATGCTTTCCGTCAAAAGCAATTTTTTAGCAATAAATTGACAAACTTTCACATATACGCAAATGTTTAATTTAAAAAAAAAAAAGAGTATGAATTCAAGCGTTGGTTTGTGAGAAATATATGTATCTTTGACAAAATTCATGTTTTCTTATAACATCTATTGTTGTCTTGGAATATTAATTTGAATAACTTGAGATTCAATAATAAAAAAATTGAGTTTTAAGGAATCATTCAAATTAAAGGCAATCAACAAAGTTAAAGAAACCACGTTCTGATAAATGAAATATGTGTGAATGAGTTTCTGAAACAGGAAATTGAAAAAATAAACTACTACAATAAGTTATGATCTAAAGGCCACGACATATCAAAATGAAGAGGAGGCACAACTAAAGCTTCCAAGTCAGCAACGACAGCATCTCGAATCTTAAGATTTGCAGCTTTCAGCTCCCTAACCTGTTGGGTAGTCGCCTCTAAGTCCCGGCACTGACGCTCTACCTCCTGAAGTTTTGCCTCTAAGTCCCGGCACTGACGCTCTACCTCCTGAAGTTTTGCTTGTAAGTCCCGACGCTGGCCTCTTAAATTTTGAGACTGGCTCTTCAATCTGTTTGCGGCATCACCAAGCTCAGAAAGCTGCACTGAAAAGGATTCATCTTCACATTTACGTACAGCAACCTCCGAACGTAGTGAAACAAGGTTAAAACTCGACTTGAGAAGATCCAACCTATCACGAAAAGGAGACATATCAACACCTACGGCTGCAAGGTCATCTACATCATCGCTAAACTTCTTCAAGTCCTCAACTCGCAAGGAATATAAAGAAAGAGTATGCAATCCAAGAATAAGGCCTGCGAGCTGATCTAGAAAGAGGGTTTGGGTGGAAGTTGTCTTAATAATCAGCCGGTCAAGAATCTGCGGGAACCGAGCTAGGAGACGCTCCAGACTTTCCTGACTAGAAGACGATATCTGGAAACCCCTCCAAGAAATAAGATCCCCACTTGGATTGAAGGAAGCTCTAGCAGGAGCTACTTTAGAGGCCACCATAGAATTTGTCGAGACCAGGGATGGAGGAGCAGAAAGATGTTGTACAGCTAAGGATTCCTCGAAGCCTTGGTCACCTGGAGGATAACCAAGGTCACTATCCGAATGGAGAACAGCAAATAACGCGAGTGCCTCAACGGGCAAAGGCAAATCTTTCATTCTCTCGTTCTGAAAACAAGATGTCAAAGCACAATACATTATAAAAAAAAAAGAGAGCAAATGAAATTCATCTTCAAGACAAATCACTCATGGATTAAGGAAGGATACTCACAATATAGTCAATGGAAAAGGAGTCGGGAGATGCCACAGAAAGGGGAATGTCATTCATCCCATCCAAAGTACTATTAACAATGCCCTCCCGAGCAATCACCACCTCGGTAGAATCCTTCTGGGGAGGATGAACATCACCAATAGTTTCAGAATGATTCTCCCTCGGGGAAGTAAGAGTCTCATCAACATCTTCAGACTCATCATGGGGAGGATGAATAGGAAGGTTTAAAGAAATTGCTGTATCACCCACAGCAGGACTCGAGCTTACATCAGACAAAGTATCCTTAGCATCCAGACTAACACAATCGTCGCGAGGAGTAGATGACTCAATATCAACAAGGATCGGTTGGACGGGGTCACGATTAGTGGAAGCCGCCGCGGAAGCCGCCGCGGAAGCCGCCGCGAAAGCCGCCGAGGAAGCCTCATTTGAAGTACTATACATTAACCCAAGAGGAACATCATCATCATCATCATCTTCATCAACCACGGTAACCTAAAATAAAAATAATAATAATAATAATAAAGGAAATAATTACTCAATGATATGTGAAAGCAGTAATACAAGGGATGAAAGAAAATTGAGAATAGTACGACAAATTACCAAATTTCTACGACGCTTCTTAATCGGATCCTCGGCTGCCGGGATACTAGGATCAACATTATCGAGAGGGCGTTTTGCTAATGGCTTTATGATAAGCCTGATAGGAGGACGACTGACTGGAACCACGGCAGAAGCAATAGGAGGAGCTATCTCAGAATCAGTAGTAGTAGCTGCTCTCGTTTTAGAACGAGTAACTCTCATCTCCTCGGCATCAGAGGATCCCTGGGGAGGAGCTAGAGAAGACACCCGAAATGGAGCCCGTGGTGGAAGACCCCTGGAAGTAGTGGGAACCTGTGATGGAATGATCTGCTTAGGGGGAGACGACTTAGGCATCAAAATGTCACGCTCAGCCAAGCGGCTACTGGCTGGCCAAAGTGCTGAGCGAACATTGGGCTTGGGAGAGCATAGCAGCCGGCCCCATTGAAGACGTTGTGAAATAGAGACCGGCAATGAACAAATCAAGGTATCATCCTCCCATCTTTTAAGGTTGACTTGCCAGTAATTACGTTCTCCAGCGGTATATCGCCCGCTTCGGGAGTCATCTGGTATGACAAAAGGAAGGGGTCTATGGGGATCACTTGATGGCCTCGGAAATGCCCATGTAAAAGAGGAGGAAGTAGAGACGAAATTGAGAAGAACATCCTCATAATTCCCCCGGCAGGTGTGACCGAAAGGGCGTTCCTGGTCGTATCCGAATTGTCTCATGACCCTGTGAGGAGAATATAGTACAGTACCAAAACTATTATTCTCAAGGAAATATGGAAGCTCAGTGGACCGAAGGAAAACGAACCAAGACAGTGCGGAGCCACTCAAACTATTTCTGCTGAGGTTGGAGAAGGTACGAAATTTATGCTTGTAGAAGTGAGGTAGATGACCGCAACCCCCTGAAACGACGGTATAAGGACGAGCAGTGAAGCATGAATAATCATCAAGGAAATGTCGCAAATCCGTACTGTCAGGACTAGAACGGTGATCAATCCAGCGTAGCATGCGAGGAATGATGTTGCGTGGTGGGAGAGAATGAGATTTTTTCTTTCTTGTAGAAAGATGTTCAAGATCGGAATAGCCCGGAAAGCGCTCGAAAAGAAAGATCTGAAGGAAGGAGCATGGAATGAAGCAACTGACATCATACCTGAGTAAATAAAAAACAAATATATATATATATATATATATTATAGAAAAGGTTGAAGGAAAAGAAAGGCAGTTTGAATGACAATTAAATATAAAATATGAAAGTGATTACCTCCCAACAGATTCTTTCATGGCAAGGGTTGTTTCGTCTAGGCGACGATATAAGGTCCCTAGGAAGAGAGGAGCAAGGGGAATCTCCGAGCCTCGGGATAACAATGCCGCCAAACTAAACATACGGGCAGAAGGACCGTCTATGGGAGACCCAGGGAAGATGAAACGGGACAACCACATAACTAGATAAGCTGCCAGAGGAAAGGGGCAAGTCTCTTCACGGAAGGCAAGAACAGACTTATCGTAAACTGAGCTGTTCCACTGGTTGGTCTTGTAATCACGGAAGAAATAGCGCACCCAGGATAACCAAGAATTCTTTTGCCGACCTGAACTCTCGAAATCCGGAAGGAGCGTATCACCCTTGAAGCGGGAAGTGAAGTGGGAAGATTGCCTGAAGGCTTCCATCAAGTAGGCAACGCATTCGTTATCTCTAGTGGACATATTAGAAGGGCCGCAGGAGTTCGAAGCAACAATGGGAAGGCTACAAGACGAGATTCAAAAAAAAAAAAATAAAAAAAAAATAAAAATAAATATATATATATAAAAAAAAATGAGAATGAATGAAAGGAATAAAAGAAGAAAACTTACTGGTAGAGGGCATAAACATCCTCTAGAGTAGGGGTGAATTCCCCCCAGGCAGTGATGAATGTGCAAGTAGAGGAACACCATCGTGAGATCAACACAGTAAGTGCGTTATGATCCTGGTAAATTCGTAGGTCTCTACACAGTTGAACACAACGAAAGATACTCGCATTCTTCAGTATTTCCACATATTCAGCGTTGTCAAGGATCTCGTCGGTCCAATCTTGCCATCCTTGAATGCGAGCAGATGAATCTGACAGGAAGCGAAGGGGACTGAATGGGTACTCTTGCTTCTCTATGCATAGGCGGGGAATACAATCGGCATGAGGAAAGTCATCCCAACCTCCAGAAGCTGGGGCATACAGAAACAAGCCTTCTTTTTCTGGGGGTGGAAAACTCGTACGGTCATAGTCTCTAACTCTATCCCAAAAGACGTCAGAAGGACCAAAGAAGGGGGCTCTCCCCCAATCAGTGATGAATGGGGATTCATTGGGAGTTCTTAGTTCTGCAGAGCATTCGGGAGAGAAGGCCTACAAGCAAGGGGAAGTTCATTATAACAATTGTAAGGAAAGCATATCAAGAATGTCAAGTAAACTATATGAACACGAAGTACTCACCATAGCAATAAGGAGCGAACGTCCAATAGTTGAGCTTCAAAACACCTGAAAACAAGAAGAAACAATGTCAGAAAGATTGAAGGAGTACATTTATGCAAGAAAAAAATTCCCGAAAATTTTCAAAAAAACTTCGGACAGCCAAAATCCATCCTTCGGAGCCTTTTTTGGACTTAAAACAGCATAGGTCATGGCAACGCAATGAGTTTTGAAGGGCTCGTCGATACGGTCGTTTTGATATATTATAGGCCCCAAAACTCCAAATGACGCTTCTAATAGTAGAGGCTCGTCGTCCCAAACTTCATTTTTTCGTCCAAAAACGTGAATTTCTGCCTAGAGTTCACCCCCTAGGGTTCGGCCCCCCTAGGGTTCGGCCTCCTAGGGTTCGGCCTCCCTAGGGTTCGCCCCCTAGAGGTGCGGTCATCTGGAGTGGTTTCGTAGCATGCAAGCATATCAATTTTTCTCTTTTCGCGTTTTCGTCAAGGAAAAATGTAAAGCCACACTTCATTATCCGAGGAAAAAACCAAGATGTACTCAAGGTATTAGGGCTCGGAAGTTCAAAAAAAAAAAAAAAAAAAAAAAAAAAAAAAAAAAAAAAAAAAAAGGGTTCAGCCCTAGGGTTCGGCGCCCTATAGGGTTCGGCCACCACCTAGGGGCTGCTCCTTCAAAAAAAAAAAAAAAAAAAAAAAAAAAAAAAAAAAAAAAGGGGGGGGGGGGGCTCAGCCCTAGGGTTCGGCGCCCTATAGGGTTCGGCTCCTATAGGGTTCGGCCACCACCTAGGGGCTGCTCCTTCAAAAAAAAAAAAAAAAAAAAAAAAAAAAAAAAAAAAAAAAAAAAAAGGCTCAGCCCTAGGGTTCGGCGCCCTATAGGGTTCGGCTCCTATAGGGTTCGGCCACCACCTAGGGGCTGTTCCTTCAAAAAAAAAAAAAAAAAAAAAAAAAAAAAAAAAAAAAAAAAAAAAGGCTCAGCCCTAGGGTTCGGCGCCCTATAGGGTTCGGCCACCACCTAGGGGCTGCTCCTTCAAAAAAAAAAAAAAAAAAAAAAAAAAAAAAAAAAAATTGATAAAGGTTCGGCCCCCTAGGGTTCGGCGCCCTATAGGGTTCGGCTCCTATAGGGTTCGGCCACCACCTAGAGCGGGATCTCTCCTCAAAAAAAAAAAAAAAAAAAAAAAAAAAAAAAAAAAAAAAAAAAAAAAAAAAAAAAAAAAAGGCTTCGGCGCCCTATAAGGTTCCGCCTCCACCTGGGGGGGTTGTCTCCTTAAAAAAAAAAAAAATTATAAAAAAAAAAAAAAAAAAAAAAAAGAGGCTAAGGTTCGGCCCTATTGGGCTCGAACAGATATGGATTATTCCCTCATACCTTTGAGATCCTGTTGCTCTATCGAATCAACTGCTTGGGATGAATGACTGATCTTTCACCTAATCAGAAGCAAGACATGCGGCGAGGGATTATGAATAGAGACTTCTTACTTCTCCAAAATAAAGATAAGTAAAAAGTTTATATTTTTTCGAAAAGAATAAGATTAAAGCTTGATTTTATTCCCAAGAGAAGAATAAGATTAAATCTTGATTTTATTCAAAAGAGAAGAGATGATTTTCGAAAATGGCTCACATATATATATATATATATATATATATATATATATATATATATATATATATATATATATATATATATATATCAAATAAATAAAGATTTGGGGTTTAAAATAAAGAAAGATTGGATTTTATTTCCAAAATCCAAAATATTTGATTTCATTTTCAAAATAAAGAAAGATTTGATTTTATTTCCAAAATAAAATCCAGTCTTTGATTTCCAAAATAAAATTGAGATTTAATTTTATTTGGTTTGATAAAAAAAGAAAGATTTTGTATACCCAAAATAATAAAAATTTCTTTTATTTATTGAATGCTATTTGATTATTTTTCTTGTTTTCAATTTCCAGAAAAAATAAATAAATAAACAAATCCAAGGGTTTGGCTCACGAGTATTTTTTCCTTTTACTAGGACCATGGTCTTCAAGACCCGTGAAGTGAAGTCACGCAGAATCGTCTAAAAGCTGAAAGTGTTCTTGCGCGATCATCTATTTGGAAATGCGACTCTCGCGCAGGGGGCAAATGTGGGCCCATGTGCAAAATTAGGGTTCACATGACCTAATTAAATTAAATGCACAATTAGGGTTCCACGACCTCATTAAATGTGCAAGTTAGGGTTCGCATAACCTAATGGAATGAAGATGAAAAAGTCAGAAATAAATGTGCTAGACCGGGAGAAGCCTCCACGTGTCCCGAGGCGGAAGACTCGTGGAGGCGGCTCATTTTGGGAATTGATTGAGGGATTGGATTGGTGGCTAGAAGGACAGGGCAATATGGGCATTACTCTAAGGACTAAAGGGTATTTCTGAAATTTCCCTGAAGGCATGTGTCTTGCACATGACTACTTTCCAGAATACCCTATAAATACCCCTTCCATTCCATTTGGAAAGGGGACTTCTCTCCGGACACAAGACTCGGACTCTTTTAGTAGCTTAAGGCTCGGATATTCCACCTAAAAAGCACTAACAAGATTCGAACACTCTCTCAACTCGAAGAACCGAAGAAGGCTCTTGGAATCCCAATAACCCTAACACGGTTTCCGGATTCTAGGGGTTCTGCCACGCGTCGTTGGAGTAATCGCCCACCTGTCGTTCTCCCCTCTACAATCAACTAATCAATTCCGTATTCTTCGTGGATTTCTCTCCTCCTCAGCCAACACGAAACCCTAAGCGAGCAAGGCGCGATTTCCTTGCCCACACATCTCTAATCTCTACCATCCATTTTAAATATTAACGGACGAGATTAAAAAGTCAAATCAGTGGTCCGCAACTAAAAGTAGCGGACGATTAAAAAAATACAATCCATTAGCTACTAATAGTAGCGGACGTTAATCAACTTCCACATGAACAAGGGTTTGACTTTATTAACTAGAGTTTAGAGTTTATTAACTAGGATTTAAAGTTTATAAACTAGGGTTAAATGTTTATTAACCAGAGTTTAGGATTTATTAACTAAAGTTTAGTGTTATTGAATAGAATTTAGTGTTTATTAACCATGATTTAGGGGTTAATAAATCTAAATAAATCCTAAACACCGGTTAATAAATGGATTAATAAACCCTAAACCCTAATTATTGATAAAGTCCAACCTTTACTCGGGTGAAAATAATCATGAAGAATTCTGATTAGCATTCACTAATATTAGTAGCGGATGATATGTGTTTTTTTAACCGTCTGCTACTTTTTGTAGCGAACAACAGTTTTGACTCTTTAATTTCGTCCGTTGATATTTAAAATGAACAGTAGACATGGTGTATGTCCTATAAGAATTCATAACAAGTACGTGTTATGTATCATTTCTCATATATATATAGAGAGTCAGGATCAGGTCCGGACTCCTGCACCGTACTAAAATCCGAACTTTTTTTTTTTTTGCTTTTTTTTTTTAAAACAATTAAAAAAAAGTTTAATATTTTATGGAATTGGAATATGAAAAAATTCCAGTTTCATAAAATATTAAACTTTTATTTTTAGTTGTTTTCAAAAGAAAAAATCTAACAAAAAAAATGATCCGCATTTTAACAGGGTGCGGACTCCCGGACCTGATCCTAGCTCTCTCTCTCTATATATATATATATACTCTTCTAATTAATTTAGATTATCACGTACGTACAACCTAGTTTATAATGGGTATGCCATTAATTACCGATTTAATATTACTCCCTCCATCCCATAATAATTGTCGCTTTAGCTTGATGCACATAGATTAAGAAAGTCATTTAGTGCTGTCATTTATTAATTAAAATTGGTGTGAAATTTCATCACTACCCCTTTATGGGAAGTTGAAAACTATTAATACAAGAGAAAAATTTCTTGGGACAATGAGAGAAGATAAGGGTGATATAGGAAAGTAAATAATTGTTTCTCCTAGAAAGTTATAAACGACAAATAAATTGGGAAAAAAATTTTCTTCTAAAACGACAGTTATTATGGGATGAAGGTAGTAATATATAGAGCATAAAAATAAAAAACAAATTATATGATAAAGCTACTGATCCCTCCATTCTAAAACACCTTCCATAAAATCAGACAAGACCTTGGATAAAAAGCTTACAATCTACGCTTTCGCGATGCTATAAAAAGAACAAGTAGAGAAGAAAAGTTGTCAAAAATGGAAAATAATGGATATATATATCATGTAATCATGCATGTAATTAACGTGAAAGAAATTATATAGTAGTACAAGTTTTCTCATCTGTTTTGTCTTCTTAAACATAGGACAAATTAAACTCCATTTAATTAGGCTGCTGGTTTTCTAGGACTTGAAATTGAGATCAAATTGATGGTTACTCAGATGGTAGAAATTATGATCCCAACCAATTGTAACTTTACCGACGGATTTTAAAGAGACGCAACTTGCATTCTTTTATTTTGGGCTCGTTAATTATTTTCTTGCAATAGGACACTTGCTTCAAGTCGTTTTAATTGTCATCGTAAAGTTTCCAACATGCATGTTATAGACCATAGCGGTAAAAGTCAAAAGAAACTTCAAAAAGCCATGTCTGGTTATGTTATGTTTGGATTGGAGTAATTAAAGTAAAAATGGAATGATTCATTTCTGTGGAATGAAGAAAATTTTGTTTGGTTGCAATTGGAATGGATTGAATCATTCTTTCAATCTAAACTTAGCATTACTTGTGATGAATTCTATCCATTTGTGTTAGTTAGTACGATATATATTGTTGGACCCTCCTTCTATTAGCATAAGTTTTTAGATGAGTTGGAGCTCACATGTATTATCGTTATATTAATTTAAAATAGTGTAAATAAACTTTAATATTTTGTCTCTTCTCCATTTTTTAGATGAATTGATTACTTAACATTCGTGATATTATTAATTTTTGAAGAAACTCTTGGTAAATGTTCGAGTGGTTTAATCCATTTTAATTTGTGCTTCAATTGGAACCCTGTAGGCCATTAACCTAACCACACTTACAAATTGCAAGTAATTGAGAGATTGAGATTATGCATATAGTGTTCAGCAAATGGAAAAGTAAACAGTATGCAATTCGAACATGTCTCCACCATATCAATGTCTACTTGTCTAGTGCTTGACGAATTTCATAATATATATATATATATATATATATATATATATATATATATATATATATATATATATATATATAATTAAGTTAGAAGATGGTTATATATATATATATTTGCCGAATAAAATAACTTAAAAGAAGCTAGGTCGGGATATGGATATTTCTTCGAACCATACGGATATAAAGAACATATAAAAATATTTTAACATATGAATTTTCATATGATTTGATGATATTTATTATTAACTTTATGGTAATAAAAGTTCAATAAATCTTAGGTGGTGTTTATTCATCTCTTAATAGGTAAGAGGATAAAGTTGTTTAATAAAATTTTGTTTCTCTTAATTAATCGGTAAGAGGAAGATATAAATTTAAATCATTAAGAGCTGTCTATTAATGAAAAATTTAAATGTATGGAGCTTTTATAAATATTGTACTCCCTCCATTTTAAATTGTAAGATCATTATTGAGTTTTGAAAAGTCAATTTGAGATATTTTTAAATTTAAAAGTCATTCAGATATTTTATACTTTTTAGTTACCAAAAATATTTTTAAGTTCAGATATTATTTCACCCAGATGATCAAATTTATTAAGATATATATTAACTATTCATCATATCTTAATTGCTCAGTTTTATCAAATACCAAATTATTCGTCAAAAAGTATACTTATTTTTCATTATTTTAATAATGGTGCTACATGCACAATCTTAATAAATAAAATATGTTAAGCATTTAGTTTGTTTCGTTAATTTTATTAATTCAAATATATTGTATTCATACTTTAAGGTATATAGCCTTAAAGGGTATGTCCACGAGCTCTCCATATATACACATAAGGGATTGTACGTACCCTTGAAAAAGCTTTCAAGATTCTAAAGGTAAATTAGTGATGGTAGTAAATTATAGTCGTATAAGTCGAGGACACAAGGCAGGCATGCCATTCCATCATCCGATCCTATGGACCTTCCCAAAATAGAGAGATTAATACCAAAAATGATATCTTGTGCTGTGAACCTTTTCACTTTTAATTTAATTCTGTGCACACATTGGACCACATGTTAATTAAGCGGTCACAATTAAACTTTTGAACATATATAAAATAAGTTACAAAATGATAAAGTACGTACTGTTAGGTGATTAATTAATTTATCACCATATAAGTATCTCTTTTAATTTCTTTCAAGATAGTATATGAGTTGACATAGCTCTGAATTGATAGTCGAGTGTGAAATTAACATATATAAAAAACTTGATCTGATCAAAAACGTGTCACAGGACTTAATTAGCTAGCTAGGGTTCATGATCAGTATGTAAAAATAATTTACTACATTTGAAAGTAATACCCATATATATTTTGCTACTTTATTTCATGTCTGCAGATCAGACTTCATCTAGTGCATGCTTCTTTTATTTTTCTTTTTCAACCAAGGATGGTGTAACTTATAAGCATCATCATCTATATGCTTTAATTAATTACGCTTCCAAGTGGTTTCTGAATTATTAATTGTATGCCTAATTTTAGGAGTTGTTCCACTTGTCAAAACAACTTGCCCTCCAGCTGCTTTTCTGTGTCATGATTACTTTTACTGATTTACATACATAGGAATCTACTTTCTCATCATTTGTAAATTACTTCCGAGATAAAATTCTTCTATTAATTTTTGTGATTAAATTGATTATTTTTTAAATTAATATATTTAATTATATAAATATATAGACGATTGTGTACTACACAACTGTGTATATAAATTTTTTTCATATATATATATATATATATATATATATATATATATATATATATATGACTTGATCCATGACAAATTAATAGTATTTACTAAAGTTACTATTTATGTATGTACGTATATAGAAAATTAATTTAAGGCGTTTGAATTAGTAGTATTTTGTGCATGGTGACGCGTGGTTTTAAAATTAATATGGCACATGCATGAACAAATTTTGAGATGAGTGTTTTATAAAGTAGAAGTAAGACGATAACGCGATAAGAAACACTTTGATGATGATGATAAACAAAATCATTTTCAAGTACGTACAAATAAAAACGAAAGGAATTAAGCAGAAATATATAGGTAGGTAGGTTGGTAGGAAATAACATTGAAAATAAATAAAATAATAGGGTTTATCACATGCACATGCATGATGTTGCAGCCATAAAAAGGTAGGGATCCGGAGTAGTTATTAGAGAATACGTGGTCACATTGAGGTATGCTGATATTGCTTGCTGGGGCATATAGGTGATGCATGCAATGCCAATTAATATCCATGTCTTCTTTCATCAATCATTAACGTACTCATCGATCAATAATGTCTGGGAATTGAAGATAGATAGAGAGAGATATAGATAGATATATACTTTTCTTTTCTTTTCTTTTTGACATTTTAAGAATCCTAATTTTACGATAATGTTTAATACTCTGAGGCTGGAAGGAGCTAGGGATGACGTAATTGTCAACCCAGCGATCGACCTGCTAGTGTGTGTGTGTGTGTGTGTATTTGATGAATGAAAAAGATCTGAATGCGAGTTGTGACGACAACAATAATAATAATGGGGTCATTTCATGACAATTGATATATCTTTAGTACGTACGTAGTTATTTCTTAATTCTTCTTCAATGATTAATGATTAATTTTTGGGTCTCTGCCAGATTGAGAGATAGTGGCAACTGGCAAGTGCAATAGAGCCACCACGCACGATATGGGGGAAGCCTTTAATTTCTTTCATCACAACCAGTAGTTTCCATTTATCATATCTCCCCTTTTTTTTCGATCTTTTTCCTTTTTGTCGGTTCATTCATTCCTCTTGATATTATCCTTTGGGGATTTCAATTTAAAATTTTGCACTAATGAAGCCTAGCTGGCTGGCTGGCTGGCTGGCTGGCTAAAAACACAGGCACTTTTTTTTTCTCTTTTTTTTTTTGTTTTACCTTCTTCTTTTAGTATTAAGATTGCATGTCGTATTGCAAACCTTAATAATAATAATACTTTAATTTATAATAGAAAAGTCAAAAAGAAATTGTAGTGCTCCAACAGATCGAAGAGTTTCAGTCCGGTGTGTGTATATATATATATATATATATATATATATATATACACAAGAATTGAATTTGATTAAAATGTGTGTGTGTGTGTGTGTTTGTGAGTCCGATGGATCCCATGCATGAGCATGGTTGTATATATGATAATCATGTTATTGTCATGGAAAAGCAATTAAGCATTATCTATGACGATTGACGAGCGAGCCTACCAATCCATCCAGAAGAAGCGTGTATGAAATTCAAGTAATTGGGTGTTAACACAGATGGTCCAATTATGTACGTACCGAGTATTGGGTGGGACAGCCTACAAATCAATTTGACCACCAAACCAGCCTTATTTGTTTTGAATACAAGTCTTTATTATTATTATTATTATTATTTTATAATTTATTTAATCTCGGAGAATTAAAGGATAGGTCCTACCAAGTATTATAATCTGGTTGCAGTGGGTAAATGAGTAAATAAAAACTTATGTGATCGTTTCAACATATATATATATATATATATATATATATATATATATATATATATATAGCAAGGATCTTAAACTCACTCTTATTGAGCTCACCCCGAGCTCATCTTGCCTTTTTTTTTTTTTTAAAACATAACTAATAAAAAATGTATAATAATTTTTGGAATTGAAAGTTTTTTAAAAAAAAGTGTTTTGGGTGTGATTCGGGTACATATAACAAAACAGTGTTGTACAGATTGTACAACACTATTTTCTTATATGTACCCGAATCACACCCAAAACACTTTTTTTAAAAAAACTTCCAATTCCAAAAATTATTATACATTTTTTATTAGTTATTTTTTTTTTTTTAAAAGACAGGGTGAGCTCAATAAGGGTGAACTTAAGAAATGGACTATATATATATATATATATATATATATATATATATATATATATATATATGTGACGCCCCCAAAATTAGGTATACATCACCCATCTTGGGTCGTCAGATACAAAGTACAGAATACAAATACAACTGATTAATACATCTGTCGTGTACAATACGACAAAACATAAACTGTGAGTTTGAATACAAATATTATCTTCTAGAGAGTATTCATACTCAAAAAGAGTCCTCATTACATTTATTAACACACCATTACATAGAATAGTGAGGACTACTAACTAATACTATCATTCGGACCATCACTCCGTACCCCGACTTGTCCCAGCTACGTTCTCATTTCCTGAAGAGAACAGTGAAAGAAAGGGTGAGCTCAACTAGCCCAGTAAGAAATATTATGACTAAGATAATGCAGAATAAATTATCATTAGCCTTCAACAATGTTAAACTGATAAAATATAATAGACATCAAGTTTAACTGTAGCGGAATAAGCAATCCATTAAAAGAGTCAAGTAGAAAATAAACTCTACTATCTTTTATGATTTAAAAGATTTTCCAACACTTTGATCGCTGAGACTCAGCTTCATAAAATAATCCACATCATCGAATCACCCCTGCACTACGGCCAAGGATATTCGTATATTCATTAATGGTCATGATCATGCCAACAACTGTCCATCAATGCACTACGGCCAAGGATATTCGTATATTCATTAATGGTCATGATCATGCCAACAACTGTCCATCAATGCACTACGGGCCAATGAGGACTTTTACCACATCATTCGTAACATTACGGTCATGATTACACCGAATAATCCCTGGTCATAATCATACCAAGTCCATCTATGCACTACAGGCCACAGATGACTTTCAACAGAATATAAACATGAGGATGATGACAATGATATAAGAATTCAATAAAACAAGTTCAAGAATTAATTTATCCAAGAATTAACAACGTCCAAATTGTCAACATGATACTACTTTGTGGAGTAAAATTCAAGAATGATCAGGAGAATATTTTCATGAATAGATACTGGATGAAACGCAATTATCAAGGATATTTCACAAATTTCATGGAGTATAGAAGTCAAAACTTAACCAACTGAGTACAATAAAGAATGGAATAACAAAAAAAATCACCATGCATGCGATAGACCGCACAAACAGGTTATTCCAACAGAATAATAAATAATGGAACCAGGTCCGGCATAAACGCACAGACAGGATATTCCGACAGAATAATAAATAATGGAACCAGGTCCGGCGTAAACGCACAGACAGGATATTCCGACAGAATAATAAATAATGGAACCAGGTCCGGCGTAAACGCACAGACAGGATATTCCGACAGAATAATAAAGAACAGTATAATAAATAATGGAACCAGGTCCGGTGTAAAACACACAGACAGGATATTCCGACAGAATAATAATAAAGACGGAACCAGGTCCGGTGTAAAACACACAGACAGGATGTTCCAACAGAATAATAATAAAAACGGAACCAGGTCCGGTGTAAAACACACAGACAGGATGTTCCAACAGAATAATAGAAGAATGTCACCAAGTATAGGGTAGACCGCATATACAGGTTATTCCAACAGAATAATAAGAAATGGAATAACAGTTCTCTTCATGAATAAGAAAGAATAACACCCCTTACCGTTTTAAAGAAGAGCTGAAGTAAGGAAGTAGTTAAGTAGCAGAATACTCTTCTTCTCTCTCTCTATAGTTTCTCTCTATAGTTTCTCTCTCTAGAGTTCAGTGAATTCGTAAGAAATAATGAAGGAATGAGCTGCTATTTATAGAAAAATAGAATGCATAGTAACTAATCCATGAACGGTCCAGATTGATTACTTTAATCTGACGGTCCATATTTAAAGAAAAATCTTTTAAATAAAATAAAATATATTCTATTTATAGAATAACTTTAATAAAGTATTTTGTTTTATATAAAAAGATGTTTCTGTTTTATTACGTTAATAATACGAATAAAACAAAACGTCATTATCGCTAAATAATTCATATTATTAACTGACAATAATAGAATCAAACTGAGTGACTTCTCACATAAGCATTAATAATCAATACCGTGTGCTACTATGCAACCACACGTATTACTGTACTTTTACTACCGAGTAGTTCAACAGTAACAATGGTAAAATTTCCGCCGTTATTTTTATAGAAAGATAATTCTGTCGTTTTCTCAATCCGACAATAATTCCGTTGTGGGGTCCACCAATGATTGTGCCGTCGTACGAATATTCCCCGACAAAAAGAATATTCTCCGACCAAACGAATATTTTATAACAACTTGCTTACTTTGCAAAATTTATAAATATTACCCACAACTATAACATTATATCAAATTAACTCCATAATATTCAAAAATGATATTTATAGAAAATTCATCTTTATTTATAAAAGTTGGGGTCTTACAACCTCCCCTTCTTATGAAATTTCGCCCTCGAAATTAGGGTACGTACCTGGTATGTCGAAGAGGTAAGGATACCTTGATTTCATTTCTGATTCTAACTCCCAAGTCATTTCCTCAACATCGTGGTTTCTCCACAAAACTTTGACTTGAGGTATAACCTTGGAGCGTAGAATATGTTCCTTCTTATCCAAGATTTGAACAGGAACTTCTTCATACGTCAAATCCTCCGCTATTTCGTCCGGTTCTAACTCAATAATGTGGTTCGGGTCTTCCACATATTTGCGTAACATGGATATGTGAAAAACGTTATGAACACGAGACATACTTGGCGGTAAAGCGAGTCTATAAGCCACAGTTCCTACTCGATCGAGGATTAAAAATGGACCGATGAATCGAGGATTTAGCTTTCCTCTCTTTCCAAATCTCGTAACTCCTTTCCATGGAGCAACACGTAAGAACACATGATCTCCTACATCAAATTCCACGTCCTTTCGATGAAGATCAGCATAACTCTTTTGTCGATCTTGTGAGGTTTTTATACGTTGTCGGATCGTTTGAATCTTTTCTGTAGTCATACGTACCAACTCCGGTCCCAACAACGTTGCTTCGCCCACCTCATCCCAGCATACTGGAGAACGACATTTTCTTCCATACAATGCTTCGAATGGAGCCATGCCAATACTTGCTTGATAACTGTTGTTGTAGGAAAACTCCACCAATGGTAAGAACTTGTCCCAACTTCCCTTGAAGTCAAAGACACAGAGTCTTAATAGATCTTCAAGAGTTTGAATAGTCCTCTCTGATTGTCCGTCCGTCTGAGGATGATATGCTGAACTAAATCGTAACTCCGTGCCCATAGCTTTTTGTAAACTAACCCAAAATCGTGAAGTGAATCTTGGGTCTCGATCAGAAATTATGGATACTGGCATACCATGCAGTCTTACAATCTCGTTTATGTACATACGAGCAAGACGTTCAAGTGTATAAGTTTCTCGTATCGGTAAGAAATGAGCAGACTTGGTCAATCTATCAACAATGACCCAAATCGCATCAATACCTTGAGAAACCCTGGGAAGACCGGTAACGAAATCCATGGTAATGTGCTCCCACTTCCATTCTGGAATTTCAAGTGGTTGCAATGGACCTTTTGGTACTTGATGCTCCGCTTTGACTCGTTGACAAGTTAGACACCTTGAGATAAACAACGCTATCTCTCTCTTCATATTGCTCCACCAAAATGTATGACGAAGATCATGATACATTTTGGTACTTCCAGGATGGATTGCAAACGGTGTGTTGTGCGCCTCCATCATGATTTCATACTTTAAATCAGGGTTGTTAGGAACACAAAGTCTGGAGTTGACTCGAAGTATTCCTTCTTCATCGATTCTTGCTTCCGGCATAACACCTTCTTGCACTTTCTTCCTCATACGCATCAGCTCCAGGTCTGTAGCTTGAGCAGCTTTAACTTTATCGATTAAAGTCGGTTCTACTCGTATATTCGCCATCATCACATGGGTCCCTGGAGTCTTCAACTCTATCTCCATCCTTTGCAAGTCACACAAAATGGGCCTTTGCGTTGTTAATATTGCACTTGTACCCGCATATGATCTTCTACTCAATGCGTCAGCTACCACGTTCGCTTTTCCAGGATGGTATTGAATGGTATGATCATAATCTTTCAACAGTTCAAGCCAACGTCGTTGTCGCATGTTGAGTTCCTTTTGAGTGAAGAAATATTTGAGGCTTTTATGATCCGTAAAGATCTCCACTTTCTCCCCATACAAGTAATGCCTCCAAATTTTAAGTGCAAAGACAACAGCTGCCAACTCTAGATCATGAGTAGGATAATTCCTCTCATATTCCTTGAGTTGTCTTGATGCATAGGCTATGACTTTTCCATGTTGCATGAGAACGCATCCCAACCCTTTGCTCGAAGCATCACTGTAGATGACAAATCCCTCCGAGCCAGATGGTATTGTTAGAACAGGTGCTGAAATGAGTCTCCTCTTGAGTTCTTGAAAACTCTGCTCACATTCTTCGCTCCAACCAAACTTTGTATCTTTCCGAGTCAGCTGAGTTAATGGAGTAGCGATTCGAGAAAATCCTTCCACGAATCTCCGATAATAACCAGCTAAACCAAGAAAGCTACGTACCTCGGTCACTGATTTAGGTTGCTCCCAGCTTTGAATAGCTTCAATCTTTGCCGGGTCAACCGATATTCCACGACTTGATACTACGTGCCCAAGGAATGCTACCTCCTCCAGCCAGAACTCGCATTTCTTCAACTTGGCATAAAGCTTGTATTCACGAAGCTTTTGGAGTACCAGCCTCAAGTGTTGCTCATGATCTTCACGGCTTTTGGAATAAATAAGGATGTCATCAATAAAGACGACCACAAAGTGATCCAAATATTCCTTGAATACCCGGTTCATCATATCCATGAAGGCAGCAGGAGCATTAGTCAATCCAAAGGACATGACTAGGAATTCATAATGCCCGTACCGAGTTCTAAAAGCCGTCTTTGGAATATCCTCAGTTCTAACCTTCAGCTGATGATATCCAGAACGAAGATCGATCTTTGAAAAGAATTGTGCTCCTTGCAACTGGTCAAACAGGTCATCAATACGTGGCAATGGGTACCTGTTTTTGATGGTGACATGATTCAACTCCCGATAATCAATACAAAGTCGCATACTTCCATCTTTCTTCTTCACGAACAGAACAGGAGCACCCCAAGGAGAAGTACTAGGACGAATAAAACCAATGTCTAACAATTCCTGCAGTTGGGTCTTTAACTCCTGAAGTTCAATAGGAGCCATTCGATATGGGGCTTTGGAAATGGGTTTTGTACCGGGTTCAAGGTCGATACAAAATTCAATTTCACGCTCTGGGGGTAGGCCAGGAAGTTCTTCAGGGAATACGTCAGGGAATTTATTAACAATAGAAATATCATTCAAAACTGACGTATTTTTGTTTAGATCTGTGACATGAGCTAAGAAAGCTTGACATCCGTTTTTCAATAAACGAATAGCTTTATGGCTTGAGATGACAGCGATTGATTTTAATGGTTTGGTTGCTTGAATTCGCATAATAGGTCGATTAGGAATATGAAAGCTAACAACCTTACGAAAACAATCAATTTTTGCATGATGAGTAGTTAACCAATCAATCCCTAGAATCACGTCAAATGCAAGTATTTTTAATGAAATAAGATCGACAGGTAATGTGTGGGTACCAACTTGAACCAAACAAGACTTATAAACCGTGGATGTAATGAAGGTTTCTCCCAATGGAGTTTCAACTGCTAAGTCAAAGTCTAATTTCTCCGGAATCAAATTTAATCGATGAGCGCAAGTAGGAGAAATAAAAGAATGGGTTGAACCGGTATCAAATAAAGTATAGACTTCGTTAGAGTTTATGATAAGCTTACCCGTGATGACCTCATTCGGGTTCCTTGCGTTCTGGGAGGTCACAACAAACGCTCTCCCTTGCACAACCGGTTTTGACTTTTCTGGGACGGCCTTTGGTGCCTCCATCCTAGCTGAATTTGTCTTCGGTAAACGACAAAATCGGGCTAAATGACCTTCTCTTCCACAATTATAACATGCTTTGGACGGCATCGCGCAGTTTGGACTGATGTGCCCCTCCCCTCCGCATTTGAAACATATGATAGGTGGTCGTTCTCCTTCCTTAACGACAGGTGCTGGTGCTGACGTCTTTCCATCATTGTTGAATCTCCTCTTCTTGAAATGTCCATTCTTATTGTTTTGGCCCTGATTACCACCGAAGTGGTTACCATTTCTGGCCTGTTGATTCCCTCCACGCTTGTTGTCACCGCTTCGATGACTGCTCTCACTGGTATTATCATTTTGCCGGCTGCTCTCTTTTGGTTGCGTTATCTCGTTATCGCGCTCCACCAACTGAGCCCTATTTACAACATCTGAATACAAACACAGTTTATGAGAAACAAGATGTTGACGTATCTCCGGCTTCAAACCTCTTAAAAACATCCGCGTCATTCTTTCTTCATTATCCACCAGGTGGGACGCAAACCGGGATAACTCTGCAAATTTTGCCTCGTACTGCGACACGGTCATATTATTCTGCTCCAATTTGATGAACTCCACCTCCTTCATGTGACGAATACTCTCGGGAAAGTATTTGTCGTTAAACAGCTCTTGGAACTTCTCCCAAGACATCTTCAGTGCGGCAGGTTGAGTACGCTTTATCGATTCCCACCAGTAATCTGCCTCTCCTCGCAACATAAAGGCGGCAAAGGGAACCTTTTGCTCCTCGGAGCAACCCAAGACATCAAATATCTTGGTGATCTGCTTTATCCATGTTTCAGCTACAAGTGGTTTGGGCTCTCCCTTAAACTCCGGTGGTCCCAGCTCCTTAAACTGTTTAGCGGTGACCGCCTGAGAGTTTCCAGTATTTCCACCTACGTTGTGGACAGGAGCCGCTTTCACCTGTTGTTGCATGAATTGCATAAAGCCTCTGAACATTTGATCATTCATCATTTGGTCAGTGTTGTTGTTTGCATGAGGATTGACACCTTCCTGATGCACATTATCATGATTATTGATGTGTGGTGAATCAACAGTCGTCTGTGCTCCATTGCTATTCTCAACATTCTCAGATGCCATTTTCAGATACTGCCACAAAATAAAAATTAATTGATATGTCATATATTATCCTTATATTATGACCGACCAATTAAATACCATGCAAATAAACTTAGGTATGTCATACTAGCGAAGGAATTCCCCGTCTCTCCCCTCCTAGTTCTATTCTCACATCTTAGCCAGGGATCATATCCCTAAGCTCTGATACCAACTGTGACGCCCCCAAAATTAGGTATACATCACCCATCTTGGGTCGTCAGATACAAAGTACAGAATACAAATACAACTGATTAATACATCTGTCGTGTACAATACGACAAAACATAAACTGTGAGTTTGAATACAAATATTATCTTCTAGAGAGTATTCATACTCAAAAAGAGTCCTCATTACATTTATTAACACACCATTACATAGAATAGTGAGGACTACTAACTAATACTATCATTCGGACCATCACTCCGTACCCCGACTTGTCCCAGCTACGTTCTCATTTCCTGAAGAGAACAGTGAAAGAAAGGGTGAGCTCAACTAGCCCAGTAAGAAATATTATGACTAAGATAATGCAGAATAAATTATCATTAGCCTTCAACAATGTTAAACTGATAAAATATAATAGACATCAAGTTTAACTGTAGCGGAACAAGCAATCCATTAAAAGAGTCAAGTAGAAAATAAACTCTACTATCTTTTATGATTTAAAAGATTTTCCAACACTTTGATCGCTGAGACTCAGCTTAATAAAATAATCCACATCATCGAATCACCCCTGCACTACGGCCAAGGATATTCGTATATTCATTAATGGTCATGATCATGCCAACAACTGTCCATCAATGGATATTCGTATATTCATTAATGGTCATGATCATGCCAACAACTGTCCATCAATGCACTACGGGCCAATGAGGACTTTTACCACATCATTCGTAACATTACGGTCATGATTACACCGAATAATCCCTGGTCATAATCATACCAAGTCCATCTATGCACTACAGGCCACAGATGACTTTCAACAGAATATAAACATGAGGATGATGACAATGATATAAGAATTCAATAAAACAAGTTCAAGAATTAATTTATCCAAGAATTAACAACGTCCAAATTGTCAACATGATACTACTTTGTGGAGTAAAATTCAAGAATGATCAGGAGAATATTTTCATGAATAGATACTGGATGAAACGCAATTATCAAGGATATTTCACAAATTTCATGGAGTATAGAAGTCAAAACTTAACCAACTGAGTACAATAAAGAATGGAATAACAAAAAAAATCACCATGCATGCGATAGACCGCACAAACAGGTTATTCCAACAGAATAATAAATAATGGAACCAGGTCCGGCATAAACGCACAGACAGGATATTCCGACAGAATAATAAATAATGGAACCAGGTCCGGCGTAAACGCACAGACAGGATATTCCGACAGAATAATAAATAATGGAACCAGGTCCGGCGTAAACGCACAGACAGGATATTCCGACAGAATAATAAAGAACAGTATAATAAATAATGGAACCAGGTCCGGTGTAAAACACACAGACAGGATATTCCGACAGAATAATAATAAAGACGGAACCAGGTCCGGTGTAAAACACACAGACAGGATGTTCCAACAGAATAATAATAAAAACGGAACCAGGTCCGGTGTAAAACACACAGACAGGATGTTCCAACAGAATAATAGAAGAATGTCACCAAGTATAGGGTAGACCGCATATACAGGTTATTCCAACAGAATAATAAGAAATGGAATAACAGTTCTCTTCATGAATAAGAAAGAATAACACCCCTTACCGTTTTAAAGAAGAGCTGAAGTAAGGAAGTAGTTAAGTAGCAGAATACTCTTCTTCTCTCTCTCTATAGTTTCTCTCTATAGTTTCTCTCTCTAGAGTTCAGTGAATTCGTAAGAAATAATGAAGGAATGAGCTGCTATTTATAGAAAAATAGAATGCATAGTAACTAATCCATGAACGGTCCAGATTGATTACTTTAATCTGACGGTCCATATTTAAAGAAAAATCTTTTAAATAAAATAAAATATATTCTATTTATAGAATAACTTTAATAAAGTATTTTGTTTTATATAAAAAGATGTTTCTGTTTTATTACGTTAATAATACGAATAAAACAAAACGTCATTATCGCTAAATAATTCATATTATTAACTGACAATAATAGAATCAAACTGAGTGACTTCTCACATAAGCATTAATAATCAATACCGTGTGCTACTATGCAACCACACGTATTACTGTACTTTTACTACCGAGTAGTTCAACAGTAACAATGGTAAAATTTCCGCCGTTATTTTTATAGAAAGATAATTCTGTCGTTTTCTCCATCCGACAATAATTCCGTTGTGGGGTCCACCAATGATTGTGCCGTCGTACGAATATTCCCCGACAAAAAGAATATTCTCCGACCAAACGAATATTTTATAACAACTTGCTTACTTTGCAAAATTTATAAATATTACCCACAACTATAACATTATATCAAATTAACTCCATAATATTCAAAAATGATATTTATAGAAAATTCATCTTTATTTATAAAAGTTGGGGTCTTACAATATATATATATATATTCGAGGTCTAGTGAGCTGTTTATGTTAAAATAGTTTTTAAGTTAAATAATTTTTATCTTCCAAAATATAAAGATTTTTGAAGTTAATTCAAAAACTTTTAAATCTAGTGTTGAAATAACAATAAAATATTTGTAAACGTAATCAGTATCGATTACATAATTTTGAGTCATAGCAAGTCGCTGTCATTGGGATACGGAACCGAACCAGCTTCACTAGCTTCTGTAATATCATTAACTTGGTTTCAAAATATAACATTATTATTAATTTTATGAAATTAATTTAAAATATGTTAAAATTTAAAATTAATATATATATATATATATATATATATATATATATATATATATTGAATAATGTAGTATCAAATTGAGATTCAAAAGTTAACGAGTCTTATAATAATGTGTAATGGAGAGCATTAGAAAGTGGTAAAATTCACATATTCATCACTATTTTTTTTTCATTTAGCAAAATATATATATAGAGAGAGAGCAGGGATCTTAAGCTCACCCTTATTGAGCTCACCCTGCCTTGTTTTTTTTTTTTTTTATAAAAAAAACATAACTAATAAAAAATGTATAATAATTTTTAGAATTGAAAGTTTTTTAAAAAAAAGTGTTTTGGGTGTGATTTGAGTACATATAACAAAACAGTATTATACAATCTGTACAACACTGTTTTGTTATATGTACCCAAATCACACCCAAAACACTTTTTTTTTAAAAACTTTCAATTCCAAAAATTATCATACATTTTTTATTAGTTATGTTTTTTTATATAAAAAAAAAAAGGCATGGTGAACTCGGGATGAGCTCAATAAGGGTGAGCTTAAAAATAGACTGTATATATATATAATAAGGGGAAATGTTAGTGAGTCCCACCTCCATGTAAAAATATCACGTGAAAATATCAATTTCCGTATAATAATCCTGATAGACTATCAGTTACAAAGGAGAGAGGAAGTATTAGGAAGTTGAGAAAAATAAACTTGTAAAGAAAAAAAGGTTTGCTAAGAATTGCCCAAACTGGATATGGGCATTCATTCATTCATAAACCCAACCCAACCAAACCCCAGGGCCACTGTGTCCAACACAATTGCAGGCGTGCAAAGGCCTTCTTCATCATATCTGTACTTTAATAAAACAAAGTGATAAAGCACCCAAAAAAAAGGAAAGGAAATCAAATTCTGAATCAACTCCACAAAATCTTCATTCGGCTTATTCTCTACTATACATACACTAATACAATGGCAGTCTAATCTATATGAAAGTAAAAGCAGAAAAAGAAACAAAAAGCCACTTATCGCTAGTTCCGTTGATGTCAACCAACAACAACACAGTACTTGCTTGTACTGCTACTGCTACGCGTCGTCTTTTATCAGATCAGGACACTCCGGCTAGCAGCTCTTTTGAAACAATTTCAAAAGGACCTGCTGGAATAACAAATCTCTAAAGATATCAATCATCACGAATGCTTTCACTTGGTCTACAATACAATACAATAGAGCAAGGAATATTAAGAAATAGCTCTTATTTTCTCCATAAGGTTTTAATTATATGGCATCCTGCATTTGAATCTACAAAGTAATTTTGCATCATGTCATCTTTAACTTCAAACACCAAGGAAAATATGAAATAGCTCTTACCCTTTCTTTAGGTGCCAAATTTGGATCAATCGTGAAATCTTCTTTGGAATTCTCTTTAAATTCACCATTACACTCTTCATTTCAATATGATTTTACAAAATCACATCACCTAAACATTGCTCCATTAGCACTTATCCCATCACTAAAACCATCACCAGCTGATTCAGAGTGGTAAAGCATATCATTAGCGGCTATGGGATGACGTAAACAGACTAATAACTTCAAAATATCTAATAGTTGATAATTCATCGATGTCGAATTCTCCAAAAATTTGCACAATAATCAAACTCTAAAATCAAATAAACTTGGACGGTCAAATTTAGTTCTTTTCACACGAAACCCTAAGTCACTAAACATGTTGGGAAAAAAAAAACAACATAAGCCAAATGTCCAGTACGAATAAAAATATACAAAAAATGCACAACTGGAATACGGAATCAACTCACAAAATACTGAACAAGGCCTCAAACATAAATACGATAATATAATCTCCAAAGTCTTAATAGAATATATTTGAATCAATAGAGCTAACGAAACAAAACTTAAAATCAAATTATGAAATAATATTTATCTTTCTTGTTTGCCTTTTTTCAATACGCAGCAGTAAAGAATCAGATTTTTGAGTATTCTAGAGTCTTCAAAATATCTTCATGTCTTCACAAAAATTGTAGCTCTCGAAGATACACAAAATACGCTCAAGAATCACTCAATTCGAAGTTAATATGACTGAGCTATAAGTTTTCAAAATTAGAACTGAAAATAGTGACGGGAATCAGGACAAGTTGTTTTAAGCAATTTAAGGCATGAAGATGACGTCAAATAATTTATCTTCCTCTTCATAATTGTAGACAACGGAAAACTGAAGAAACAGGTTTTAGATTCACTTAATTCCGACATCGAATGAATTAATTGTGATTTTTCTAATGAGTTACAGTGCGTATAAGTATTCTACACGGGAATTCAACTAATCAAATTAGAATAGGATTAGAGCTACACCTCCACTCTTTAAATATAAATAGGAAACAATATAGGAGTTACGAAAATCCTAATAGACTCTTTAATTTTAATTAAATCATTAAATCAATTATAGAATTATTTATTAAAAGAATTTAAATTTCCAAACGAAACAAGAAAGAAAAAAAAATTAGTAACTTATCTTTCCCAATTCAATTATGCTTTTATAAAATAAAATCAATTAATATTTAATTATAAAAAAATGATCCGGATTATTACACATATTGCAGTGGACAAGTATCTACATGAGAAAGAAGAGAATTAAAGTCAACAATTTTTTATTACTGCAGTTGCAACAAAAATAGGTCTCTGTTGATAGAACAAATCACAGTAACTCCAGAGGCCTTTAATCCTGTCAAATATATTCCTGTTAAATTATTCCAAATGCAGTAAAAATTAAGAATATATTATCAAATTCGTGTATTGGTCCATCTGCATATTTTAGATGTTCAAACAAAGGCTATAGGAAACAAATTATAAAAGCCTGAATTATCAGGACGCTCAATTATTAGGAAAAAAATGCAACAGCGCCTTAAGCAGATATTAAAGATTAGTGAGTCTGTTTCTAAGAATACAAAATGAAAATTTGAAGAGAAAAAAAAGGAAAAGATAAAGAAAAAGAAATGAACGGGAAAATGCAACTATGTGTACTGCATATACATTGTGTGTATAATTCTGTTTGTGTATGTCTCTGTGTGTGTTTGTGCGTGTACATGCAATCCCGATAGGAAATAATAAAGGAATGGCGAAGGAAAAGGAGGTGTTGAGGGAGGTGCAGCTATGGCAAATTCTTGTTAATGAAAAGCAATTACTTGATACAAAAATAGCCATGGAAAGCAAGTGACTCTTCCTTACTTGATGAGTCCTCCCAGTGATTGGTTGACATGAAACAATGCTACGAGTCCCATTAGTGCTAATCCTATTAAATTTTGTGTATTGCAGCCTTCCCCTTCAGGATAGTATTGCAATTGCCACAATCGCCACCCACCTGCATAATTGTAATGATGTTTTTCAATCAATAAACTGCTTGTTATGCCTTAAGCAACCACGTAACACCTGATAATAAACATGCCACATAGTGTGTGCCACCATGAGTAAGGCCAATAAGAAGTAAACTAACTCGATGAATTAGTTAGCAGAGAACGATAAGAGAATATTATCTTACCCAATCACGAAAGCTGTAAAGTGGAGGTAAGAATGCACTAAAATTGTACCATTTACTGGGTGTTTCTGTACATTAGATGCCAAACAACATCTTCTGTCTAGGAATACTATTTATGTGATGCACTTCCCAAACACAGATTCACTGGAACCATTCTAGTTTAGGATCTATGGACTACATGTTGCATCAAATAAACTCTAAAAAGTAGAAATACTTGGACAAGTGTTTTTTTTTGTGTGTGTGTGTGTATTCATTTAACCCTGGGTCGGTTGGTTGGGTCTTTCCATGTTGTTCAATTCCCGGCATGAGAAAGACGCATGGCAAGAGAGATGCCAAGGACAGAAGAGGTATGCACAGCACGTGGAGATCCGTTGAGAGTGTCTCTGTAGGAAATTGTATGATCTTTTCCCCTATAGTATTGACTCATTGAAAAAAGAGGTCAGTGCTACGGCCCCTATTGTTTGATCCAATATTGACTGGGTCTGGGGACGAGCCCTAACTTCCTCAGGTCCTTGGTTTGAACTCCCGTCGTGGTCCTTGCTTTTAAGAAAGCAGAGTGGGTCAATTTCTCGTACTTGCTCAGTGCCTCAGTTTGCCCCCTTTTGTCGAGTGCCTAGCACGGTTCACTTAGCTGTTGGCCTACAATCACTTGCCTGCTGTCCCCGAAAGTACGCAGAGAGTTATCCTTACTTTTCTCTCTGGTGGGGACCCTCCCATTGAGTTGAGTTGAGTTGATTCATCAAGGTGTTCAAACAGTGCACATTCTATGCTTCAACTCACAAGAAAAAAGAAAAACTCAAAAGTGTTCTTCATTTTTAATAATTATTTTGGATCAACTATGCCTGCTTATTAATATTTTTTCAGTCGTCTACTCAAAACCTTATCCAACACCATCAACTAGAATAAAGTATGGGTGATTCATACACTAAATTTTTAGTTGAATACATCCCTTAATTCTTTCAATTTCTTGATTAACAGAATGATTTACTGAAACACAATGAAGATGATATCCAAAACTATGTTATTGATATAAGGATATCTCAAACTACAGCAAATATTAAGGGGAAAAACAACATTTTCACGCAACACCTGTACGAGGGAAAAGTTAACTGCACACCAGAAAATACTTATTTTATTAGCCTTGCAGTGATAAATAAGGATTGATTATGCTACTTATGACCCAATCTGACGAGAAAAAGAGTACCTAGGAATATCCAAAGAACTCTTTTCAAAGATTATGTCCATCCCTGTTGAACCATCACCTAGTTGATCTGCAGTACATAGCCCGGAATTGGTATTAACCTCACTAATGTAAATGAACTTTTCCTAATAATAGACAAGATTAGGGTTTTCTTCACAACATAAATACCGACGAGCAATCACCTCTAGTTTAAAGCCATCTGACTGAAAAATGTCCATAACACACCATAGGCTACATTCATGGCTAATAAGCACTAATCATCCACAAAATCTAAAGAGGGAATAGAAGTCTTTACCTTTACAGTGCTTCTTCCTTCTCAAGCATTGAAACTTACATTTGCATCGACAACTTGCCGGGGGACAGTGCAATAAACACGAAATAAGAAAATATATGTTCTTAAATCTTAACCAGAAAATGTCAGCAATTTTAGAATCAACTACAGATTTGGAATGCAAATTACATAAATAGTTCAGACTTGAAGAATAGAATACCTCATCCTCAGGAAATATTCCAATAACCTTAGTAATATGTTGTTTCTCTACCATCACAGATTCAATCTGGAAAAATGACGGCTTAGCACAAGTTTGAATATACTATTTTTCTTAAAAGCAGACAGCCAAGGAAAAGATAAATTGGCCACCAATTTATCATGAAGACAGTTAAACAACAGTAGACACATCAAGTAATAAGACATCAACAGTTTACCTATTATGATTCATGACTGCTTCAAATATTCAACTCTGTACTTAAACTAAAAATCCTAAGATCATATAGAGTTATACATTGTTCCAAGATCCCCCAGCATATAATGTGCAGGCATACAAAATCAAAATAATAAATTATCCCAACATACCCTAGAGAAATCCAGACCAGGAGAGGAAGAATCTCACAGCAAGTAACATCAAGTTCTACTTCTTTCTTACATTGTTCCTTGGGGGCGCGGGGGGAGGGGGGGGTTGATCAAACAAAATGTAGCACAATATGTGTAATATCAGTCTCAGACTAAACTTTGTTACTAGAATTTTAAACAACAAAGCTAGCTAAGTTTGTAGTCATTATTCTGCAGTGGCTGTGGTTGGAATTGATTTTGCAGGCTGAACCTGCAAGGAAAGCTACCCAGAAGATCATAGCAGGGTTTACGTGTAAACTGATATCGCGTCATGAAATTTTTTGTGATGTTGATAAAGTTGAGGTTAAGTGCTGAGTACTGAAACTGGAATTTAACACCTCGCCTGGGGCTTCCAAGATCTGCTCATTGAAAATAAGATGGTTGTTATTGTTTTTTTCTTTTTCTTTTTTGGTTTCTATAAATTGGAAATAAGGTAGGGACCGGACAAGTGGTAGATGTCAAATTAGATAATACACATCGGCACATTCATATAATTCAATAGAGGTTACAGATTAAGTTGATAAGAGAAACATGGATTCATTAGAAGTTAAAAGATATTTTTGGATAAGGACGGTATAAGAGAAACAAACTTTAAAGTATATTATCAATATAAAAATATTATACCATTTCAACAGCACAATGAACTTTCGTTTTCCTCGTGTGGAAAGAAGGCACTTGACTTATTTTGATTTAACATCTTTTTTCAACGCACCTTGGATTAGAAGATCAAAAACAGAAGACTAGAATACAAGATTATCATGCGTTGCTGAAGTAAATGGAGGCAAACAAGTTCAGCTATAATTATATCCATTTACCTCATCACTAGAACATGCAATAAGTAGGATACTTCATTGCCAAAGAAAAAGGTCGAGCTAAGCACAGACGTAAGCAAGCAGATTTTTATTAAGATTCATAGCTTTGACAAGACATCAAATGTAAAATAGATACTTTGTCCTAGTCTCCTAGATCATTATCAGATATAGAAATCCATATAGAAATGGCATAAAGCTACTCATATTAACTTCTATTCCCGTGTTATGATGAGGACCTCATTTTGTTACCTAATTAGAAACAAAGAAAGCAGTTTAAACTTGCCTCCTGCCTAAAGATATCAGCCTTGGAAGCACTTCTAGCCAAAATAAGCAATCCCGAGACTCAGCGATCGAGTCAATGAACAGCTGATACGGCAGTGTCAAGGATAAACAGGAAATATACATTTGCAAAATTTAACAGGAGTGTAGAAGAGATTGACACAGACAGAGACACAAGTTAAAGAGGGGGTTAAAAGGAATACCATAACAGAATCATAAAAGATCAATGAAATTATATTTATTAGTTTTGTTGGGACACCCAAAAAAATGGATACGAAATAAAGGTGCTAAGTCATACTCTGCTCGAAGAATGCCAACGATTGTGTTCTTACGGTATTGACCACAAGGATGCACCTAGATAACATCAGAACACAGCTAAGTGAATTGCATATGACACTAACAAAGGGTGAAAGTAAGTCAACTTATGAGACGTAGAAAACCTTCCTCCTTGTATATACAAGGCACACATTAAGGCTTTTTTTTTTTTTTTACGAGACATAGAAAACCTTCATTCCGTTTGTTCCCACCTGTCACACAAGGTTATATAGAATTCAAAACCAAAATGTAGAGGGAGCATACACTGTTATTACAAATTTTCTTCATCCCACTTCATTCAAGGAATTTCATAATACATAAATGATATAGTAGACTAATTTCCCGTAAACTATAGTCCAAGTGTGTTAACTTCCACAGACAAAATCCCCTTTGAAACCAGTCGTGGAAAGCACCATATTCAAATAAACACCTATGCATAACTGTTTGTAGTGAGCCATTAAGCTGGAAATGGCAAGACAAATGTCTTACTTTCAATCTCTAAAACGGATAAAAATTTGCTTTCATGAAGTTAGTTCCAACAAATCTACTTGTATGCAGTAAAACAAAGAATAAACGCACAGTTACAATAACCTATGTTTTATTAAAAACATAAAGGGTAACAAGAGGTGTTAAAACAAGAAAATGAAAATTCAGATATGGTGTCATGGAGATGCAAAATAAGTAGATCAGTATAAGCCCATATCTCCAACTATGTTGACTAACCGGGACAGATTCAGGTTTACAAAAGTTTAACACATCTGATTCGCTATGCCGAATTGAAACATCCCACTCCATCACCGGAGGTTCATGCCTGCATCAATTTATATGAATAACAAGTTTAAAATTCAAGTAGCAATGGCAAAACCAGAGAATATAGTGATGCTCTTTAACATACTGAAAATTGAACTCCACAACCTGTGTAAGAAGTGGCTGATCTTTAGTGATGCCTGAACTATATATGAGATGGGCACAATCTCTCCATCAATCTGTATCCGACCACATTTTACAGCCGAAACCTACAAAGCTTAGCACAAAACTCTAAAACTCAGGTAAAACAAAAAAGAAGATGAAACAAGAAAAAACACAGTACCAGAAATACAATGATCTTGTCATTGCCAGTCAGTGTTCTGCTTCCAAAGCAATTTGAGAGCACTCAAATGGATGGCGTTGCATTCAGCTATTGAAAAAGCAAAAAATAACAGTAACCGGACCAGTACCCGGACAGTTCATGAAGGAATGAAAAAAGGGTTTGTTTATTGGTATGCTCCTTACCCACAAACTCATAAAGTCAATACACAAACACAAACTTACTATAACATGGGAAAAAGGAAAAAGTCTAGTACAAAGGTAATAACCATACATCTTCCGCTGTAACTCTATGTACCAACAGCACATTAGGACAGTTCCGTGGCATTAGTAAAATTTCGGTAAAAGATATCATGTTTGTCTCTTTACACAAATACCAATCTGACAATTCAGAATATGGGCTAAATGATGCGGTATCGATTTTGAAGAGGAACCATGTACCCGAGATGGTGATCTAACTGCTGATAAAAAGGGAGAATCAATTGTCCATGAAGTTGGTGATTCATTTGTTTTCGAGGCGGAAGTTCATGAGAGCTTTACGGAGGAACTTGAAGCTTCAAGCCCACCAATTCATCAAGTTTGCGAACAATCGGCTACTCTCTTCCCGAAAATGAATCGTCCTCTCTTAGCTTAGCCAACAACACTGTAATAGGAGCATTTGATGCATATAAAAAGGAATTTCATGTTGCGAGTAAGGTGTTCGACGAAATTCCAAACCCAATTAGATACATTGTTGCCCTCAATCCGTAGACACCATAGTTATCAAGTCGCGAGTCGAAACGAGGGGCCAGCCGGAGCTAGCAAACACAGTTAGGGCTACACTCCAAAAAATTCAAGCCTCTCGCTTAATAATATAATTCAAATCGGAGTATTAAAAATAATTTGAATAAAAATATAAATATAATGTTATACTCGATTCGTTTAAGATTTAAATTATTCGAATTTTTAATTGTGATTCAATACATACTCGATTAATACATATTAGTTTAGACGTTTGATATATTCTCGTATAATATATAAAAATTTAAATCAAATTAGGATAATTAGTTATTATTTTGTTTTATTTTTTATTTTAATTGTAATTTTATATTTATAAAGTGTAATAATAAATATATTTTCTCATTTTTAAGTAAAATAACAAATTCAATTTATAATTATATTTATTATAAAACTAGTTATTATGTGGAGACTCGAATTTGAGCTTGAATTTGAAGCTCGCGAGTAGTTTAAATAAATATTCGAGTCGAGTCGAATCTATTTTCAAATATAATTCGAATTCGAGCCGAATTCGAGTACGAATTTATCATTTCGAGTCGAATTCGAGTAGCAATCTATTCGCTCCGGTTCGACTCGTTTACACCCTATCCACAAGTCGACAAGTCGTTAACAATATAAATTTTATTCGTATAAAATTATATATATTTAATATTTATATAAATATTTATATATTTATATTTCTAATAATTTACCATATTCATAAACTCATCCACAAACTCCAACAAATTGTATTATTAATTTCTCTAAAGGTATATTATTAAGATAAATATTTACCATCATACCACATATTATCAATATTTATAGCTACTTTTTATATTATTAAAATGAAAAAAATTATTGATACCTTTATTTGAGTTTTTCAAATTAGTTATCTAAATTAAAACTACATTTGTTTGCTTATTTATTTATTATTTTTTACAATTGTGTGATTTTTTTTAAAAAAAAGATAAAATAAGAGCAATATATATATTTTGTGAAGTATATGTAGTGTAGACGAATCCGATTTGTATGAAGTGAACTTCATGGTAAGTTCATTTCGTGACCAATACAGTGCTGACATGTAGACGGAGAGATCACCCTCCCACCTATGTGTCAGTACTGCATTGGGTATAAAGTGAACTTACCATGAAATTCACTTCATGCTAACCATTCCCAATGTGGACCTAAGCTTTAAACTTCGTTCTAGTTATATAAACATGGGACAGACAAAAATTCATATGAATTAAAATTAGTATTGATTAATATGGATAAAAACTAATAAAATTAATTTTAACCCATATTTATAAATTATAATATGAATTCAAAGTTAAACTATCTCATAACATAAAAACTAGTTAACCGATCTAAATAAAAACTAGTTAACCAATCTAATAAAAATCAAATAATTTTAGTTAACTAGATGGTGCAAATATATTAGTGACAGATCTCGGCGTTCCGCGCCACATTACCATATTAGAAAATGTTCTCAGACTAGATTAATTGTTATACGACTGAATGACATTCCTGTCCCTCAAAGTTGTCAACCACTTTTAAAATCGTCTTTAACGTTCAATTTTTGTCAATTAAGTTATTAAAATGGTATTTTTTTGGCGTTTTCGTTTTTTCAGTCCAATGTGACCTCAATCCGACACATTCTGACCAAACCCAACCCAGTTTGACCCAATACAAAATTTTAATATTTTAAAATATAACATTATTTTGAAAATAAGTTGAAAATAATAATTATATTAACATTTAAAAAGATATATATAATATTTTTAAAAATTATTATTTTTAAAATAATAATATTTTAATATTTTAAAATAAATAAATTATTTTAAAATTAGTTAATTTTAATATTTAAAAATAAAATATTAGTTTTTTTAAAAATTATTATTTTAATATTTTAAAAGAAAATGTTATTTTTAAAATAATAATTATATTTAATATTTTAAAATAATTTCAAAAGAATAATTATATTTACTATTTTAAAATAATATTTATTTTTTATATTTAAAATAAAATAATATTTTAAAAAAGTTATAAAGATAATTATTATTCTAAGGAAAAAATATTAAAAACTTTTATTTTTTTAAAAAATGAGTAAAATTTCATAAAATATAGATTAAATCTTACTTTTTAGAAATAATTAAGATTGAATCCCTAATGTTCTTAATTATGTTTAAAAAAAATCTAAGTTTTTTTCCTAAAAATAATAATTATTTTTAAAAATTTATTTATTTATTTATTTAAAAAATATTGAATTAGTTTTTTATTTATCTTTTACTATTTTTTATATTTTAATTTCTATTTCTATTTTTTGTTTTAAAAAATTCTAATATTAAGAATACATATAATAATGGTAAAGATATTAACATTTTTTTTTCTAAAATAAATTTTACATAAGAAATGAAAAAATTCTAATTTATTTTTAAAAAATAAAGTTATATTTTCTTATGTAATTTTTTTGAATCTATATTTTATGAAGTTTTACTCATTTTTTAAAAAATAACAGATTTTAATATTTTATCCTTATAATAATAATTATCTTTATAACTTTTTAAAAATAATATTTTATTTTAAATATAAAAATAAATATTATTTTAAAATATGAACAATAATAATTATTTTAAAAAATATTTTATTTTAAAATTTTAAATATAATTATTATTTAATTTTTAAAAAAACTAATATTTTATTTTTAAATATTAAAATTAACAATTTTTAAAATAATAATTTTATTTTAAAATATTAAAATAATTATTATTAAAAAAATAATAATTATTTTAAAATATTAAATAAGTATTTTTAAAATGTTAAATATAATTATTATTTTAAACTTATTTTAAAAATAATTTATATTTTTAAATATTAAAATTTAGGGTTTGGCTGCGAATTGGTCAAAATGGATAGGGTTGAGGTCAAATTGGGCTGAAAGACGAAATGTCAACAAAATACTACTTTAAGGATCTAACTGACAAAAATTAAACTTTAAAGATGATTTTAAAAATGGGTGGCAACTTGAAGAACAGAAGTGCCATTTAGCCATTGTTGTACAAGCCTTCGGTTATTTTTGTTGGTTGTGGGCCTTTGCCCGCCTCTAGAGCTGAGTTTGAGCTTCATATATTTCTGTTTGGGTCTTGGTTTGAATTTCAGCTTCAAATTATGGGCTTCTACAGTGTATCCACCTTCTAAAAGTTATAATTTGTATTTTTATTTTTTTAGAAAGTTGTTATTAATTAATCGTATACAACCATTTTGATTATTTCGGGTTTTCATCGTCCATCCAAATTTAATTGTAATACCTAAGATATCCCAAAATTAAGAAACTTAAATTCAATTATGAGATTAAAAAATAAAATATTGTATCCAAATCAAACCCAAAACATTATATAATAGAAAATTTTCAATTCCATAAAATATTAATTTTTTTTTAGTTGTTTTAAAAAAAAAAGCTAAAAAAAAAGCAAAAAAAAATTCAGTATTTTAACAAAATCCGGACGTTTGGATTGGATCGGCTCTCTCTCTCTCTCTATATGTATATATCAAGAACAAACAAAAGACTGCATCTCTTCCCTTCAAATTTTTCGTCTCTCATCAAAACAAATACTTGTAAAAGTGGAATCTATTCCAAAATTTAAAGCCATAATTCAAATCAAAAAATGGTTACAAGCTACCTTCATCCCTCGTCATCTGCATTTGGTCAGAAAATATAGGCCAAAAATTGAAGGTGCCTCATTTACAGTATAGTAAAGTGGCATAAAAAAAAACAACATTAATCATACGAAGCAAATTAAGAATTATATATTTTAAATGTTAAATATAATTATTATTTTAAACTTATTTTAAAAATAATTTTATTTTTTAAAATATTAAAATTTTGGGTTGGGTCAGGTTGGGTCAAAATGGGTAGGGTTGAGGTCAAATTTGGCTGAAAGAACTAAACGCCAACAAAATATCACTTTAAGAATCTAATTGACAAAAATTGAACTTTAAAAATGACTTTAAAAATGGGGCGACAACTTGGAGGGACAGAAGTGCCATTTAGCCATTGTTATACTAACCTTCAGTTGTTTTTGATGGTTGTGGGCCTTTGCCCGCCTCTAGAGCTGGGTTTGAGCTTCATATATTTCTGTTTGGGCCTTGGTTGGAATTTCCCTTCTAAAAGTTATAATTTGTATTTTTATTGTTTTAGAAAATTGTTATTAATTAATCGTATACAGCCATTTTGATTATTTCGGGTTTTCATTGTCCATCCAAATTTAATTGTAATACCTAAATATCCCAAAATTAAGAAAATGTCAATTATGAGATCAAAAAATAAAAATAAAAATGAAAATGGTCAAGTCATAACAGAAATTTTGATATTTTAAAAAATCTTTACTCACATAAATAAATACGGGTCCTATCTTATGGAACTCTCAAAAAAAAAATTCATGCTTGAAATATTAATTTCGGTATCCATGCGCGCGTGTATATATATATATATATATATCAAGAACAAACAAAAGACTGCATCTCTTCCCTTCAAATATTTCATCTCTCATCAAAACAAATACTTGTAAAAGTGGAATCTACTCCAAAATTTAAAGCCATAATTCAAATCAAAAAATGGTTACAAGCTACCTTCCTCCCTCGTCATCTGCATTTGGTCATAAAATATAGGCCAAAAATTAAAGGTACCTCATTTACAGTATAGTAAAGTGGCATAAAAAAAAAACAACAACATTAATCATACGAAGCAAATTAAGAATTAAGCAGAGTGGGAAAATTAATTGCTTTGTACAAGTGTTGTTGGGTTTTGCTAGTGGTAACTAAAATTGCTATTTTGTTGAGTACTTATAATCAGATAGATCGATCAGCAGATAACTCTGGAGACGGAGAGAGGGTAACGGAAGGTGTTTGCGTATTGAAAGGAGAGGGTGCGGCCATTGGCAAGGGGCTTGCCATTGTTAACGAGACAGTCATTATAACGGAGGCGCTTGAATATGCGAGGGTTAATGAGGCGAGCGGAGCTGAACCAGCCGCAGCTGAGGTGAATTCCGGCGATGTCACAACCGGTGACGCAAACGTTCATGATCTCCACGGTGTAGGTTGGTATACCGCTGGGAAGTGGAGCTGTGGGGCCCTGGTTAATCACAATGTCAGCTTTTGAACACTTGTCTTCCCATACTCGGTTCGGTACCACTCCTCCTCCTCCCGCCGCTGCTGCTGCTGCTGCGAGTAAAGACGCGTTACATGAAAATAGAAAGAAATCAGATGGCACATAATAGTCTTTGATTTTACACATCCGAATTTTTAAAAATGGTCAACAACATGTACATACTAGCTAGCTACCAATTGGAGGCAGGAAGCTTTATCTCTATCTGTGGACAAACTACACTTTTTCGAGGTTTTTACACAAAAGGCAAAAGGAAAGGGACAAAACAAATTCAATTCAAACACTAAAAAGGCTAATCATCCATGGTAAGGGGGGATTCAAGATGATTGATGCCCTTTTGATTAACTATTTCCAATAAAAGCGAAATGGTGGCTAAGATGCGCACGTGACATCGCTTTCATCTGAACGCGTATTTTCGAGGCTAATACTACCTAAAAGTAGCACTAAGAATGTCACAATTGCTAACTTGCGCAGATACGCATCTAATAATACAGCTTATTAGCACTTAAGTTTCCCGTATGCTTTTTGCTTTTGAACCAAATCCAAATAAAATCCCGAGTTAGTGAGTGGCCAGAGGAAAGAGCCAACGGTGCATGTTAGGATAAAACCGATACGAAAAAACAGAGGGGCACCAAAAGGACAAAAACAGATAAGTACCGCAATATCCGAGTAAGGAGACGGCGAGGACCGACATGAAACAGATACGGAAAATCACATATTGGTCTCATTTATGTTTATGCATAAGCCAAATAAGTCTGCCGGAGATTGAAGATATACGGAACTACTAGGTTTTTAGTTTTGACTTACCACGACCGAGGAGCTTCCGATGCGGACCAGAAAGAGTATTAATATTGCTGGCGATGATATTCTGAGATACAACTGGATTTGAATGGATGGAAGAAAGAAGAAGACCTGAAACAAATAAATGGAATCAAATGAAGCTCAAGTTTCAGTTGTTCGATTCATTAAAGAAGATTAGGACAAGACGAAAAGAGAAATTAAATAAGATATAAATTTTGGAGACTTTCGTGTCGCAGAAAGAGAGACCAAAAATAAACTAAAGCAAACCTACAGAAATAATAATGGAAATCTCAAGTTCACAACAACATATACTCCATGTTTGTATACCAGTGGAGAATAAGAACAATAGAATAAGAGAGATAAAATGGCAAGTTAAATGAATAATCACCTGTAAGGATTCCAATCATCAGGAGAAAGGCCAAAAATATCGCCGTAACCAAAGCGATTCGCCGCCTTAATGATGGATTCTCCATCGTAGAAGCACAAAACATACACGCTGAGCTCACCAGAATTTAGTTCTCTCCAGATATTCGGAAACACCAAAAAAAACGATGGAATCGGAAACTTAGACTCCCAAGTTCGCCCTCAAAACGTAGGCTATCATTGAAGGATTAGCCGGAGCGAGAAAGAGGGAAATTCGATCTTTGACTACGAAAGGAGAAGGAAATGACCTCTGCATAAAAAAGAGAGCTAGTAAGCTAGATATTTTATTAATTTATATACTAGAAAATTCTACAGGTATCATAAGAAAACATCAAATCAATCAGGAAAAAAAAGCTGAAAACTACCGCCGAATAGGAAAGAAAAACTGGTAAGGATGTGACTTAAAAACAGACCTCACGACTTTACTTGGCTTAAAATGGCGAAATCGACGGTGATACGTTTGGAACCAAAACAGACGGTGATAAAAGCAAGAGAACAGAAATATTTACAGAGGAACAGAAAGTCGTAGCTGACTGGATTGTATAAAGCAGCAAGTGGAAAGGTTTGGTTTCGAAAACTTTTCTCTCATTTTCTGGGGAAGCTAGTGCGGAGAGGAATTTTTCCAAATAAGAAGAGTTGTGTACGAAAGTAGTATTGCTCGAGAACTGAAGATAGGAAATATAAATGCAATGAAAATGGTAGTATTGACATTGTAAACACGAAGCATGAGATATATGTAGCAGATGTACCAGCGGAAATATTTAATGTGCAAGCACAGTCGACAAACAGCGTTGCAAAGCACTAATGCTCAGATACGAGAGACAAAAATGGCAGAGAAAAAGCAGTAGAATCAGAGAAAAGTTGAATTGTTTGAATGCAATTTTTATTTCGAGAGCGCTTACCTTTGAATCAATCTTCCCCTAGCCTGACCTGGCCTGTTGATGATAGACAGAATATATATGTGTGTGTGTGTGTGTGTTTGTGGAGAGAGAGACCTATCAGTTCCGAGACGCGTGAATGTAAATCTGTAGAGAGAGAGAATTAGGGTTTATATATAAATGAGTGTTTCATGTTTTTTCTCTCTCTCTCTCTCTATATCTGTAATCTGGGTGTGATTCCCTGTGTGTTTAAAGTGGAATGTTGGAGAAAGAAAACCGTATATTGAGAGGTGGAATTAATGGTGATTTGAGGTTCAAGGTTTTAACTGTGGTTAAAACTGCACGTGGCACTGGTAACTGCAGTTGGTTGTTGAATTGATGGAGGTATGAGAGATAATTAAATGAGTACTACTACTATAAGATACTCACACGCATTTACCGGATGTGTGGTGTGGAGGCAAAGAGAGGGTTGTTTTGTATGAGTTTTATTTTAATTAATTGATTAATACTTGATACAAGCCGTTGAAAATTCTTTACGTATTAATAATATTATATTAATTAATTGATCAAATTATTATAAAATTAATTTTATTATAATCGGACCCGTAATAATGATATATATGTGCGAGTATTTTACCACAGCGCGTGGTTGGTAGTAGTAGTATTCTTTGTTTGTTGTTGGAATCTGGGTTTATTACTCCGGTACTAACAACTTGTATGCTGAAAGGTTGATGCAAAAGGTTACTTAATTGGTAAAAGCTCACAGTTAATCCTTATTTTCTCTTTCTATCATTTTGAAGGCTAAACCTAACAATCAATTCTCATAAATATTCTACATATTTTATTAAAAAAAAAGCAACAAAAATAAATTTAGAGAAACATTATTATTACAATTTTATTTTTAATATTTTTACATTATTATAATTTTTTTTCTCACTTGTGAAGTATGCTTTAACTCCATCTGTTGTTAGATAGAGTTGGTTTAGTAGTGCCTCCATTCCCGAATATATATATATATATATTTATTTATTTATATGATTATTTGAACTTTATGGTTTAAACTGCCCATGAACTTGATTAATTCAATCATTTTTATCGGTGTTGTTAATAGATTTCAAACAAGTATTAATAATTTAATTTACTATATTCTCTATATATTAATTTGTTTTTTTTTTCATTTCTTCAATAAATTTTAATAATATTAAGATTCTATATCTAATTTAATTAATTAAATAAAATATTAATTACATTTATTGATTGATATGTATTCCTCCTCCTCTCCAGGGAAGGAAGAAAGAATCTGAATAAATATGATGAATAATGACTATTTAGACAAGGACAAAACGGTTGCTTGCTTTAAGCTACATCTGGCAGTGGCAGTATGAAAAGGTGGAGGACGGAGGTATTGCAGATATGTGAAAATTTTCTTAAATTTAGTATGAAGGAAAATAAAAGGGCAGCTATGACAGTTTTTTTTTTTTGGTGCGTAAACGAGTTGAATATCAATCATCAATTTAATGCATATATTCTGCTCGACTCGAGAAAAATTAAGCTCGGCTATGATAAGAAATTTTTATTTTTGCGTCAGATTCAACTCGGATTACTTGACTCGTAATTACTCGACTCGTTTATAAAAAGAGTTACTCATGAGCCTTCAAATTGAGTTTCGAATATGAACCATTTTACTTAATACTGAATCCCTATATACTAAATTGATTATTGAACTAATATTTATATATAACAGTTTATTTTTTTATGTAAAGAAATTACAAAGAATATAATACAAATTGACAATCAATTCAAATACAAGATTACACAATTTAATACTAAACTTTATAAATTATAAAGATTGATACAAATATCACATATTTAGCTTGTTAGTATGGATTAGACCAGTATTCGAATATGATCCATCGAGTATGGTTCAAGAAAAAAAAATGAAATACTCGAACCCTAATTTAAGCGAACATTGGTATACTCGAATTCGACTCGTGGGTCATTAAATAAAAAAACGAGTATGGATCAAATTCGAATCAACTTCAAAATCGAGCTTTGGATCATATTTTCGAACCGATTTCGAGTCGAGTACTGAACTACTCGGCTCGACTTACACCCCTAATTTTTTCTCATCCTTAAAGGAGTAAGTGGAGTATACGGATGAAATTCAACACTAAGGTTATGTTTGTTTGTAAAATTTATATTTGAGATAAAATTATTAATCTCAAGTGTCTTGTTTATTTTTATATTTAGACTTGGAACTATTAATCTCAATATTATAAAATAACTTAATAGTCTTAACATTATAATTATAATCTCGAAATTATAATCCTAATATTAATAATCTTGAAATTATAATTCTTATAAATAAACATGGCCTAATTTCTTCTTTTTTTGGTACTCCCCTAATCTAATCACAGTTTACAGGTAAACTCAGTTTGATTGGAGGAGGACATGGGAAATCGTAGGAGTATCAAATATTTCGCTGTCGCAGAGAGAGAGAGAGATCGGTTAAAGTACAGTATTGGGTTGGAAGTGAAGATAAGAGAAAAAGGATGGAATGATTGATGATTACTGGACTACATTCTTTGTATCAATCATTGATGTAAAAATAAATAAATAAAAATTACAAATTATATTAAATAAAGTGTCTTTCCGAAACTTAAAGCATAATAGTTCGACTAAAATAAAATATACAAAAATACATCTAGTATTCTTAAAGCCAATCTTCAATTGGCTTCAATCAAATGTTCAAAATTTTATATATATATATATATATATATATATATATATATACATATAGAAAAATTGGGGCCCTTTCCAAGGCGGTCGACCCTCCCGCCCATGCTATAGAATTGGCCCCCGCCACAGATTGCATGTCCAGCATTCTTTCCGGCATCCAAAATTCCATGAATAAGTTCACTATTGATTTTATTCAAGTAGTCGTAACTTCCCACTTCCTTCAACCGCTTAAGAGCGTGGATTCCTGCAGTCATTGCCAATGGGTTACCACTGAGGGTTCCGACTTGCTACATTGGCCCTGCTGGTGCCACCATCTCCATAATCTCCCTCCTTCCTACGTAAGCACCAACGCGCAGGCCACCTCCTAAAATCTTCCCGAGGGTTGTTAAGTCGGGAGTAATGCCAAAATATTGTTGAGCTCCACCAAAAGACAACCGGAACCCATTCATAACTTCATCCAAGATAAGCAGAGCACCATTTTCTTTTGTGATCTTATGGAGGGCATTCAGAAAATCAGGTGTGGGTGTAATGAAGCCAGAGTTTCCTACAACAGGCTCAAGGATAACTGCAGCAATTTCTCCTTTGTTCGCCTCCAATAGATTCTCCACAGTTGTAATGTCATTGTATGGAGATGTTAGTGTTGCAGCTGTAGCTGCCTTAAAAACACCAGGGGAGTCGGGGAGTCCAAGAGTAGCAACCCCGCTGCCAGCCTTAACCAGAAATGCATCTGCATGGCCATGGTTACAACCCTCAAAATTGATGATTTTTTTGTCGGCCAGTAAATGCACGAGCCAAACGAAGTACTCCCAATCTCCCATGCATGATTCTGTGCCTGAGTTGACCAGCCTAACCATTTCTATACTAGGTACAGCTAAGATGACCATCTCAGCCAGTACGTTCTCTAGAAGACATGGAGCACCAAAGCTGGTTCCCTTTTTCATTGTTATCAGCCAAGGCTTTGAGTACCTGTAGGTATATGTTAGTTCAGGATATTGGATTTATTATTATAGCAGAAAACAATTTTCACATTTCACAAGTGAAAGTTGAAGCCATCAATAGACCAATCTAGTTTCAAGCAGTACCAAAAAAATTTGATAGCATCAATTTTCCAATTCATTCAAGTCCTTTTCCCGTCCCCCCCCCCCCCCCTTCCCCTTTCTCCTTTTCTTCCTCCTTTGTGATTGTATTGAGGAGAAGAAGTACTTGAATACCCACACTTTGGTATAGTAATTATCTTCATTAAACAACTTAAAAAGTTTAAAATCTCTACTCAATTAAACTGCGTTTTGTGTCAATCAATGAGTGTTATTTTAACGTACAAGGCTTTTCAAGAACCTGTGACCCAAAAGAGGCCTCAACAGGACAATGACATTTCCTCTGTAAAAGACCAAGATAATAGCAGGGGGTATAAATGCATGCATAGAAAGTTTGGAGAATCAGTAAAATCCAGATGTAAAAAATATCATTTGGAAAGTACCATCCTCCATAAAAAAGTGAATGCAAAACATACAAGAAAACTAATCCATTCAGTAATGAATGAAAAAAAGAAAAATCAGAATACCGGTATAACAAAATAGCCTATCCAAAACTGGAAACTACGAGAAAGAAACAAACCTCATCATCTGCATGACCAATGATTTCTAGTCCCCATGAACCAACGTAATCAATGTACTCATTCCCATCAATGTGCCACATGTGAGAGCCCTTGACAGAATCGATTACAATAGTCTGTCCACCAACTGATTTAAATGCACATAAAGGGGAATTTACACCTCCAGGCTCCAGGTATCAATTCCTGCCAAGAACTTTACATGAGTTCTTACAACAAAACAAGAACAGATAATAGAAGTTTTGAGGGTTTATACAGTTGAGGGTTCAAAATAACCATTTTCCCGTGTCAAAATGTCATAAACATGTTACAGTGGAGTCTACAAGTTAAAATTCCATCCCACACCAGTCATCCACAGGTCAAAGCCCAACCGCCATCGCACGCTAGTCCTCCATTCAGGCTCTTCCACCAAGTCCCTTCAACTTATACAATTTTTGGTCAAATTTATTTATTTTTATTTTTTTGACAATTACAATTAATCAAGTCATTTAAATGGCTTAATATCAAAAGGAGTTGTAACTGCATCAATACAAAAGCCACCAAATCCCTCCCTCTCCTTTCTAGTAACTGTTTCATTATGTACACCTAGTTAACTAAATATACAGAATAGCTGTTACATATGTTCATTCAGGATCCAGAAAAAAAGTGCACTGACTAAATATGTAGCAATCAACTATGTTTCAATTTAAGACTTGTTTATTGATCGATCCTAACCCTCTTAACTGTAGATTCTTTCAGCAGACAATAATGCAAAATTAGCTAGCAAATGAAGATAAAACCAATTACCTAGCTAACAAGCGTGTGTTCTGATATATATATATATATATGTATGTATATATTAAATAATGGATATTATGGTAGAGATATGATTACCGAGTAGAAGGTTAAAAAAGTGTGTGTATGTAACACACATACCATGTGCTTAACCTATAGGATCTAAGAAGGATGTTTTAGATGATTAAATCTGCTCAGTGCTCCCTTAGAAGAATATGCAGATAGTGTAAAAGCATAATTCATAATATTTGAAAGAAGCCAAAAAAATTAAAAATTATTGTTTATTCCTTCTGTGGAGAACATATGATTTTTCAACAATTAATTTCATGCATTTGTGGCAATTAATTCTTATTTTGGTATTAAAGAGAGAAGTATGAGGTTAAACCGTAAAAGTAGTTGGACCTACTTCAGCTAGCTACCCTTCCAAGAGATGAAATACTTTTGCTAAGAGTCTAGGACCTACTTCTAGCACATGAAATAAAATTACAACACAATTCAAATATAATTGTGAAAATGAATCAAGTACTACATATCAGTAGCATTATTATAGTCCCATCTTATGCAAATTAACACATTTTTCTTATAATTAAAGCTTTTGACATTGATTAGTAGAACACATCATCATTTATTCATTATATTTTGCCGACTCCAAATCCCACATCGAATTTGAAAATAAAAAAGGCAGGTGAAAAAAAGGGAAAGTATAACTAAATCACATACCCAGGAGAGTGAGAGTGGTACCTTGGCAGCGTTGAAAGATTGTTCAGACTTGTGGAGAGTAAAAGTAGCAAGTGAGACCACCATTCTAACCGTAGGAGAACGACGGACATGGAGTCTAGGAGATCGAGACGACGGCGACGATAAACAAGGTCTCTCCGTTAGCTTCGCCGGCCACGACCTCCCCAACCTTGATACTGCTCGGTACGAAACACTAACTGGGTCGTATTTCTTTCTTTACACACACACACACAACACACACACACATACATATTCGTTTTCCAATTAACTTTTAAATATTTAGAATTAGTATTACTTATAAAAATAATACTCCTTCCTTCCGCTCTAAAACGAATCCAATTTTAACTATTTAAAATTCATTTATAAAATTTAAATTGAGGTGATTGATCATAATATTTTTGAAAGCAATAAATTATTACATCAGGAGAACTTAATAGATTATATAAAATAGTTATGATATTAGTTGTTTAAAAAGGGACTTGGTAATTCACTGGTTGAGGACGGATATTCAAAAAATTTGAGAGTATAATGTTTGTTATTTTTGCATTTTACTCCTTAGTATCTGTTTTTTATCCTCAAGACAAGATTAGTACCTTTTATTATTATGTGAGTGAGACCTGGGCGGCGATAGGCCTTGAAAAGTCTCGTCCATTAGATTATAACTTCTCAGGCTAACATATGCATTCCAAATAAAAATACCCTAAAATTTCAATATACTTGATGTTCAACCAACCCCTTCTGTTTGTGAGTTTTATTTTTGAACACACTCTTTACTTTTATCTTTCCTTTCTCTAAATTAATAGCATATTTATGAATTTTATTTTGTGATTTCCTTTTACTTTTTTTTTTAAAAATTGTCTTAACTTGTTATTTCCTTCCAAATCTTAATACCTTTAAATGAATGTAGATTTTATAAGCCCAATTTAACCTATAAATTTAATTTAGAATACTTTACTTAACTACTTTTTTTTATATAAAAAATCTTAATTTATTATGACAAGTTTGGACTAATTAAGTGGACTTTTGCAAGAGAAAGTCTGCCCCCCAACAAAACAGACGAGGGTTCCGCAGACAACATAGGTTAACATATGTATTTCTTTATTTTAACCTTCTCAACTATTATGAACAAATGTATTCTGTAATTATAAATAAACAATGATATTTAAAAAAAATTAAATATAAACTTGTGAACAATCTTTGATGGAGTATAGCTATTAGTAATATAATTTTAAGAATAAACACTAATTTCTTTTAATAACATTCTATTATATTAGTCCATAAAACCAAAACAAAAGACTACAACTGTAAGACCCCAACTTATTAATGAATAAAATCAAATTTTCTCTAAATATTATTGTGAATAATAAGGGGTTAATTTGATATAATACTTTGGTTATGGGTGAAATGTGCAAATTTTGCAAAATAAGCAAGTGGTTATAAAATATTTATTTTTGGTCGGTGAATATTCGGTTGGTCGTGGAATATTCTTGCTGTCGGGGAATATTCGTACGACGACGCAGCCTTGTGTGGGCCCCATAACGGAAAGCGATTGGATGAAGAAAACGACAAGTATAAGTTGTTTATAAATAACGGCGTAGTTGTTACCGTTAATACTGTTGGAATACCCGGTGGTTAAAATACAGTAGCACACGGTATTGCACCAATTATTGATTCTTACGTAAGAAGGCACTACTCAATAATTGTTACAGTAGTTATTATTCAATATTTTATTTTATTGATTCAATAATTGCTGCGTTGATATTTTATATTATTGTTGTTTCAATAATTGTTGCTGCACAGTATTTTCATTTATCAGATCAATAATTCATATTATTTGAATAATATTATTAGATAACATTATTGGCAATGTCTAGAAAGTTCTGTCTAAGGAGAGGTTTGGTCATCTAATTGCGCGCCAGTAAGGAGAAATCCTTATTGGAAAGCCCCCTCTTTCCTGGGAACGGCCTGGTTGTCATAAATGTGATTCTGTAATATTATTTGTGAATAATTAATTATTGATTCATATGATAAGGAAATATTTATTTTATGTGGATATAAATGAGGGATATATTTTTGTGGTTAAAAATGAAGGAGTTAATGTTGAGGTTTTTGTCAGTATTTTTGTCGGAATGGAGGTATTAAAAATCAGGGTTTTTGAGATAGTTTGCGGGGGTTATAATTTTTAATCCGACCGTTGGATCGTGGTAATTTTTGGATATGTTATACATATATAAGTTGAGTATATGTCCACAAATTTTGAACCGTTAAAAATGAACGTATGATTTATTACGAATTTTACAAGATGACTGGTTCAGAAATTGTTGAATTTTCGGAGTTTATCATTTTGGTGGAAAATTCTAGAATTGGTGGGCCCCACTTGTGGTTGGTGAAGAAATGTGCTGAATTATATTTCAAATGTGGTGGGTGGGAATAGTAGCAGGTAAAGCCATCAGGTTGCAGGTCAAACCTACCAAAATTTTCCTATAAATAGAGGGCTAAGTTAGAATTGAAAATCACACCAGAAACAAGTTTTCTCTCTTTCTCTCTCTAGATTATTGAGTGTATTTTGTGAGTATTTAGATACTTTGAGAGTTTCTATTCATCAGAGCAAGTTTCTTTCAGCCTTATACCGGTATTCCGACCAGAAGTACTGATATTTTGAGGTAAGGGATATTATTTTCTTCTTAAATGATATTATTTTCTTCAATATCATTATGCTGAAATATTGATATGAGTTTTTATCAAATTTGGAACTTTTTGTGTCGGGGTTACTATTCACGTATACGGCACTATTCACGTATACGGCACTATTCACGAATACGGCACTATTCACCGAAAAATAAAATTTTTCCTTTTTGTCCAAGATGTCTATTATGGTTACTATCTTTGATTGTATCCATGTTTTGATCTTTATTTTTGAATTCTGCTTCACAATTGATTATTATGAAGTATTATTGATCTTGGATAAACTGTTATACGAATCCCTACTATTTGTCCTTCTGTCTCATTGGATTCGTTCTCTTTAAGATATTTTTCATCATCCTCAGTCCTAAATGATGATATTACTGAATATCTTTGGCCTGTAGTGCAAAGATGTATAATTACTTGATGAATATCTTTGGCCTGTAGTGCAAAGATGAACAGGTGTTGAGATGAACATGACCGACTGATGATACAAATGAATATCTTTGGCCTGTAGTGCAAAGATGAATATTTGGTTAAAGATGATTATTAATTGATGTTACAGGGATAAAATATTGATGATGGACTTTTAAATCTTAGAAGATAGTAGAATTCTTTCTCTACTTGACTCTTCTAATGGTTTGCTGTTTCCGCTGCAGTTGTTGATCTAAAACTTGTTGTCGATTATATTTTATCAGATTTTTCCCTGTTGAAGACTAACGATAATTTGTTGTATATTATCTTAGTCATAATATTCTTTACTGGGCTAGTTGAGCTCACCCTTTTCCTTTTTGTTCCATTTTTCTTCTCAGGAGGTGAGAACATAGCAGGATCTAGTCGGGGTATGGAGTGATGGTTCTAGAAAGATGTATTAGCAGTCCTCACTATTTCTGTAAAATAGTGTTTGAATAATTGTAATGAGGATTTATTTGAGTGTGGATATTGTCTAGAAGACAATATTTGTATTTAAACTCACAGTATGTGTTGTCGTATTTTGCACGACAATTGTATTATTGAAGTTGTAGTTTGCTTTCTGTACCATGTATTTGGCGACTCAGAATGGGTGTTGTATACCTATTCTGGGGGCGTCACAGTTGGTATCAGAGCTTAGGGATATGATCCCTGGCTGAGATGTGAGACAAGAACTAGGAGGGGAGAGACGGGGAATTCCTTCGCTAGTATGACCTGACTAAGTTTATTTGGTGTTTATTTGGTCGGTCAGAGTATAGGGATAATATATGACATGACTATTAACCCTTGTTTTATGGCAGTATTTAAGAATGGCAGCTGAGAACGTTAATAATGGAGTAAATCAGACCGTGGAGACACCTTTGATCACTACCCAGGGGAACGTGCAACAGGAAGGCAATATTCCTCCTGTAAACAACGTTACCGAGCAAACGATGAATGATGGAATGTTTAGGAGCTTTTTGCAGTTCATGCAAAATCAGACGAGGGAGACTCGTGTGCAGAATACGGGTGGAAATGATAACAACGCGCGGTTTGTCACAGCTAAGCAGTTCAAAGAATTGGGACCACCAGAATTTAAGGGAAAGCCGGATCCGATCATGGCGGAAACGTGGGTCAAGCAAATTACCAAGATATTTGATGTCTTGGGATGCACGGAGGAACAGAAGGTTCCATTCGCCACATTTATGTTCCGCGGTGAGGCAGACTACTGGTGGGAGTCTGTGAAGCGTACCCAGCCTGACGCACTCAACATGTCCTGGGAAACATTTCAAAAACTGTTCAATGACAAGTACTTTCCTGAAAGTATTCGTCATATGAAGGAGGTTGAGTTTATTAGACTGGAACAAAACAACATGACGGTGTCCCAGTACGAGGCGAAGTTTGCAGAGTTATCCAGGTTTGCACCTCATTTGGTCGAAAATGAGGAACGAATGACAAGGATGTTTCTGAGAGGTCTAAAACCCGAGATTCGGCAATATCTTATCTCTCATAAATTTTCTTTATATTCAGATGTTGTAAACAGGGCTCAATTATTAGAGCGAGATAATGAGTATGTGCAACCGAGGGACCACAACCAGGGTCATACCGGTGGCGGCAGTCATCGAAGCAATGAAAACCAGCAGGGAGGAAAACATTCGGACAAAAGCGGTAACCACTCTGGTGGTAATCGTGGTCGTGATAATAGAAGGAGCGAGTCGGGAGGAGATTTCAAGAAGAGAAGGTACAACAATGATAACGTGAAGACGTCAGCACAAACATCAACTGTTTCTAGGGGAGGAGAACGACCACCGGTCGTATGTTACAAATGTGGGAAAGAGGGACATATCAGCCCAAACTGCCCACAACAATCCAAGGTATGTTATAACTGTGGAAAGGAAGGTCATATAGCTCGAGAGTGTTCTGTAGCAAAACCAAGTTCAGCGGGGATGGTGACTCCAAAAGTTATCCCGGATAAGTCGAAATCAGCGGTTCCTGGAAGGGCGTTTGTCGTTACTGGCCAAAACGCGAGAAACCCGAACGAGGTGATCACGGGTAAGCTAATCTTGAATTCTTGCGAAGTTTATACTTTACTAGATACCGGTTCTACCCATTCTTTTATCTCTCCTGCTTGTGCTCAACGTTTAAACTTGACTCCGGAGAAATTGGACTTTAACTTATCTGTTGAAACTCCGTTGGGTGAAACCTTCGTTACATCTACAGTTTATAAATCTTGCATGATCCAAGTTGGCACTATCACATTACCTGTTGATCTTATCTCTTTAAAGATACTTGCTTTTGATGTGATTTTAGGAATTGATTGGTTAACCACTCATCATGCTAAAATTGATTGTTTTCGTAAGGTTGTTAGTTTTCATATTCCTAACCAACCTGTCATACGAATTCAAACTACTAAACCACTAAAATCAGTCACTGTCATATCAAGCCACAAAGCTATTCGTTTATTGAAAAACGGATGTCAAGCTTTCTTAGCCCATGTTATGGATTTGAACAAAGACAAGTCAGATTTGAATAATATTTCTATTGTTAGAGAATTTTCCGATGTATTTCCTGAAGAACTTCCCGGTCTACCCCCGGAACGAGAAATTGAATTCTTTATTGACCTTGAACCCGGTACAAAGCCCATTTCTAAAACCCCATATCGAATGGCTCCTATTGAACTTCAGGAGTTAAAAGTCCAACTACAGGAGTTGTTGGACATCGGTTTTATTCGTCCTAGTACGTCTCCTTGGGGTGCTCCTGTTTTATTCGTAAAGAAGAAAGACGGGAGTATGCGACTTTGTATTGACTATCGAGAATTGAACCATGTCACCATCAAGAATAGGTATCCGCTACCTCGCATTGATGACCTGTTTGACCAGTTGCAAGGAGCACAATTCTTTTCAAAGATCGATCTTCGTTCTGGATATCATCAGCTGAAGATTAAAACTGAGGATATTCCAAAGACTGCCTTCAGAACTCGGTACGGGCATTATGAATTCTTAGTAATGTCTTTTGGATTGACTAATGCTCCTGCTGCCTTCATGGATATGATGAACCGTGTATTCAAAGAATATTTGGATCAGTTCGTTGTTGTCTTTATTGATGACATCCTCATCTATTCCAAAAGCCGTGAAGATCATGAGCGCCATTTGAAGCTGGTACTGCAAAGGCTTCGTGAAAACAAGCTATATGCCAAACTGAAGAAATGCGAGTTCTGGCTTGAGGAAGTAGCATTCCTTGGGCACGTGGTGTCAAAACATGGAGTATCTGTCGACCCGGCGAAGATTGAAGCCATACAAAGTTGGGAGCAACCGAAGTCGGTAACCGAAGTACGTAGCTTTCTGGGCTTAGCTGGTTATTATCGGAGATTTGTGGAAGGATTTTCTCGAATCGCTACTCCGTTAACTCAGCTGACTCGGAAAGATACAAAATTCGTATGGAGTGAGGAATGCGAGAAGAGTTTCCAAGAACTCAAGAGGAGACTCATTTCGGCACCTGTTTTGACAATACCATCTGGTTCGGATGGATTTGTTATCTACAGCGATGCTTCAGGCAAAGGGTTAGGATGTGTTCTCATGCAACATGGGAAAGTCATAGCCTATGCCTCACGACAACTCAAAGAATATGAGAGGAATTATCCTACTCATGATTTGGAGTTGGCAGCAGTCGTTTTTGCGTTGAAGATCTGGAGACACTACCTGTATGGGGAGAAAGTGGAGATCTATACAGATCATAAAAGCCTCAAATATTTCTTCACCCAAAAGGAACTCAACATGCGGCAACGACGTTGGCTTGAGCTGTTGAAAGATTACGATCATACCATCCAATACCATCCTGGAAAAGCAAACGTAGTAGCTGACGCATTGAGTAGAAGATCATATGCGGGTACGAGTGCAATGTTTTTAACACAAAGGCCCATTTTGTATGACTTGCAAAGGATGGAGATAGAGATGAAGGCTCCAAGTACCCACATGATGATATCAAATATACGAGTAGAACCGACTTTAATCGATAAAGTTAAAGCTGCTCAAGCTACGGATATAGAGCTGATGCGTATGAAGAAGAAAGTGCAAGAAGGTGCTATTCCAGAAGCAAGAATCGATGAAGAAGGAATACTTCGAGTCAACTCCAGACTTTGTGTTCCTAACGATTTTGACTTGAAGCATAGAATAATGATGGAGGCACACAACACACCGTTTGCAATCCATCCTGGGAGTACCAAAATGTATCACGATCTTCGACATACATTTTGGTGGAGCAATATGAAAAGAGAGATCGCGGAGTTTATCTCGAGATGTTTAACTTGTCAACGTGTAAAAGCGGAGCATCAAGTACCAAAGGGTCCATTGCAACCACTTGAGATTCCGAAATGGAAGTGGGAACACATTACTATGGATTTTGTTACGGGTCTTCCCAAGGTTTCTCAAGGCATAGATGCGATTTGGGTTATTGTTGATAGATTAACCAAGTCCGCTCATTTCTTGCCGATACGTGAGACTTATTCCCTTGAACGTCTTGCTAGTATGTACGTGAACGAGATTGTGAGATTGCATGGCATGCCAGTATCCATAGTTTCGGATCGTGACCCAAGATTCACTTCACGATTTTGGGTTAGCTTGCAGAAAGCTATGGGCACGGATTTACGATTCAGTTCAGCATACCATCCTCAAACGGACGGACAATCAGAGAGGACTATTCAAACTCTTGAAGATCTATTAAGACTTTGTGTCTTAGATCTCAAAGGGAGTTGGGATAAGTACCTACCATTGGTGGAATTCTCCTACAACAACAGTTATCAGGCGAGCATAGGTATGGCTCCATTTGAGGCGTTGTATGGAAGAAAATGTCGTTCTCCAGTATGCTGGGACGAGGTGGGTGAAGCAACATTGTTGGGACCAGAATTGGTACGCATTACTACAGAGAAGATCCAAACGATTCGACAACGTATACAAACGGCACAGGATCGACAAAAGAGTTATGCGGATCTTCATCGGAAGGACGTGGAATTTAATATTGGGGATCATGTATTGTTACGTGTTGCACCATGGAAGGGAGTTACAAGATTTGGGAAGAGAGGAAAGCTCAATCCAAGATTTGTTGGTCCATTTGAGATTCTTGAGCGAATAGGAAATGTGGCATATAGACTCGCATTACCTCCAAGCATGTCTCGTGTTCATAATGTTTTTCACATATCTATGCTTCGTAAATATGTTAAAGACCCGAACCACATTATTGAGTTAGAACCAGACGAGATAGCTGAAGATTTAACGTACGAGGAGGTACCTGTTAAGATCTTGGATAGGAAAGAGCATGTCCTACGCACGAAGGTTATACCACAAGTTAAGGTTTTGTGGAGAAACCATGCTATTGAAGAAATGACCTGGGAGTTGGAATCAGAAATGAAAGCGAGGTATCCTCACCTTTTTGAAACATCAGGTACGTACGTCAATTTCGAGGACGAAATTTCATAAGGAGGGGAGGTTGTAAGACCCCAACTTATTAATGAATAAAATCAAATTTTCTCTAAATATTATTGTGAATAATAAGGGGTTAATTTGATATAATACTTTGGTTATGGGTGAAATGTGCAAATTTTGCAAAATAAGCAAGTGGTTATAAAATATTTATTTTTGGTCGGTGAATATTCGGTTGGTCGTGGAATATTCTTGCTGTCGGGGAATATTCGTACGACGACGCAGCCTTGTGTGGGCCCCATAACGGAAAGCGATTGGATGAAGAAAACGACAAGTATAAGTTGTTTATAAATAACGGCGTAGTTGTTACCGTTAATACTGTTGGAATACCCGGTGGTTAAAATACAGTAGCACACGGTATTGCACCAATTATTGATTCTTACGTAAGAAGGCACTACTCAATAATTGTTACAGTAGTTATTATTCAATATTTTATTTTATTGATTCAATAATTGCTGCGTTGATATTTTATATTATTGTTGTTTCAATAATTGTTGCTGCACAGTATTTTCATTTATCAGATCAATAATTCATATTATTTGAATAATATTATTAGATAACATTATTGGCAATGTCTAGAAAGTTCTGTCTAAGGAGAGGTTTGGTCATCTAATTGCGCGCCAGTAAGGAGAAATCCTTATTGGAAAGCCCCCTCTTTCCTGGGAACGGCCTGGTTGTCATAAATGTGATTCTGTAATATTATTTGTGAATAATTAATTATTGATTCATATGATAAGGAAATATTTATTTTATGTGGATATAAATGAGGGATATATTTTTGTGGTTAAAAATGAAGGAGTTAATGTTGAGGTTTTTATCAGTATTTTTGTCGGAATGGAGGTATTAAAAATCAGGGTTTTTGAGATAGTTTGCGGGGGTTATAATTTTTAATCCGACCGTTGGATCGTGGTAATTTTTGGATATGTTATACATATATAAGTTGAGTATATGTCCACAAATTTTGAACCGTTAAAAATGAACGTATGATTTATTACGAATTTTACAAGATGACTGGTTCAGAAATTGTTGAATTTTCGGAGTTTATCATTTTGGTGGAAAATTCTAGAATTGGTGGGCCCCACTTGTGGTTGGTGAAGAAATGTGCTGAATTATATTTCAAATGTGGTGGGTGGGAATAGTAGCAGGTAAAGCCATCAGGTTGCAGGTCAAACCTACCAAAATTTTCCTATAAATAGAGGGCTAAGTTAGAATTGAAAATCACACCAGAAACAAGTTTTCTCTCTTTCTCTCTCTAGATTATTGAGTGTATTTTGTGAGTATTTAGATACTTTGAGAGTTTCTATTCATCAGAGCAAGTTTCTTTCAGCCTTATACCGGTATTCCGACCAGAAGTACTGATATTTTGAGGTAAGGGATATTATTTTCTTCTTAAATGATATTATTTTCTTCAATATCATTATGCTGAAATATTGATATGAGTTTTTATCAAATTTGGAACTTTTTGTGTCGGGGTTACTATTCACGTATACGGCACTATTCACGTATACGGCACTATTCACGAATACGGCACTATTCACCGAAAAATAAAATTTTTCCTTTTTGTCCAAGATGTCTATTATGGTTACTATCTTTGATTGTATCCATGTTTTGATCTTTATTTTTGAATTCTGCTTCACAATTGATTATTATGAAGTATTATTGATCTTGGATAAACTGTTATACGAATCCCTACTATTTGTCCTTCTGTCTCATTGGATTCGTTCTCTTTAAGATATTTTTCATCATCCTCAGTCCTAAATGATGATATTACTGAATATCTTTGGCCTGTAGTGCAAAGATGTATAATTACTTGATGAATATCTTTGGCCTGTAGTGCAAAGATGAACAGGTGTTGAGATGAACATGACCGACTGATGATACAAATGAATATCTTTGGCCTGTAGTGCAAAGATGAATATTTGGTTAAAGATGATTATTAATTGATGTTACAGGGATAAAATATTGATGATGGACTTTTAAATCTTAGAAGATAGTAGAATTCTTTCTCTACTTGACTCTTCTAATGGTTTGCTGTTTCCGCTGCAGTTGTTGATCTAAAACTTGTTGTCGATTATATTTTATCAGATTTTTCCCTGTTGAAGACTAACGATAATTTGTTGTATATTATCTTAGTCATAATATTCTTTACTGGGCTAGTTGAGCTCACCCTTTTCCTTTTTGTTCCATTTTTCTTCTCAGGAGGTGAGAACATAGCAGGATCTAGTCGGGGTATGAAGTAATGGTTCTAGAAAGATGTATTAGCAGTCCTCACTATTTCTGTAAAATAGTGTTTGAATAATTGTAATGAGGATTTATTTGAGTGTGGATATTGTCTAGAAGACAATATTTGTATTTAAACTCACAGTATGTGTTGTCGTATTTTGCACGACAATTATATTATTGAAGTTGTAGTTTGCTTTCTGTACCATGTATTTGGCGACTCAGAATGGGTGTTGTATACCTATTCTGGGGGCGTCACAACAACAATATTCATATTTAAATTGTTTATTGACCAAATTGTTAAAGAAAAAAAAAATAATTTGTAAACAACAAAATTTTGTTTACAATAGTAAAAAAATGATGGATATTAAATATAATTTTTAATTGTACGTAGGTAAAAATATCATTCAACACTACTTCTTTCTTATTCAATTATAATTTTTTAGATGAATCATTTACACTCATTCAGAGTTTAAAAATTATAAAATAAATTGTCTCGGTCAGATTCAGACCTAAATAAACAGTCACATAAGCTATATGTATAGGTGGCATTCTACATTGGGGGGGGGGGGTGAATATATATTCGGTTATAGTCGAATCGAATTGTCTATTTAATTATAACTGAACATCGAATTTTATACAATTTTACTATTCGAACAAGTATTCAAAATATGTACTAACCGAATAATTACATTATTCAATTATTCGGTATATAGCCGAAATATGAACACTATATTTTTACCAAATAAAAAATTTCATTTCAAATTTCACACTTGAGTTTCCAAATAACATTTAACCACAATATCCACAACCATAATAACTCATAAACTAGTTTAGTAATTTCAAATTAACAATACATAAGTACATAATCCATAATCCATAAAATAAAGTCTATCAAAATCTAATTAAAAATAGTATTTTTTTAAGTTTTTAATTTGATTAATCAGTTATATATTCGAATAATTTAATTTATATATCCGAAAAGAAAATGTATACCGAATTATAAAATGGCTACAACTGAATATATTTTATTCCTTTCTTGCTCAGCCCCTCAACTCGTTTAACATTTACATTTCAAAAGTATATATAAAACTAAACTATACGTACCATCTTTATAGTGTTGAGGTCATTCAATTTATAAAATAGCTTAAAATGAGAAATTATTTAATATTATGTTCTATCTGACATTATAATTCATGTCATTTAATATTAAATTTTTTTAGACAAAATTAACTTTACTCTTTTTTTAAAATGACCATAATATCCTATATATTCTATCCATTTAATTGAAAATTTTTGTTACATATCTGTTTCTACATTAATGTAACCGATTTACTCTCACTTTTTACCGATTTACTCACCTATTTGTCATTTCCCTCTCTCACATGAATTTCAAATAATTAATTTGCAGGCTATATTATCTGTTGTCCATAAATGAAAAAAAGGCAATCACATATAAAATCTGCAAACAAATAGTTGTATGTTTCATGATATTCAAATTTAAGTTAAAAAACAAATTTAAAAAATAAAATTATATATATATATATATATATATATATATATATATATATATATATATATATATATATATATATATATTCTGTAGATGTTCCAGTTTTGCATTTTATAGTATTATATATAACAAAAATAGTAAAATGCATACAACTTGTAGCAAATTTAACTCTTCAATATGACTTCTCTACATTTCACTTCCTCCCTCTAAAAATATTAAAAAAATTTATATAAAAAGGTTCACTTTTTGTCTTGAAATTTTCAATTATATTTTAGAAAAATTCACTTTCTTTCTCCAAAACTTTCACTTACTTCATTCCTTCTAAAATATAAATTTATTATTGACTTTTTAAACTCAACATGCAGTTCAAACCGAGTTTATACAAAGTTTATAATTAATTGTTCATCATTTTTTGATGTATAAATAAATTTAAAATATGTTATTATTGGTAAAGGTATAATAGTCCAAACGATATTTTTTTATCCAATCCTTTAATTAATCTTGAACAAAACAAACATAAGATGAGATTATTTTAAATTATCCCATGAATAATATCATAAAAAATAAATATATGATTAGGATAGTCTTAACATTATATAAATTATAATTTCGAGATTATAATCATTACAAACAAACATGTTTATATGGATGCATACGATTACTTCACTAGCTTTTTCCATAGTTGATAGTTCTCACCATTTATATTAATCCACGCGTGACAGAATTAATTTGCCACAACCTCTATAATTATATATAGCATCAAAATTAGTGTTCTAGTTAGGGGTGAACATTGTGCGGTTTGGTACGGTTTGAAGCCCAAATCGCACATGAAAATCGCTTGTGATTGGTGCAGTGCGATTTCATTTCGTGCGGTTTCGATTCCAAAACATATTGAAACAACAAAATATTTATGCAATTTAAATTAACAATTTAGCATCACACAATATTAAATATCAATTTGATAACACACACAACTTTACTTATAGTGTTTTGTCTAAACAAAAGCTAAATATAATAGAGTAATATGATGTAAATTATTAGAGTAAAATATAGTAGAGTAAACAAAAGCTAAATATAATATTTACTACTCTACTCTTAGTAACAATATGCTGTAATAATTTATATGCTACTCTACCATATTACATCCTATTTTTACTAAAAGTAGCTCAATTATATTACAGTATATTGTTAACAAAGATCATATTATGGTAATATTACAATCATAATACAAAGATTCAGAAATATTATAGGCTACTCTACTAACATGGTGTGATTTCGATTTTATGCGTGCGATATTTTGGCTAGTAACTAAACCGGAACCGTAAATTTGATTTTTCAACCCACCTAAAATCGCCATGCACATACGCCGCCGGAACTGTTGGTGCAGTTTCGATTCTAATTTAGTTTTTCGCTCAACCCTAGTTCTAACTTGCACGCGGATGTACAATAAATATTAATTACTCTTTCCCTTCTATATATATTGAGAACTTTTAAGTTAATTATATTTAAGAATTTTTTTACAATTTAAAATTGATATAAATTATATTTATATTTTGAACAAATTAACAAAAAATGACAATGCATGACTACTCTTTTTTGTGTGATCAGTTTAAAATATTAAATATAGTTGAATTACTGATCACATTGAACTAAAAATTTAAAATATAACTCTAATTTTAGAATGAATCGAGTTTTTCTCAATTAAGATAGTCGGGAGGGTGACAAGGTATGTCAAGAAGTAATTTAAAAGCGTAAAATCCAAATACATTTTATAGTTATATGATTATTTGGAGCAGACGCATATTTTATAATTTTAAACTATGGACTTTTTATCCTTGGAAAGTTGTCAGGAAGTATTTAAAAATTAATGTCAAACTTATTAATTTAAACAACGTACCTAGATAGTTAAAAGGTGTCACTTGAACCACACCGTCGCAAGGAATTAATGTACTGTACTACTCCAATACATTGACATACAGTAGTCAATTAATGTTGTTGTTTTTTTTGATTATGTTTATCACATGCTTAATGACAAAATACATAATCAGAGAATTAAACTCATTCATTTCTATAATAAACCCACCATTAGATATTTAGATGGGAAACACCTTTGCTTAATTACTCTACCTTGTTAAAATTAGTGGAATTAACGCCGCTGACCCACCATTAATTTGATTGGCAGCACTAAACGCAATTAATCCTACGCCCACCTTTTTTTACTACTACCTCGCTAAATTAAACCACCTAGCATGCGGTTATAATTAATTGGAAGGCTTAGTCAATGTATCCTACAACTAATACTTCCTTCATTCCTATGTTTTAGGGAGTTTAAAATTTCTAATATATTTGACGTTAACAAATTTCTATGAATTATAAATTATAATTATTTTTTCTATTGCCCTCAAGTATCTGTCTGTCTCATTTATCTAGACAACTTTATACATATTTCTTTTATTAATGTAAGGATAATTGTAAAACTCTCTAAAATAAGTCACTTATTTATAAATGGAGGGAGTAGTTGTTAAGCAATTAAAATCAAAGTTGATTCCTCTACTGTTCCACATTCATCAGCTGTACGTGCATGTATATATCTTTAGAGAAAAATAAAAGCGAGCAAGGAGAAATTAGCATAGGTTAAAATGAATTTAATTAAATATTTAAATATGAGAATGCGGTTTAATTGTCAACTACAAAAATATATGTTGAATGTATAGAAGAAGTAGGCCAGTATTTGTTGTCCTTATGCAGCCCCTCTTTTTTCTTTTTTATTTATATTATTGGTGCGTTGACAAAATGGTGGATTATTAATTAGGAGGGAGGGAGGGAGGGAGGGAGTAAGGGAGGGAGGGAGTATCTACATGGGTAGGCGAGGTGGGAGGGAGTTATTTAACACTTTGGCCTCACCTATATATACCATTAACCCCGCCAGTTATCAACACTGATCTCGTCTTTCCTATCTTCCTCTCTCCTATATAGTACTATTATCTTTTCTGTTTTTCATGTCTTCTGGATTCTTATTTAATTTGTCCCTATAGATATATCCTAAGTTGTTTTTAATTCTCTTCAATGTTTAGGTTTTGTTCATTTTATTTCTTCTTAATAACTTAAATAATTATTATGACCAACACAACAAAGCCAATAATAAGGTTCATGCTTCATATGGCCTACGACAGAGGCTGACAGAAAGCTAGTTCAAACAATCCTAACCAAACCCTAAACTTAATTATCTTTTCTTCAATATTCTTTGGTTTCTTTATTTCTCCATTATTTATAAGTTTATATTAACTAGCAAAGTAATGGATTGTGGAAAGAAGAATATTATTCTCAAGACATGGGATCGTTGTCGATCCTTCCCCAGAAGCCGAGGAAAATGTTTAGCCACGCTGCTGCCAATATATATAGCTAGCAGCAGGCGGCGGCCATGCAAAAAAGAAGAGGATAAGAGGAAAAGTAAGTGCCAAGTTGCTCCGGCGGGATGTATTTGGGTGTATGTGGGACCGGAGAGACAAAGGTTTGTGATAAAAACGGTCATCCGTTATTCAAGATGTTGCTAGAAGATGCGGAGATGGAATATGGGTATTGTAGTGAAGGTCCTATTTTGCTTCCATGTGACGTTGATCTCTTTTACAAAGTCTTAGCAGAGATGGATAGTAAAGAGATTGATGAGGAGAAGAAGAAGTATGGTAGATCAACATCATTTGGCTTTGCATACGGGTCATGCACTCCTTTCAGTCCGACCCGTCGCCCCACTAAAACAAACATGGCAGCTGAGGGTTTAGGTTCATATGGCTTTCTCGGTTGATTAAGATGAACTAAGATATCATGGTTGTTTGTTTATATGTGAATGAATGAGACTGATGAATTTGACTGAATAAGTCATTCAAAAACGATTATATTACTAATAATATACTCAGTAAAACATTGTTCATAAGTTTATATTTAGTTTTTTTAGATATCATTATTAATTTATTTATAATTACATAATAAATTTGTTCATAATAGTCTAAAAGATTAATTAAAATAGTGAAATACAAATATTTTAGACAAACAGTTATTAAACACATCATTTTATTTTATATTCAGAGCTTTTTCATTCAAATTTTCTTATATATACATTCATAATTTTTCATTTATCAAATAACACCTTACGCTCTGTTTCTGAGTTTTAAAATGGACGGAAAAGAAAAGAAATAGACGGAAAATTTAAATTTTCTTTCTAATTCTTATGTTTCTGAGTTTTTTAATAAACGGAAAAGAAAAGAAATGGATAGAAAACTTAGCCACTTTTCCTGCCAAAATTTTCCGTCCAAAATTGACATGATTTGGACGGAAAAGAAATTAGAATAAGTAATATTTTTATAATTCTCATATTATCCTCAACTTTTAATATAATAAATTTTAAATTACAACCCATGTTCTCAATTTTAAATTTTTTATCCTTTTCCATTAAAAACTCAGAAACAACACAAAGGAAAACTTTAAGTTTTCTATTCTTTTCTTTTCTGTTCTAATTTAAGTTTTCTTTTCTTTTCAAAACTCAAAAACAGAGTGTTAGTCTAGTTGAAACCGTACATTCCAAAAGTGTTAATCAATAATTAAGTATCTAGGAGCAAACGTTAATTTGATGTTAAATTAAGAAGATATTTGAAACTTGGTTTGCAATCCCAACATCTTTTTTTAAAAATTTGTAATTTGCGTATTTTCTACGATGCGTTGACCTATTTATCTTTTGGCATGTTTTGTAAAAGAGAAGTGAAGTCACATCCATCCACATAAGATTCGTAACATAAATGATCACATTAAACCCAAGTCCAATCCTCCAAATATGGGGCAATTAGATCCAATTTTTACGCAGACCAATTAACTTCTACTTTGCACTCATTACAAAAAATTTGGTGGCAGAATAATAATAGGTTGTTAAAAAAGGTGACTAGTAATGAAACCCTAAACAGCCATGTTGGGCTGGGCTGGGCACACCCAAGGGCGGGCTATCATGTGATCCAGTAAGGAGTTCCTAAGAAATGCATAATTTTTATTTAAAGTTTGAGCTTTCTGAACAAAATAAATAGGAACCCCCTGATATCTTTATTCATTGCAATGAAGTCATAAACTTGAAAAATGAGAATGATTTAGACTGGAGTGGACTAGAAATACAATAATCCATTGAGTAAAAAGATTAAGCAGCTGGATACAAAGCATTAAGCATTTTTTATTAATTTATAAGAAGATTAATTTCCAAGAACATAATCATATGGACCAGCTGTTTAAAGAATTTAACCAACTCCCAAAACCTAACATGAGGGGAGGGGAGGGGAGGGGAGGGGCGGGGCCTACTCAACTTTTGTATACCTTAGTTATGCAACTACAACATTAACACTGGATGCAAGAATTACTTCAACTTAAGCCAGAAGGTGATCTGTAAAGCAAACTCTTTAAGACTTTGATTGATTGGGAAGATCCATTACCACTTTGTCATTTCACTTCTTGCAACTTTTCCTCGTCCTCCTATCTATCTCCATTGTTCGGGAGTGTTTTCCCGACCCTCTTTTGTTCTGAAGGCTTGGGTCGGGTCAAAGGAGGTCGGGCTCGTATGTTCAGAGATGTAAGATCGGGGTCGGTTACCCGATCCCAATAGGCTGGGGCCCGTGGTCATCGTGAGGGTTGAGTTCGGGCCTGTTGGGTTGGGCTATTGGTTTGGGCCTGAGCGTATGAGCAGTCCACATGCAGAGTTGGTGCGACAAGGAGTTTACGTGATCAAGGGCATCAACCCTAATCCTACGTCAAACTCTGGATGTAGTGATGGAAAGGGATTTCACTTGCACTTTTTAAGGAGATTGTGTTGGACCCAAATATGGTAGCTAACATATTTAGGAGTCCTACTCTAATCCAAAGAAGAGGATACCAATGTGGTGGGAGTTCTATAAATACAAGGCCAAGGTTACAATTAAAAGGTAAGATCTACTTTGAGCACTAAACATATAAACCTCCATTGTTAAACCTTGTGAACGGCCTGTGCTTATTCTCACACCGGAGCTATCCCCCGGCGGTACGGCCGTCAAGCTTCTGTGTGATCTGTTATTGTGCAGGATTCAGCGCGTGGATTTTGTGATTGGACGCGCGGACGAACTTGGCGTTAACATTGGCGCTAGAAGGAGGGCTCTTCTTTGCAACCACAAATACTTTTCTTCGGCAGCAATCATGACGAGTAGAGATAATATCGCTGTCTCGGAAAGAGCCAAGACCCAGCAGTCCCACCAAACAACTCAGGCGAGGGGGTCAGTGAAGGACCGACTGGGGTCTAAAATACAGGAGGTAGAAGAGTTACCAGTCCATGATCTTCGGCGGAAGCTCTTCCCCGAGAGTCAACACACGCCTCATCAGGCGAGTCAGGCCGACGAGAGGCACTCTCAAGCCCTCGTGAGGCAAGACCGGGGAGCAGGAAGCCGAGACCAACGAGAGTTTCTTTTGCAGAAGAGACTGAACCAGAATAAAGATGCCATGTTGGCGCTCCAGCTGCAACGATTGGAGTTGGAGAGACAGATGGCCAACATGGTCGGGGATCAAGAAGTGAGTTCCAGAAGGCGTAGGAATCGAAGCCGGTCCCGATCGCCTCGGCGGGGGGAGGCAAGAAGAGAACAGAGCAGGCACCGGAGTCGCTCTAGAGATGGAAAGAGCAGAGGGAGGAGTCCTTCAGCCGGGCGCCGATCAGAACACCGAGGCAGGACGGGGCAGATAGAAAGGGAAGCGTCTCCTGATTATGGGAGGGACAAACCTCGATCGTCCCCTCATAAGGAAGGATCCGACCCCCTTACCCGGAGAGTGTCTGAATTAGAAAGGTTGCTAGGGACAAAAAACTCGACGGGGACATCTTCGGCAGGTTTAGGATCTCCCTTTTCGCCCGAAATCAACCGGGTGATAGCCGATCCAAAGAAGAAGATGCCTCCGATGGAGACATACGACGGATTGGGAGACCCCTACGACCACTCGGATGGATATGATCGCCTGATGTCGTACTATGGACATTCGGATGCAGCCAAATGCCACATGTTCGCTACAACACTTAAGAAGAGTGCCAGGGAGTGGTTGGGAACCCTGGCACCAGGATCAATCGGGTCATGGAACGATCTTCGTGAAAAATTCCATGCTCGGTTCGGCAGCAACCGAAGACGAGGGAAGATCACGGCGTCCCTCATGCAGGTACGGCAGAAATCAGACGAGACCCTAAGTCAGTTCGTCAAACGATTTAGAGAGGCAGTGGGATCTGTAGCGGAGCTCAATTCCCCACAAGCACTGGGATTTTTTACGACCGGCTTAGACATCGGGAGATCTAAGAAGCTGGTAAAGGATTTGGTGATTAACCCTCCGGCAGACTTGACCGAGGCCTTTCATCGGGCAGAAGGGTTCATCGCTATAGAGGAAGCTTTGGGAAATTTCAAACCACACCAACAACCATACGAGAAAGCTAAAGATCGGGAAAAACCGACCTACCAACGTTCGGACAATAACCAGTGGAAATCAGACCGAACGGAAAAGAAAAACTTCAATGGGGGAGGTTCAGGTAGCAACCGGCCTCCACTACCCAATCGTAACGTCAGCAAGGTCTATACTCCCCTCACCGCGGATCGGTCGAAAATCCTGCAGGAAATGAAAAGCCAACCATTCTACGAGCCATGCCCCAGGCGAACTAAGCCCGGAAAGCGTGGTCGGGATAAGTATTGTGAATACCATCAGAGTACCGGACACTCGACCGAAGCATGCGTTAATCTGATGGATATGATCGAGAAAAATGTCCAAAACGGACAACTGTTACAATACGTGGCAGGCCGGGGAAATGCCGAGGTGCCCAGAGAGGAGACCGCAGATCAGATCCCGGATACCCAGGCGCCGCAAAACCCCCCAGCCAGAGGTGTAGTTGATGTCATTTCGGGGGGTTCCGTTAGACGGGTATCGGGAAGAAAAAGAAGTGGGACTCTGGAAGCAGTGCTATCTGTTTCGAGGTCAACCCCTAGAAAGGATCGGGCATATCCGGGAATGTCTATCTCATTTACGGACGAAGACTACCCGACAGATCTCATTGAGCCCCACGATGGTGCTTTGGTAATAACGGCTCAGGTCGGGATAGTGGATATGAAAAGAATGATGATAGATAACGGGTCTTCGGTAGACATCCTGTATTCCCACGCCTATCAGAGGTTAGACCTGCAAGGGAAGAAGATGGATTTGGGAGGGGAAGGCCCCTTGTACGGATTTAGTGGAGATCCGGTGCTTGTGTTGGGCACCATCGAGATGCCAGTCAAATTTGGTACGACACCTAATCAAGTCGAAATAGTGGTGAAATTTTTTGTCGTCCAAATAGACTCGGCATACAACGCGATCCTCGGAAGGCCTACCTTGGCAGCCCTGCAAGCAGTAACATCAATACCCCATTTTAAAATCAAGTTTCCAACACCGAACGGGATCGGGGAGGTAAAAGGTGACCTAGATATAGCCCGAAGGTGTTACCGAAACAGCTTGATTTCTTCAGGGGTCGGGGTCTGTAAACAAAAACAGACAATGGCCATTGAGATCGAACCATTCACGGAGGGAAGCACGGAGCCACTTGCTCTTCCGGCCGAAGAAACTGATGATGTAGAATTGGTACCTGGGCAGGAAGACAAAATAATAAAGATCGGGTCGGGGTTATCAGAACCCTTCCGGACCGGGCTGATAGAATTACTCCGAGTCTATGCCGATATCTTTGCATGGGAACCCAGCGACATGCCGGGGGTAAGTGAATCAGTGGCTCTACACCGGCTACACGTGGACCCGGAAAAGAAACCGGTCATACAGAAGCGGAGGATTTTCGCCCCAGAAAGGCAAAAAATCATCGACGAAGAGATCACCAAGCTCCTGGAGGCCGAATTCATCTTCGAGATTGATTACCCGGAGTGGTTGGCCAACGTGGTATTGGTCCAGAAGCAAAATGGGAAATGGAGGTTGTGTATTGATTACACAGATCTAAACAGGGCGTGTCCGAAGGATTTCTACCCTTTGCCCAATATAGATCAACTGATCGACGCCACGTCGGGATACGGTATGTTGAGTTTTATGGATGCATTCTCTGGGTACCACCAGATTTCGATGAACAAGGAAGACATCCCGAAGACAAGTTTTATCACACATCGGGCGATATACGCATACAGGAAGATGACCTTCGGGCTATTAAATGCCGGGGCAACTTATCAACGAATGATGAACCTGGTGTTCACGAAGCAATTGGGGAGGAGCATGGAGGTCTACGTAGACGACATGATCGTTAAAAGCATGTCAGTCCGCAAACATCTTGAAGATCTGGAGGACTGTTTCGAGACGGTCCGAAAGCGCAAGCTAAGGCTAAACCCGACCAAATGCACTTTTGGGCTGGGATCGGGTAAATTTCTAGGATACTTGGTCAGCAAAAGGGGAATCGAAGCAAACCCAGAGAAAATCCAGGCAGTCCTGGATATGAAATCACCAAAGTCATACAAGGATGTGCAGAGACTAACGGGTCGGATTGCGGCCCTACGAAGGTTCGTCTCTAAATCAGCTGAAAGGTGCCTTCCATTTTTTGACACCCTGAAAGGACCCACGAACAAGAAAAGCTTCCAGTGGACCTCAGAATGTGAGGACGCGTTCCAAGGGATCAAACGATATCTTTCTTCGGCACCTCTGCTGATGAAACCAATCCCTTCAGAACCCCTATATCTTTATCTGGCGGCGAGTTCGATGGCAGTGGGGGCGGCATTGGTTCGGGTCCAGGGAGGAAATCAGTTCCCCGTGTACTACGTCAGCCACGTACTTCGGGACGCAGAACTCCGATACCCGAACCTGGAAAAATTCGCCTATGCCTTAATCATTGCAAGCAGAAAACTTCGGCATTATTTCCAGGCTCGGGTGGTGGTGGTGTACACTGATCAGCCGTTGAAGAAAATTCTACACCGACCTGAGGTTTCTGGAAGACTGGCGGCATGGGCAATGGAGCTAACACAGTTCGCGATAGAGTATCATCCCCGAACGGCAATCAAAGGGCAGGCCCTAGCAGACTTCGTCGTGGAATGTTCGTTTTCGGAGCCAGATGTGGGATCGGTGGCCGAAACACAACCCATAAAGACTTGGCCGATCCGACAATACAATAGCAGATGCCCTGGCCAGACTGGCGACAACCGATGCCAACTCCTTCAACGGTTCGGTATATCTAGAGACATTGGAGCAGCCTAGTGTCTCAAAAGAGGAGACATTATGTGTTGATCGGCTAGACTGTTGGCTTACGCCCTACATCTGTTATCTAGCTGACGGAACCTTACCATCAGACCGCATCCTAGCAAGAAAGATCAAGCATCGAAGTTCGAATTTCGTACTGATTGATGGAGATTTGTATCGAAGGGCCTTCAGCTCTCCCTTACTTAAATGTTTAACACCGTCAGAGGCAATCTACGCACTTCGAGAGGTACATGAAGGGATCTGTGGAGACCACATGGGCGCCAAGTCACTGGCGAATAAAATTCTAAGACAGGGGTATTACTGGCCAACCATTTACACAGAGGCCAAGGAACTCGTCAAAAAGTGTCCCAAGTGTCAACTGAACAGCAACATCCCGCATCAACCCCCCGAAGAACTCTACTCGGTCTTATCCCCGATCCCCTTCGCAGTATGGGGAATCGACATCCTAGGACCTCTGCCGAAGGCCAAAGGGCAAGTCAGCTTTATAATAGTGGCTATCGATTACATGACAAAGTGGGTCGAAGCCAAACCACTGCAGAAGATTACCGAACAGGAATGTCTTAAATTTGTGAAAGAAGGAATAGTTTATCGGTTCGGCATCCCGATGGCTGTAGTATCGGATAACGGTAGACAGTTCGTGGGGTCAAAGTTTGAAAGCTTCCTGAAAGAGTTGGGAATTCAACACCGGAAGACTTCGGTTGCCCACCCTCAGTCAAACGGTCAAGTGGAAGTGACAAATCGAACCCTACTCAACGGGATAAAAAGAAGATTGGATGAACTGAAGGGTCGGTGGCCCGAGGAACTGCTTAGCGTTTTGTGGGCATACCGGACGACCCCGAGGACAACCACTGGAGACTCCCCTTTCCGACTGGCCTATGGGACTGATGCACTCATACCAGTAGAGATCGGGTCACCCACTCTTCGGGTCAGCCAGTACAAAGAGCTCTACAACGAGGAAGGTCTGAAAGTAAATCTGGACCTGCTAGACGAGGCCCGTGATGCTGCGGTGTTGAGGTTGGCCCTTTACCAACAGAAGACAGCCCGACACTATAACCAGAAGGTCAATTTGAGGAGGTTCGAGGTAGGAGATTTGGTGCTTCGGGAGGCAGAGGCATCAACCCCCCAGAACACAGGAAAATTAATGCCTAACTGGGAGGGGCCTTATGAGATAGTAGAAGTGCCGAAGCCAGGGACTTACCGGCTTCGAGCAATGGATGGGTCGGAAGTAAAGAATACATGGCATGCTGGAAGACTTAGGAGATATTACCAGTAAATACATGCCTGTTCTTTCCCGATAATAATGTAATTTATGCAATTTATCAATGAAAGGAAAACTTCTCTCAAGAGAAACGTTTGTACTTCATTTTAATCTTGCACTGCTTTACCAATCATATAAGCTTCGAGCGTAAAACGATCAGACGGTTCGAGAGAGCTTAACTGGTTGATAAACGCCATAAGTATAACTGATTGACAAAGCTACACATCCGATCATATAAGCTTTGAGCGTAAAACGATCAGACGGTTCGAGAGAACTTAACTGGTTGATAAGCGCCACAAGTATAACTGATCGACAAAAGTTACAAATCCGAGACAGTACGCTTTAGACATAAATTGACCAGACAGTCAGAAATGACCTAACTGGGCGATAAAAGTAAAGTTAAACTGATCGAGATAACTACTTAGAAAGTTTTTGTCTTCATTTGTATTCACAAAGTTTTACAATTCCCGATCAGATGAGTTTCGGGTACATACACCGTCGGCTTCACCGGTCAGGTGAGTTACAAGACTTAGAAAAGAAAAATTACAACTATGAAAAGCAGATACTAAAAAGAACTATGGTAAGTCATCATCGGCCTCGGCCTCCTCATCGGAAGAGTCAAGGATCGAGGCATCCAGGCCGGCATCAACAAGCTTCGCTCTCGCTTTTTCCCGATAGGCCTCCACCCCTTCACCAAACTGGGTCATGATCTTATCGGTCAAAGCAGGCGATTCTTCGTATTCCTTGATGGCAGCTTGTTTGAGGGAGACCTGTTCGGCCATCAAGGTGTTGTTCGCTTGGATCAAAGTCCTCAGCTGAGCATGAACCTCAGTGAACTTCCCCTCGAGGGCCTCCAGATTCCCCACCAGGGCTCTATTCTCTTCGGCCATCAACTCCTTGTCATGCACCAGCTTCTTGGCATGATCGTTGAGACCGACGAACTCTTGTTGAAGTAGGGAATTTTGTTCTTCGAGTTCAGCAATCCGACGATTAGCCTGGGATACTTTATTCCTGGTATCGGCATGAAGATCCCGCTCCCTCCTCAGCTCCGAATCCCGACCCGATAATTCGGCTTGGAGAAGCTCCACGTCGGTTCTCAGCTGGACCTCTCTCTTGGTGGATCGGGCAAGAGGAGCGATAGCTCGAGCAAGGATGGCGTTGGCCTAAATACACAGGCGAATTGGTCAGACAGCAAAAAAAAAAAAAAAAAAAAAATGAATGAAGACATATATACAAATGAGGATAAATACCTGAGTCTGGGCTCGGAGATAGGTAACCAGAAAATCCTCTGACGAAAAGTTCTTGAACCGTTCATCATCACCGGAAAGCTTGAATTGATCAAGCAAGTGGAATGGGAATTTGTCAGCTGGGCTCTTCGGCCAGCAGGTGGTTGGGGATCCTCCGGAAGAGCTAGCCTTGGACTTCGGGGAAGAAGCATTGATCGGGGCAACGACCTCCTCGGCATGGGAGGGCCCCTCGACCAACCGCGGCTTCTTCGAAGCGGGCTCCAGAAGCTGATCTGGAGTACCCTCCGAATCTTCGGCCACCGTCACTATGATCGGAGTTGGAGGAGTTGATTTCAGAGCAGGCTTCGGCGGGGGCGCGACAATGGCCTTGGGGGGAGCTCGAACAGAAGGTCTTTTCTTCGACTTCTTTAGCAAAGCCATCTTCTCGGCCCCCTTCATCTGCAACACACTTTTCGTGGAAGCATCAGCCTTGGAAGGTTCGGGAAGAGGGCCAGTTGACGAACCGACAGACATTTCGGCAATTAGAACAGCCTCGTCTGAAGGAGAGTCGTCAGCAGCTGGGAGATGGATTGGCTCGATAAGGATCGGCAATGGGGACAGGGCCTCTTCAGTATTGTTTGGCTTGAAGATGGTCACTACAGCATAAAATAAAAGGATCATTATGAAAGTCGAAGCAAAAGATCGGGTGAATAAGAAAACAAGGTCGGATAGATTAACTTACAGCCGTGTTCGTAGAGCCAGGATTCGTTGGACACGATTCCTAGACCCCAATTAGTCTGCCTCAGAAGGGCGTAAAACTTCTTGAAGGCTGCCGAACGACTCTTCGGAAATTTGTTGACCTTCATGGGGACATCTTCGGGACCGGCCCAGTTGGGGAGAAGGTTAAGATCGGTTCCCCTCATGAAGAACCATTGTGAATGCCACCCCTTGTTGCTGGATGGGGTCTTCACGAAGGTGTCCCGTCCAGGAACACGGTTCAGATGGCGAAGGCCGGGCTCCTTTGACCGACCCACCGAGAACAGGACGAAGAAGAAATCCAGCCCGGGGGTGATGCCAGCCTCCTGGCAGAGGGCGATGAAGCTGATCAGCTGGATATAGGAGTTGGGAGCCAACTGGGAGAACCCGATCCCTACCAGGCAGAGGAAAGAGGAGATGAATTCGTGGAGGGGGAACCGAACCCCGTACCTTAGGGCATACAGATGGACGGCTACCCAATCGCCCTCGGGTCGGTGGTACATCCTCTCGCTGGCCTCAGGAACCCGAAGCTTGTATTCTTTGGGGATGTTGAATAAAGTTTGGATGTCCGACAGTTGTGAGTGGGTGATGGAAGATTTGGTGTTGATGACTGCGTAGTCGGTTTCCGAAGCGTAGAATTGGCGAATTTTGGTTTCGGTGTTCTCCACTGAGAGTTCAACCGGAGTAGCCTCCAGCTCGATTTGGAGAAGGTCACCGGAGTTAAGAGTGGGAGTGCCGGCTGCTATGGTTGGTAGAGGACGAGGATCGCTGGAATCAGCCATTTATGGTGGGAAGAAGGAAAGAGAGGTACAAGACAAGAGCTTAGTGGAGAAATGGCACGAACTGAAGAAATCTGGAAAAATGAGTGTCTCGCCGGAAATCGCTCTTGCCGGAAAAGTTCGACAGAGATTCAAAATATTAAAGGCTCGAAAAAGTGACGCTGCTGTATGTTGGGGGGCTTATATAGCCCGTCTGGCACGGCTTCCAAAGGCGGCTATTTATGGCAGGTGGGCCCAGTTGTGAGAAAACGTGTACTAACTCGCGGACCGAGGAGAAACCGTTTGGGTTCCCGAGACAACTCACCATTATGGCGTGACTATCCGAATTCATGTCCTTTCAAGTCTCGTGTCATAAATATCTTATAACAAGAGACTGGGGGGCAATGTTCGGGAGTGTTTTCCCGACCCTCTTTTGTTCTGAAGGCTTGGGTCGGGTCAAAGGAGGTCGGGCTCGTATGTTCAGAGATGTAAGATCGGGGTCGGTTACCCGATCCCAATAGGCTGGGGCCCGTGGTCATCGTGAGGGTTGAGTTCGGGCCTGTTGGGTTGGGCTATTGGTTTGGGCCTGAGCGTATGAGCAGTCCACATGCAGAGTTGGTGCGACAAGGAGTTTACGTGATCAAGGGCATCAACCCTAATCCTACGTCAAACTCTGGATGTAGTGATGGAAAGGGATTCCACTTGCACTTTTTAAGGAGATTGTGTTGGACCCAAATATGGTAGCTAACATATTTAGGAGTCCTACTCTAATCCAAAGAAGAGGATACCAATGTGGTGGGAGTTCTATAAATACAAGGCCAAGGTTACAATTAAAAGGTAAGATCTACTTTGAGCACTAAACATATAAACCTCCATTGTTAAACCTTGTGAACGGCCTGTGCTTATTCTCACACCGGAGCTATCCCCCGGCGGTACGGCCGTCAAGCTTCTGTGTGATCTGTTATTGTGCAGGATTCAGCGCGTGGATTTTGTGATTGGACGCGCGGACGAACTTGGCGTTAACATCCATATTACATTTCAACGTATGCAGACATATGGAATAAGAGAAAAATAAAAAAGTGGAGTATAATTTTATCTTAACACTTAAAAGTTACACACTAATTGAAATACAATTTCGTCGACATTTATATTATTTTTCTCTTTCTTGTAAAAGTAAATGACCGGTAAAACCATTTTCGTTGTCATAGCGCTATCAAACATTCGAAAAAATACCCTCAAACATTCCAAGTCTAATACACAAAGTTAATAAGAGAACTTTATGTTTATGTTGTTGAAATTATTACACTCAATACATTCACACATAACCTACAAAGTGCAGAGAACATAAATATATATATATAGAAAGGATCAAGAGTAAACTCTTAAGTAGTATAACTCCCTTAAATAATAGAATTGTATCAAAACTACGTCGTTTTGATACAATTCTATTATTTAAGGGAGTTATATTACTTAAGAGTTCTACTCTTGATCCTCTCCCATATATGTGTGTGTGTGTGTGTGTGTGACAAGTGAAAAAGGAAGGGACATGAAATTGCACTTCTTCAACTACCCTTTTGATACAAATAATCATACTATTCCTCCTCCTCCTCCTCCTCCTAAGTTGAGATTGGCTAGCATGAAGTGCCTTTGGACGTCAATAAAATAAATTATAATAAAAATAAATAACACATAATAATCAATCACAACAATGAAGAAAATATTCCGGAAAGAATTTTTCCACCATTACAAACCCCAAATTAATTTATAGCGTCTTTAAATATCCATTAACTCCTCAAAAATCTTCATGGCAGAAGCTGGCAAACCAAGAAGCACATTAATGCTTTTCCTCTGTTTTCCGTGGGAGAGGAACAGAATCACTTCCTTCTCTGGCAGTGCCACTGGCCCTGATAAAATAGGCTCGCCCCACCCGAAATCGGTGGTGTGGAAAGCTAGTCTAGACCAAGTAGTAATCAAAAGTGTTGCGGCCAAAGAAGGCCTGGCTCTGGTCACTTCAAAATAGTCTATGGCTGATCTCATGTAACTGTCGGTAACCAAATTAACTGCCTCCTGAACTAACTTAACGGTAAACCCCAACGGATTCTCCACCAGCTCCCCTGAACTACACAGAGAATTTGTTAGCACAATGCCATTGCCAAAGTACCCTTCTGGTAATGGTGGATTGAATCTAGAACGTCCGTCGACAGCAAAGAGGAGCTTTGTTTGTTGCTCAGGACTCAGTTTCAAGGCTTGACTTCTAGCTCTCCAAACAAATGCTGAAAGGGCTTCAAAAGTGGTGCACTTTGTGAGGGTGACATCTTCAAGGGCTTTGTTTTTGAGGTGTTGGAGTTTTTCAGGATCAAAACAAAAAGACCTGTAGAGCATTTCTTCTTTGTAAAGATTGGCAGTGTCTGATACGTCTTCGATTTGAGCGAATTCGTGGTGAGGGAATTCAATATTGGGTGGGTTTCTGGGTTTGAGTATGCTTCTGTCTAGAAATGGAGGGACTTTTAGAGGTAAGCCTCTCGCAATTTCACCCCATGAGTTGACAAATTCCATAGCACCAAGCCCATCAAACATACAATGGTTCAAGCATAACCCGAGAACAAATCCTCCACATTTGAATTTTGTTACCTGGAAAATTAATTAATTTACCGCTGCTTAATTAGTATCAAGAAAGAAAAAGTGCTGTGCGTATATATATATATATATATATGTATTGCCTCTGTCCAAAATTAAATGCGATTGTTTTTTGTTTTTTTTTTGGTTGTTGTTGTGCGAAAAGCATACTTATGCCTGCCTTAAATACACACCCCTGACATTCATTTTGGGACAAAGGGAGTATCACTTGCTTTTGCTTAGAATTTGGGAAAAAAACAAGTAACCTGAGCCACCAGAGGAGGAATCTCTAGTATGTTTCTGGCCCCGGGAACGTCGTAAACTAGCTTTCCAAGAGTGACAGGATCAGGCTTTGTATTGTCACCAATCTCTTCCAAGGCACAGTTAGCTTCCGCCTCGACAAAAACAGCACCTTCTCCGCTGCAATCTATTATCAGCTTTCCCTCCGGGCTGATTGTCAGCCGCCCGGCAAGCGGGTAATAGTGAACCAGAACCTTTGCCAAGGCATCCTTAATCACCTCCACGGCATTCTCATTTCCTCTATCCTCCGACTTGAAGCAGTAAATTGTACGGACAATTACCGCAATGTTCTGATCAAGATTTGACAGAAAGTATAGACCCTTTTTAATCTCCTCCGCGGGAGGAGGAACTAGACTTGCCTCTCCTTGCTTCACAACTAGTTCAAACATATTGGTACCCGAATTCTCCATTATAAGAAAAACCTGAGTTAGAATCAAAGAAATAATATTTAATGCAAGTAAGTGAATGCAGGGGAGATATTGTTAAGAGTTCGGTGCATCATGCATGCAAATGCAGTAGCAATAAACAGGAGATGGGACTTAATTTTACCATACCTGCAATGCAATGCGCACAAGAGTTGATGCCTGTATTGTACAATTTGATGGAGGAAAACAAGAATATTATTAGAATGTATTCCTGGGAAGAGTTTAGAGGAGTTATTATATAGGGGAAAAGGTGGCTTAATAATAATTGACAATTTTAAGTTTTGGTTAACAAAGATGTGGTCATGAAAGGGACAGACAGGGTCTGCTACATGTTTGGAGCTTGCTCGTACGCAATGCTATTTTAATGTATGTCTATTTTTTTTCTCTTACAGAGAGAGAGATTTTCAAACATTGCGATTGGAAGAATCAGCTAATGTCATAAGGGGGTGATGGTGGTAGGCTACTAGCTATTGGACCAAACATTACCGGTCATAAGATGATGAACTGTACAGGGGTGGTTTGTTTGGTAGGGTTGGCATCCAAATTTTGGTTGCATCATCTAATTAATTCACAATTTATAAACAAGTAATTATGCTTCCCACCTTTCTACTTAAATCAGATTCAATTCAATATAAGCTCTCTAGTCCACAGAGCTGGGCTGCTGGGGTATATGATTATATTTTCTTGCCAAAGTGGGCCCATAACTAGGCTAAAACTAACAGCCCCAAGGAGCTTTCTGCTCGTCACTCGTATTGCTTTAGCCAACGTTAGCCCAAGCGATTGATTAATCAGTTGCCTTCACTCAAATCCACAAAAACACGGTTTTTCTTGCAGTTGTAGCCTGTAGACCCACTTTATATTTTGTTAGTTAAAACATTTCAGTCAGGGGTCCAGCTAAAATTGTTAGAAATTATTTCCTTTAGCACAACAACTAGTGGTGCTTAAAAAAAGAGCACAAGGGAAACATAACAAATCAACCAAAAACTAATAGCATATTTGATGTTTTGCACAACCGTCATTCAGTATGTTATCAAGTCATTTAAGCAATGGCTTGAGCTCCAAAATTAAAAATGCCCCAAATATCCCAAGAAAGAATAATAGGGAGAAAATTGACTATAAAAGTTTAATCAATAATTTTGAATCTAAAAGAGCAAGAAAAATAAAATCCTAATTAAAAAAAATTCATAAATATTAATTTAATTTAGTATTGAATAGTTAAAAAAAATGACCCAATTTAAGATTGACCCCAAAAAGTTTGAATAGGCCCTGCCGTCATTGATAAAGTACTAACATTTTATGCCACGTTTATCCATGATAAAAAATTAATGCAACTAGCATTCACTCTGCCCAGTAACCACATATGATAGTAAAACCAACTGCACTTGAGACCATACAAAGAACAAGCTCAAGCACTTCCTGATCAGCAATACAACATATACACCAAAAATAACAAGACAATAGCATCCAACATATCAAACAAATATAAGGATCATAAGACACGAGTAACATTTTTAACTGTCATCTATTTCAAATGCAATATAAAAACATGTCTTCCAAAAACCAATTCAAAACAAATCAATTAGTAAAACAAGGAAAGACTGTTGCTACTCGCTAATCCCAACTGAACTTGATATCAACTCCAGAAAAGTTTTGAGTCTAATATCTCAACAACACGTACAATTAATAAAAGGTAAAAGGAAAAAGCTATCAAGACAAAGGAGGAAGAACTAGAGTAACATCTACCATGAATACCTAAAGGAAAACCTAATGTCTATGGTACAAATCAGCCTAGTCTGAGTCTTCCATCTGGAGATAACATGGAAATCAAAAGGCCTATGCATCATTCACTGAACCAGCTGTACATTTATGGCCTATTATGCTGACTGAATTACACAACTTTATATGCACGAAAAAGGGTTCAAAAGAGGTTTCTAAATCCTCTCCGAGTGACCTAAGCATCATTATCATCTTCTCCGTCCCCTTCCCCATCTTCTCCAGTCTCAGCTTCATCGCCTTCATCATCATCAGTCATGTTGCTGATGACGTCAGTGATAATAGACTTCACCTCGGCTTTTCTGTGCATGAGGTCCACATCAAAGTGGTCACCTAATATAATAATGTTCGACATGTTAGCTAATTAAGACTAGGTATAAAGTACCAAAGTAGCAATTGTTTGAATGAATTTAGCATTACCAAGCTGCCTGAGTATATCAGATAAAGTTGCCTGTGTGATAATAGATGAACCTATGTCGTTAGTTAGTGACAGAAGAAAAAACAAAAACATTAAACCATTTTCACACGACGGTCAAGCATGACTTACAGTGTTGAAATCAACTTCCTTCAGAATATCTACAACAACAGCATGCATCTCTTCTCTGCTAGGTTCGGTCTTAGCCTTTCTGCTACCTTTTGCTTTTCCTATTGCCATGAAAAATCAAAACACAACATCATAGAATGCAAACAAATATGGCATAGCTTTGAACAAGAGACATAAGTTCAACGACTTTAGAACTGAAAATCACATAATGAATGGGATAAGAAACCTTTATAATGTCATATTTGTCAGAGTTTTGACATTTTATTTCCTTACAGCCACATTAAAATATATTTGGTGATCACTATCCCACCCATAAAATACAACAAAATTAGGCAAATTGCTCTTTCCCGTTTCCTCAACAGAAGGATTGAAAACATTGCAAATTATACTGTGCAGCCTATGACAGCTCACAGTACAGGACCATAAATATTTCAAGGAATAACTGAACCCAAAACAAATATTCCATTTAAGTATTTATGAAGCATAAATACTATCCAAAGAAGGGATATTAAACCTTATACAATAAAAACACGTGTACTAGGCAGATTTAATAACATATCTTAATATCTACAGATGACACACCTTGATTTTTTGCTAAATCCTTTGTGGAAGACTTGCTTGACTGTTTCTTGCTAGAGGATTTCTCTTTGGCAGACAAACTTTGGTCCTTCTCACGTTCATTTTCAACCTTTTGTTTCTTAGTAGCAGACACCTTGGATTTAGAAGTTGAGCCAGAAGCTCCACTGGTGCTGGCATTATCAACTTTTTTCTTCGTAGCTGAAGTGGAAGATTTCTTGGTAGGTTTTGGAGTTGCTTTGGCTGATTTTGCAGTGCTGGCCTTTCTTACAGGTTTGGATTTGTCCACAGTTTTACCACCAGAATCCTTGGTCATAATCTTCTTAGAAGAATTCTTTTCACTTGACGTACGCTTTTTAGGTTCAACTTCCTCTTCTTCTGACTCACTCTCCTGAGCACTCTCATCTTTCGAAACTGCATCATTGTCATCATCCTCCTGAGAATCATCTTTGCTTTCTGAGGGTTCAACTTTGTCATCTTCTTCAACACTTTTAGAGGAGTGCTTACGCTTCTTCCCAGATGGAGAGTTCAGCTTTTGTTTCTGTTAAATACTCGTTATAATAAATAATAATAATTTAACAAATGATAACAGAATGGCTTAATGTGCATCTAAGAATTGAACATGTTTAACGGATTTGATAGGCATTTCTATAGCTATATAATATATATATGTTTAACAGCTTTTTAAACTTAGCATCTCCATTCAAAAAATTTCTGACTTGCTAAAATGTTAAGAGTTCCAATTTTGTTGTCAAAAATAATATTTTAAAATGCTACACAGGAAGAAAAAACGAAGACCAGATCTTTGCAAACATAAAGCATCTAATTGAAAATTTCAGTGAAGCTTGTTATTAAGACATAATACTAAACCTTCACGAAAAGTTAACATGCTTGAGTTCACATAACTATATGCATCTACAGTAATGCATTAGTCGATAACAAGTCTTGGACAATACAAAAACAATAGGTGGTTTTTATAGGCACGCTACTCAGTTGTACCGATGAATGTTTTCAAAGTTGTACAATAAATTTTTTCCAATGCATGCATCAATATAGTGCTACCAATAAAAAAATTTAAATAAAGGAGCTTATCCCAGTAACAGGTAGACAGGGAATGTATGTTAAAAATAGCAAATGAACTAGTCAAGGTGACATTCACCATTTCCACGCAACTGACCATTAGAAGCCAACAACATGGTGATGAGGCATTCATCCAGGTAACATATTGCATGTAAATTAACGATAAAAAACATCAATATGAACCATATGCTAGTTCAATGCCAAAGGATCCCTCCTCACAAAAAGGTGCTAAAAAATTTAAAACAAAGGCAACACAAATTTGTAGGACTTGGTCTATCTTATCTATTTTAGTAAGAAAATACACAATTTCACCTCCACTTATTTGGAATGGGAAGAATCATGGTCTAACATTTCTATTACTTGACCATATGGCATTTGGGAGTTATAGGCATAGGAAATAACCTCCACTGTGACTATCTGAGAATCAAGAAAATCAAATGAAAACAAAATATGACATCATAACTTAAAAGATTATTGTGCACAGCATGTGTCAACCTTGTAACATAAATTAAAAGAACATGCCTCAGAGGCAACTGACCTTGAAATGAACATATATTGCTGCAAAAAAAATTACAGACTAAAAATCATGTAGGGTGAAAAAAACATATTTTCAAATGTTACATTAATTACTACACTATTTGCCTATCATGCAAAGGTCTCATAAAATGGGTCATAACATGTATCCAGCTTCTTCTACATTTAAAAACTCAAATAATCTGAATAAAGGCAAACCGAGGTACATTTCTTCACTGAACGGCCAATTAACCACTCTAAGTGCATGCCTAAGTTGAAGAGAAAACAAAAGCTACTATCAACTAATAAAAGTTAACTCCAGAACTTAATGTAGTTAATGCCAACACTTTCAAAAAATAAATTTTGTGCAAAATAATTTATTAATAATAAAAGCCAACTAGGAAAGTATCTTTCTTCTGCTTTAACAGTTGAAGTTAGACTTAAATATGAATTACTACCCTAAACTATAAGGCATATTCCACTTCGGTGATCCACCTTTTAATTTTGTCAATTAAGTGTTTAAACTATCAATTTTTTTCAATTTGTTCAATTAAGACTGCCACGTCAGAAATCGTTGACGTGGTTATTTAGATGAGGTCATAAAGCAGCTGATGTGTCAAAAAAATTATTTTTTATTTTAAGATTAAACATTATTGATACATTAAAGGGTAAAATAGTAAAATGATAAATAAACAAAACAATAAAAAAATTAAAAACATTCTCTCTCTCCTAATCTTCTATCACAGACCTTTCTCCTTCGCCTTCCCCTTCAGCCACCCCTGCCGTCCCCCGCCGGAGATAAGCAAGCTAATGGGCCCAGTGTTCGATTAGGCGAGATCGGAGGAGAGCCACCACCAACTACACTCCCTTACGACTCCTACCCACCACCAGCTACACTCCCTTACGACTCCTACCCACGCCGCCCCAAATCTTGGATTGAAATCATTAACGGGGCGATTGCGACATCGGAGGTTGGGGTTTTTGGTGGATTGGGTTTTGCAGGGGTGATCACCATGTCCCCTCCTTCATCTTCAAACAAAACCGAAGCTCCTCCTCCATCACCATGTCCCCTCCTTCATCTTCTCTCTCCAAAATCACCACCACCCTAACCAACAATTTCAACCATCACAACAGAAAACCCTCGTCAATTTTGTCGTACCTCATCAGCTCTGAATCGAAAACCTCCGCCGTCCAAAACTAATGTTCTCCTATCTCCAAAACAAAATCTATGTTCTCTCCAAATCAAAAACAAAACTCAACCTCTATTCGATCTCTCCAAAACATTTCGAAGTTATTCGCTCAAAAAAAAAAACCAATCCCTGAATCAAGCAACCTAGCTCGAAAATATCGAATCACAACACGAAGACCAAGAATCAACATATCTCGACTTGGATTCGGTAAACCCTTACCTATTATCCATCAAATCGTTCTGGGTTTTGACCTTGGACGATTTTTAGGTTTTATGTGGTCCATTTAAGTCTGTTTGCAATTTGGGTCCATCAAAGCTTTCATTTTCATGGCGTCGCGAGTTGTCAACTCCCGGTGATCAGCCTCCGCCGACGAAAACGACCACGTTCTCAACCACGAGAATTTCCTGCCAGAATTGGCAGAGAGGTTCCGCCGTAGGAAACCGCCGATGGAGACAGAGGCGGAGGAGCCGTTGGCATCAGAGGAGCGAAACTACAGAGGACAATTGAGTTGTCATCTTCCTGAAGCTCTAAAAAGTGACTTCTACTAAATCGTCATGACTGACTTTCTAGAATATATCTGCTGCGTTGTTTGGTATGGTTTTGACGAATTTGAATTCTGGTGAAGAGAGGATAGGGAGAAGAGGGAAAGCAGCAGAGTTAGGTTTTGACGAATTTGATTTTCTGATATGTTTGTTTTATTTTAATTAAGAATTTTAAGTTAGGTTTTGACGATTTTGCCCTTATTTGTTTATGTAATGAATAAAAAATATTTTTTTTACCACATAAGCTTGTTAAGACCCACTTAAATTAGCCACGTCAGCAATTGCTGACGTGGCGTGTTCAATTTGTGTAATTGAAAAAAATTGATAGTTTAATAACCTAATTGACAAAATTGAAAGGTGGATCACCGAAGTGAAATATGACCTATAATTTAGGATACTAATTCATATTTAAGACTTGAAGTTATAAATAGTTTACAAGCAGCATTGAACAACACAAACCTTGGATGATATTTCTGAAGTTGCCTCCACAAAACTTGGGGACTCAGTAGGTTTCGCTTTCACCTTTCTCTTTTTACCTTTCTGGGTTTACAATGAACAGTAAAAATTAGCATAAATACAGTATATAGATTTATGATCTCTCAAGTGCAAAACAATAAAAAAGTGCTCAAGTTTAGTTTGGCGCTTGCTTTTTCGCAATTAAATGTTTTCAGATTAACAAAGCATAAAAGAACCCATTCACATGAAACAAAATTTTATTTATATAGTTTCTTTAGAAAATGGTTAATGAACACATCACATGGATATTGCTTCTACTATTTTTAAGTCATGCCACAATGATCAGAAATATTATTCACCAAAATAAATTCCTAAAACATTATTTAGAACTTATTTCTCACTAAACTATATTTCTAAAGCCAAAACACTTTTTCTATGTTGTTTAATTACTGGGAAAAGATAACGGTAGTTAAACATGTGACATCTATACATATGGTTGGGGAGGGAAGGAGAGGGAGGGAGCGAGGGAGGGAGGGAGCGAGGGAGGGAGGGAGAGAGAGAGAGAGACCACTTCCTTATCAGCCAATAATATTTCAGTTGTAGCATGTGGAGATTCCAAAAACTCCAATAATTTTGCTGAAAGATCTTCCTGAAAGTATAGGTGAAACTAATTTAAAAAATTACACATTTCAAGCAACTTTAATTTCATATTATATTATTTGTTAAGACTCGCCTTCTTGGCAGAACCTCTGAGAACTGGTATATTGAGGATATCACAAAAATCCAGTAACTTTTCTTTAAAGCATTTGTCGATCCTCTCCTTGGCTTTTGTCCTCTGCTTTTCCTGCTGAAGTGATACAAACAAGCTGCTAAATATACAAATTGCTACAAATTAACAATTAGTGCACTATTTATACAACATAACAAAACCTCAATTTCAACACAAGAATGTAAGTGTATGAATTTAAAACTAAGTGTCACAAATGCAAAATCGCATAATCATAAAGATTTTTTCATAGGTAAAAGATAAAAACCATTAAAAGCCGAATAAAAGGGCAAACCCAAGTCACATGGTATACAAAGCATAGAAGAAATAAAAGGCACACCTATGCCCACGTATGCCAAACCCTACCCTATACAAAACAAGCATCCCAGAAAGAGATACACTAGACTTCTAAAGCAAATTCCCCAAGTACACAAAACGTACAATCAAGCCTGAAACACATCATGTAGACTTAGAAAAAGAAACTGAATATGCACAAGGGGGTTTCCAAAGCCTTCAAAATATCCAGTTGTTCCGAAGGCTCCATAAAATAGATGCAAAGCCACATATCAAAATGATTAGTTCTGAGCAAATAGAACTTTTATGGAACATACCTCATTTTCAACCCACGCATAGCCAGAAAACAAGCCTATGTTCTTTTTCAAAGTGTACACCTGCAAAAATAAGCTAATCGTGAACATCTAACACAATTATCTTGAACTGAATTTTAGAATAATTTGATACATTGAGAATGCGTACATCTTATACAGTAATTCTGTATGAAAACATTGTCTAACATTCTAATCAGCATAACTACGAAAATTAATTGGCCCAATGATGAAAACCTGATGCATTGCATAAAAGATCACCTTTGCTCTCTTCCCAAAAAGAATGCCATGAAGTAGTTGCAGGTTATCATCAGGCTTTCTCTTGGACAACTTAAAGGCCACTGAAATAGTTTAACAATATCAGACTAAAAACAACTCAAATATACTCGGACAAGAAAGCCAGATAGAGCTAAATCAATATAACTGAAAGACTTTTATGGGCAGAAGCTTTGAGGTCTCGAAAATATTTAAAAACTTAAAATCTTTTTGAGAGGACAGTTTACAAGGACCATACAAGTATGAGCTACGTAGCATTAAACAGGGATGAATATCTATTTAGCATTATAAAATTATGAGACATGAGTGTATTTAAATTTTATCTATTTGTATTTTGACCTACCATTGGGGGTCAAAAATACAAATAAGTGAAATTCAAATACATTCATGTTTAATTTTCATGTCCACATAGAGTTTTTGCTTCCCGACTACCTTAAATTCAGTCCTTCTACAGGGACCAGATTATTGGACATTTTTAATTTTTTTTTTTTGTGACTTTCAAAAAAATGTATAATATTTATTCCAACTGAAATTTTTACAGAATATAGTGTTTTAGGTGTAATTTGAATACATTTACAAGAACAGACAAACTGTACAACCCTGTTTTGTATATGTATCCAAATTACACTTAAAAATATTGTATTTTGTAAAAATTTCAATTGAAATAAATACTATAGATTTTTTGGGAATCACAAGAAAAGCAAAAAAAAAATTGAGACCGGTCCATTGGACCTGTCTGCCAAGACTTATTCCCTTAATTTGTTCTCTTTTGCCCTTTCCCTTTTATTTTCGATATATTTTGTGTTATTCAGAAAATTCAGTAGAATGAGAAATGCATCTACTAAGAAAAGCAAATGCATTCTCATCACTTTATCAAAGATAAACAAGGCACCTGGTAGAATAAAGCATGAGCAAGCTAACATCGGAGATAGGTATTAATCATATGACAGAATACAACACAAGAATGCAGTGGTTCAGTAAGACAGTTATATTTTTGTTTTTTTATGTGTGACGAGGAATCATTCCGACCACGCACCACTTCGCAATGTAAGGCTGCACCAAAAACACTGAATACTCAAAGCAACAAGACTGTTAAAGCTTGACTAGTCAGTGAAGCTTTTAAGCACTTCTTAAAAGAATAAATAACAATAGAAATTACTATACTACTATATAAACACTGTAGGGAACTCCTAATATTATAGACTCAAAAGAGGACCAATGGAAAAGTAAAATACGCGAATAACCCCTCTTACATTTCCAGTTTTAATTGCAAAAACCACAAAAGCCATAGGTAACAGAAATGTTCTACTTGATTTTTTGACAAGTGTTCCGAGTCATTTTTCTTTTTTACTCTGATAACAACAGTCATCAGGACTTCTAAGAGCACTCAACCAATCTTACAGGGAAGGGGCAGTTTCCCCATCCTATGCACATCAGGCAATTATTACAAATAGATATCAAACTAAAACAATCAGCAACGCTGAAACTATGTTACTGGAAATTATCAAGTCTGAGAACCACATGATAAGGCAATGAAAGAATACTCTGACTTTCTACACTTAGCAACAAGCCAACTAATGATGATTGAAATAAACATGAAGAGTTTACTTTATCCTCACTATTTTTCATAATTAGAAATCTTTATTATCCTAATAAAGGGTTGTTTTTCATATCTAAAATCTCGCTACTTTCTGTGACATGAGAGAAGTTAGAGCATTGTAGCATCATTATGAAAATAACTCGAAGGATGAAATAAGAAAGACAACTACACAAGTATTAAGAAGCCACATGTGCCCTCAAATCAGTAAGTAATACATGAACCTAACAATTATAATGTAAAACAAACATTAAAAACAATAAATAAATATAATCACTAGTGTCATTATAAAGATGATGCAAAAAATCAAGATATGTAGCATCCTTGCAAAATTCTAAAGAATTCAACTAAACATACCATTTGGGATATCCTTTAGCTGAGTGCCTTTACCCTGCATTCACACATAACCTTAAATAAGAACCGTTAATAATGTATTGTTGAAGATTATTAGAAAGGTTAAGTAATACCTTCTCAATTGAAAACTGCTTACTGGCAGAACCTCTCCCAGCCGAAGTTTCGGTGTACCTCTCAACTGTTTTTCTTTCTCTAGTAGGTCTCTCAATAGGAGTAACCGGGGGCTCTTTCGAGTTTGATTTGCCTCTAGCTTTTTTTGATCCTTTTGATGCCGATTTCTTTGATTCACTTTTTTCTGGGGTTTCCTCTCGTATTCTTTTTGATTTCTTTCTGGCCTTCACTTCTTGTTTACTCTCCTTTTCACTATTTTCCTCTGGTTTTTCTTTTTCTTTTTCTTCCGAAACTTCTTCTTCCTTGTGTACCATTTCAAAATCTTCTTCTGCTTCCTCTTCTTCTTCGTCTTCGTTGTTCTTGGCTTCGTTTTCCACTTTCAATTCGGATGTATCTTCTACGACATTAGCTATGTCTTCTTGTTTCTTCTCCTCCTCTAGGGTTTCACTATCGGACGCCATGAAAAAGTATAATCAAGAACAAAGACTTGTATTTGTTTAATCGATGCGTTTCGGGCGGGATTGCGATAGGTGAAATAAACCCTAGATTTGGTAATCAAGAAACCCTAGTGATTCGTGATACTATATTTGTAACCGGAGAGACGGTGATGCATTAAAATTTGGGCCGTAAATTGTGATCAATTGAGTGGGTTTTCTGTTTACAGCGTCTTTATGAGGGTTTGGAAGTGCGGAGAGTGTAATCGGGAGAGAGAGAGAGTATCTGACGGCAGCAGATTCCAAATTTGGGCAATTTTGGGTAAGGGCGGGCTGATTTTGGGGTTTCAAAAATTTCGTGCCAAATTATAAGCGGGCAGCCACGTATCAATGTACTATATCTTCCCGGCGAGCTTTTCAAGACACGAGTGCATTTAAATTTTATCTATTTATATTTTGACCTATTATTAGGGTTAAAATATGAATAAGTAAAATTTAAATATATTTATATTTAATTTTTATGTCCATATAAAGTTTTTGTTTCCCTACTACCTTAAACTCAGTCCTTCTACATGGACCAGATTATTAGACATTTTTTAATTTATTAATTTTTTGTGACTTTTAAAAAAATGTATAATATTTATTCCAACTGAAATTTTTACAGAATATAGTATTGTAGGTGTAATTTAGATACATATACAAGAAGAAACGAACTGTACAACCCTGATTTGTATATATGTCCAAATTACACTTAAAACATTGTATTCTGTAAAAAATTTAGTTAGAATAATTAACAGGGTTCTTTACCATAAAACACAACAATTAGCAAGTAATTACATGAGTAGTACATCAATAAAATAATTATAAAAATAGTGCAACACAATAAACATATCATATTATTCAATTCCACAAAAATAAAAAACCTTTAAATCAATGAGAAATCTTATCCTACATGTGCGGTAGTTACCAACCAAAACAAACCCTACATCTCTCATCCGCCATTGTTAGGAGCACTAGGAACAGATTCAATAATTTTAAACTGATTTGCGGCCTTCTCTCTGAGATATGATATCTCATCATCTTCAAACTCTTCTTCATCTTCATCAAGATAATCATCATCCTTCTCATGGTTTTTCAAGGCTTCAAGGTCCTTGAAGAAACGACGGCTTTTGGGTTTATACCGCGCTGAAATCATAATTGGCTTGAGGCTTCTCATATCCACCGCCACCGGCGCCACCATAGGATGAACCCGATCGGGGCTTGGGGCGAGCATAGCTCTTGTACTCGTTGTCGAGGGTGTCATCGCCGTAAGCAGATGGCTCAGCGTAGGAGGTATACTGGGGACGATCGTAGTCGAAGGCATCAGAGGAAGAAGAGGTAATTGTGTAGCAGGTTTCCTCGGAAGGAGGAAGGGGACGGCCGTATGTGAGGTGGATATCATATCCACCACCATAGGGGGTTGGATAGTACTCGTCGAAATCTTCGAGCTCACATCTATGAGGAGGATGAAGAAACGACGAAAAATATCAAATATTTATGACTATTTGGTTACCCACAAAAATTAAAATGGTTACCTTTTGTATAAAGATTTGGCAACTAACTGCATCTTTTTATTGATATAAAGTAACTGAGATTGTGTTACATAATATTGAATAATATTTTATATTTTTTTTCTTCTTACATTAAGTAAGAAAAAAATTACACGACTACTCTCAGATTTTATCACGGTTTAACAAGAACAAATACATGTAACACTTATAATTGTTCTGAAATTTTTTTATAACTATTTGGTTATCCACAAAAATTAAAATGGTTACATTTGTAAGAAGGTTTGGCTACCAACAGTACCTTTTTATTGATGTAAGGTAGTTGATATTGTGTTACACAATATTTAATAAAATCATGTTACTACTCTTTGATTTCATCATAGTTTAAAATGATAAAGAAAATAAATACTGAATTTTTTTATGACTATTTGGTTACCCACATAAACTAAAATAATTACATTTGTATAAAGATTTTGTTACCATCTGCACTATATACAGAATGTACGATTACTCAGGTTTATCATACAATTCAAATTGTCACAGCGTAGAAAAATAACCGGAAAGAGTTACATAATTACAAAATTAATTTGTCATGTCATCACCACATTAAATCACACAACTAAATTAAAGGAAAAATAAATTCACTAATTATGTAAATAAAACTTTAAATGCATTAATTGTGTAAATATTTTATGAGTGCACTATTGTTGTAATTATTTTAAAAAATATACTAAAAAGTGTAATTGTTCTTAAATACTATACATTATTTGAGAGTCATAAGAAAAACAAAAAAAAATTGAGATCGGCCCAATTTTTCGATCCATTGAACCTATCTGTCAAGACTTATTCCCTTAAATTTGTTCTCTTTTGCCCTTTTCCCTTTTATTTTCGATATATTTTGTGTGATTCAATATGTTAAGAAAAATATTATCTTCGTTTTAAAATATTAAAAAATAATATTAATTTTTTAAATTATTTATAAAAAATAAAATTTAGAATTAATATGTATATTTATTTAATTTTAAATAATATAATTATAAAAATTACTCCTTCTGTCTTCAAAACGATGACTAAAGGTTAAAAAAATTATACCGAAAAAAATAAGATAAAATACATAATCTGAAAAGTAAATATATCATTTAATGAGATCTATTAGTTTTTAAAAAAAGGTATTCATCACTTTATATAATTTTGTGTACTTACTAAGGATAAATGTCAAATTTTTTTATTCTCTTTTAGCTATTTTTATTTTTTTTAATATGTGTACAAATTATACTTTGCTCATTTTTTTGGGCGGAGAGAGTGCATAAATTATCTAATAGATACTATCAATTGTAAGCTTTGTTCTTTATATTATCAATTTGAACGCCTCACAAATTAACTTTAAAAAGTATATTTTTATTTTGAAAAAAAACATTATATACTTTATTAATATTATATCTAATTTAAATGGTATGATTCATTTATTGGGAAAAAATTATTTGGAAGTCCAATGTACTTAAACACCTAAGAGCATTCATAATAGTTTCTTTATCTTTATCTTTATTTTGTGGTGTAATTGGGTCATTATGCAGGATAGGGATTCAATATTTTCACTATATACCCAATAGGTTCCTTATATTGATTCCTTAAATAATGAAATTTTAAATTTTAAAGTTTCAAAACATGTTTTGACCGTTGTAACTATTTAACCTTTGTATTGACTTCATGCGTTAAAGCTTATGATAGATGTAATATACTATAAACTCTTGTTTTTAATTATAAAATCGCTATTAATTTATTAGTCTTTTTTGAAGTAAGTTTGATATTTTTAAATTTAAATTTAATCAATGCGTATTGTTTATTTAGAAAAAAACGATTTAATAACTAAAAAGTGTAAAACATCTGAATGATATTATTTTACCATTTTAACCTTATGAGTTATTCAAAAAAATTATTTAAATGAACTTAAAATTTGAAATTGAAATAGTACAATATTTATTGAGGCTATTTTTGTCCATAAATTTTAAATAAATCATTAAGAGGTATCTCTTAATAGTTAATATTTGAATTTCTGTCTTAACAATTAAGAGGCAAAAAAATATTTACCAAACAAGATTTATCTCTGACCGAATCAGAAACAGGTGAATGAAAAAGACATTCAGACACAAACAAACACCACCTTAATAAACGCTTGTTCCATTCTTAAATTTTCGACCAATTGTGGTCTCATTACGAAACATATGTATGCATCTAAAACAACACATACATAAGCAAAAACCAAAGGCTAATTCATTCAAAAAGATCAAAAAAGTAACTATGCAAATGCACAAATTACACATAAGTAGATCAACTATTATTTTCAATTAATCACATACACAAATTTATATAGGGAATTGAAATTCACATTTGTACATACAAGTAAGATCTTATTGAAATAGTATACAATTATTTATTGGATTCGCATAAAATATAACGTCAAAAGTTTTTGAGTATAGAGAAAAAAGGTGGAAAAAAAGGGAAAAGGTAAAGATATAATTAAAGGCATAATAGTTATTAAATATTTTTAAAGTATAGTTTAGACGAAAATTAATGTTGCAATTATTCTCAAAATGCTAGGGGATTATGTATAAGTTTGATGATTTTTGGCAATTATATGGGATTTTGGTCAAACCTAAAGTGCTTAAATGGATTTACATATATGGGCGAATGACAAAATTGCTCCCCCAACTTTGGATGAAAATCAATTCGATCCATCAAAGTTTGGGAACCGTCAAATCAATAACTCAAGTATTTAAAAACAACAATTATGTTCTTTTTTATCATTCGGCCCAATTAAATTGTTGTATATACTAGTTCATTACGAATTGATATCTTCACTATTGTATTTTGTTTTTGAAACTTTGTTTGGTAAAAAGATTATCGTTACTACTTTATGAATGGGTAAATAATGACTTATGTTCTAAATGTCATCGTCAGTTATGATTTCCCTTAAACCTCCTTCTTCATACCTGTGACGTCCTCAAAATAGGTATACACGACCTATTCTGAGTCGCCAAATACATGGTACATAATTCAAATACAAACTTAATTTATACAACGGTCGTGCAAAATACGACAACACAATAGCTGAGTTTTAGCACGAATATTATTTTGTAGACAATATCCAAACTCAAATTAAGTTCGCATTACAATTATTATCACACTATTTCATAGAATAGTGAGGACTACTATGGCAACCATCTCGGACCGTCACTCCATTCTCTAACTAGTCCCAGCTTTATTCTCATTTCTTGAAAAGCTAGAACTGTGACAACCCCAAAATAGGTCAATTCCATCCAACCTATTCTGAGTCGCCAAATACATGGTACAGAAAACAACTACAACTTTATTACAACAATTATCGTGCAAAATACAACAATACATTTGCTGTGAGTTTGGATACAAATATATACCAAATATGACTCATATCTCAACCGTGAACAGCACCTCACAATGACACCTTACATAAAGGTATAGTCAAAAACTGTTTTAGAAATTATAATCTTTGGGAAGTGCTCAAGGAAACCTTCGTACATGGGAGGCCATGCTTCTAGGTTATGATAGATATCATATGGCCACAGAATTATCCTTGGTTGACCCAATAGACCCCAAAAAAAATGAGAAGATTGCTATCATATTCTTCCCAATGGGGAGTTTTCTCTTGACATATCATTATCTCCACTGTCTCTAATTGAGAATTATACTTCAAACAAACACCAAGATTATATAGGTAGTGCTCGTAAATATACTCAGCAAGTGGATGAGCACATCCCTGTCTTATGATGACACAAGATTGTATATTATTAGACATCTTGTATGATAGTTACAAAACACCCTTCCAACGTTGGGTTCGCCTCACCCTATTTGATTCACCAAATATAACTACTAAATGACGACCACCGTTCTATTCCCGCTCGACCCAGCTACACTCTTATTACCTGAAAGAAATTGTGAAACAAAAGGGTGAGCACAAATAGCCCAGTAAAGAATATCATGACTAAAAATAAATAAATTATCAATAGCCTTCAACAGTAATAAATCAGAGATTTAGATCATATGGTAGATGATAAAAAATTTCAACCATAGTTGCAGCGGAACGAGTAATCCATTAGAAGAGTCAAATAGACTATATAGTCTATTATCTTATCCATGTTAAAAATCCACCAACAATGTTTTATCCCTGTAACATCACTCAACAGTTCCTTTCCACAATTATATGAATAACTCATAATCATAATTGTGATTCTAAATTTTTCTTCGCACCCAGGACGAATGATATTTTCATCACCTGTCTTTACCTGAAACATCAAAGATCATGGTTATACCAAATCACAGTTCCCGTTCATAATCATGCTAATAAATTCATCTTCGCACTACGGCCAAAGATATTCATCAACAAACCATCTTTGCACTACGGGCCAAAGATATTCAACAACAGTTCATCTTCGCACTACATGCTAAAGATATTCATCAATAATTCATCTTTGCACTACAGGGCAAAAATATTCATCAACAGTTCATCTTTGCACTACAGGCCAAAGATATTCATCAATAATTCATATTCGCACTATAGGCCAAATATATTAATATCTCAAAGAAATATATAATCATTTTAAAATTTATATAAACAATAATTATAATCATGTTGATCAATTCACCTTTGTACTTAAGCTAAAGATATTCAATTATAAATTCAATGGTCATGATCATACCAGTCAACAATTCAACTTTGCACTACTGGCCAAAGAGAACCCATAGTCATGATCATACAACAAAATCTACTCATCTTTACACCAAATCAAAGAGAAATATCATCATTAGGGTTATAAAAATGTTATATATGATAATAAAATCAATATAATCAACATATAAATTTAATCTCAAGAGTAATATTCATAAATCAACTATAATTTGGTCAGAAAAAGAAACCAATTTTGTCATGAATAGTAACTCGTGAATAGTAACTCGTAAATAGTAACTCGTGAATAGTAACTCATGAATAGTAACTCGACATGAAAAAGGTAAAAATTTCACAATAAAATCCATACCAATATTTCGGTATAATGATATTGAAAGAATAATATTTCTTAAGCTTATAAACAATTTATTTTAATTGTTTACACTTTACTAAATAATGCATTTAATCATCCTAAAATGCCAAACTCATAAGATTTCATTACCAATAACCAAAACCCTCATCAAAAATCTGCATATACCTCATATAGGATTCTCAAGCCATAAAATCCTATTTTTCAATTTTCTTACTTCACATAACATATTTAATTCATTTACTCATAATTAGACTATTTTCATGAAAAATACCAAATCAGTTCCAAAAATATTTCTTTTATGGGATTTAGCAGAATATAGTCCCATATTGAACATATATTTTTCTCAGAATTTTTAAAACTCATTTACTATTTTTCATATGGTCAAAACCGCCAAATATTTAGACATTTATCATAAATTGTACTTTTATCCAAAAATTTCGAAATTCACAGAGTATATTGATATAATATAGATATACTTCCAATAAAAATTTAATCAATTTTGGAGTTAACCACAAGGAGTTATAAGCGGTTACTTTTAAAATAGTATTTTCCCGTAAAATTCATAACTATTAATATATACATCCAAAAATTACCATTTTTGGACACAATCAATAAAACTCATCAAAATATCATTTCAAATTGTTTCAGAATTTTTTGAAGGTCAGAAGAATTACGAACTGAAAAACATAATAACCCTTAAAATCCCTTACTATCCCCTACCTCAAAAGAGCAGCACTTCTGACTGGATATCGGATATGACGCTGAAGGAAACTTGCACTGATGAATAGCAACTCACCAAATATCTAAATACTCACAAAATACACTCGATAATCTAGAGAGAAAAAGAGAGAAAACTTATGAATTCTGGTGTGTTTTTTCAATTCTAACTTAACCCTCTATTTATAGGAAAATGTTAGCACGCTGAAGCAGACTTAACCTGCAACCTGATGGCTTTACCTGCTACTATTCCCACCCACCATATTTGAATAAAAATCTCAGCACATTTTTTTACCAACCAATAGTGGGGCCCACCAATTTTAGAATTTTCCACCAAAATGATTAACTCCGAAAATTCAACAATTTCTGAACCAGTCATCTCGTAAAATTCATTACAAATCATACGTTTATTTTTAACGGTTCAAAATTTGTGGACATATACTCAACTTATATATGTATAATATATCCAAATATTACCACGATCCAACGGTCAGATTAAAAATTATAACCCTCGCAAAATATCTCAAAAACCCTGATCGATTTTTAATACCTCCATTCCGACAAAAATACTGATAAAACACCTCAACATTAACTCTTTCATTTTTAACCACAAAATATATCCAACATTTATATTCTCATAAAATAAATATTTCCTTATCATATGAATCAATAATTAATTATTCACAATTAATATTACAGAATCACATTTATGACAACCAGGCCGTTCCCAGGAAAGAGGGAGCTTTCCAATAAGAATTTTTCCTTACTGGCGCGTAATTAGGTGACCAAATCTCTCCTTAGACAGAACTTTCTAGACATTGCCAATAATGTTATCTAATAATATTATTCAAATAATATAAATTATTGATCTGATAATGGAAAATACTGTGCAGTGACAATTATTGAACAACAATAATATAAAATTTTAACGTAGCAATTATTGAATCAATAAAATAAAATATTGAACAGTAATTACTGTAACAATTATTGAGTAGTGCCTTCTTACGTAAGAATCAATAATTTCAAGAATACTGTGCAATACCGTGTGCTACTGTGCAATAACGCGTATTACTGTATTTTAACCACCGGGTATTCTAACAGTGTTAACGGTAACAACTACGCCGTTAATTGTAAAAACTCAATTTTTGTCGTTATCTTTATCCGACCGTTTTTCGTTATGGGGCCCACAAATAGATGCGCCGTCGTACGAATATTCTCCGACAGAAAGAATATTCCACGACCAACGAATATTCCCCGACAACAATGATTATTTTATAACCACTTGTTTATTTTGAAAAATTTTCACATTTCACCCATAACTTTAACTTTTTATCAATTTAACCATTTACTGAATTGTAATTATAAGAAAAATTGAATACTTTTATTTCATAAAATTCGGGATCTTACAAGAACAGTGAAAGAAAATGGTGAGCTCAACTATCCCAATAAATAATATTATGACTAAGATAATGCATAATAAATTATCCTTTGGCTTCAACAGTATAAACACTGATAGAATACAATAGACAACAAGTTTAACTGCAGCGGAATAAATAATCTATTAGAAGAGTCAAGTAGAGCATAATATATACTATCTTCTATGATTTAAAAGTTCATCATCAATATGTTATCGCTGTAACACATCTCAATAAATAATACACATCATCGAATTATCAATACACTACGGGCCAATGATATTTGTTAGTATCACATCCATGAATTATTCATGCACTACAGGCCAATGATATTCATTATTATCACATCCACAAATTATCCATGCACTATAGGCCAATGATATTCGTTTATATCACCAATGGTCATTATCATGCTAAACAACAATTCATCTTTGCACCCTTGGCCGAAGAGAACTCATGATCATGATCATACCAACAACTGTCCATCAATGTACTATGGGCCAATTAATGAGGACTTTCATCAATATAGCATGAGGATGATGACAATGATATAAGCATCAATCAAACGAAATCAAGGATAAATATTAAAGATTTTTAATTTATTCAGAGTTTAAAAATGTCCAAATTGTCAACATGATAACTGCTTTGTGGAGTAAAATTCAAGAATAATATTCACGTATCAAAAATAATTTGGACAGAAAATAATCAATTTTTTGTCGTGAATAGTACCCCTTGAATAGTATTGTACGTATAAATAGTGTCGTACGTATGAATAGTGTCGTATGTATGAATAGTACTCCGGCATGAAAAGCTTAAAATTTAACAAGAATGTTCAGAAAATATTATTGTGAAACGATACTAGATGAAACACAAATTTCAAGGATATTCTACTAATTTCAAGGAGTATAGAAGCAATACTTATCAAAATGAGTGTAGAATTCAGAATCTGAAACAAAATAATATTATTTATGTACTACAAAGTATGTAATAAAATATTATTTCTTACGAATATTGAACAAAAATAATATCTCTTGCAACTGTTGAACGAAAATAATATTCCTACGAATATTGAACGAAGATAATATTTCTTAGGAATATTGAGCGAAAATAAAATTCCTTACGAATACGAAAAATAATATCGTAAGCGAATATGAAATAAATAATACCCCTTATCTTAAAAAGATAATACCTCTGAATGGTATAGCGGAGATATTCCTGAAGAAAACTTATACTGTTTTCTACACTTAAAGCTTCCTTAAACTCTAAAGAAATACGCTCAATATTATAGAAAAAGAATTCTCTAATTCTGGTGTGATTTTCATTTCTAAACTAAGCATCCTATTTATAGAAGAATGGAAGGATACTATTTGAATTTTAGAAATCACAAATCAACAATGAAACCATCACGGACAGAAATTTTGAGAATTCACGGACGAAACTTTTAAAAATTTTAATTTTACTATACATCACTATGCACACACTATGCAACACTATGCAGTACTATGCATAATAAAATATAATATGTGACGCCCCAAAAATTAGGTATACATCACCCATCTTGAGTCGCCAGATACATGATACAGAATTCAAATACAACTTAATAATACAACTGTCGTGTACAATACGACAAAACATAAACTGTGAGTTTGAATACAAATATTGTCTTCTAGAGAGTATCCATATTCAAAAGGAGTCCTCATTACAATTATTATCACACTATTATATAGAATAGTGAGGACTACTAATGCTATCATCTGGTCCATCACTCCGTTTTTCGACTCGTCCCAACTATATTCTCATTTTTTGAAGAGAACAGTAAAATAAAGGGTGAGCTCAACTAGCCCAGTAAGAAATATTATGACTAAGATAATGCAGAATAAATTATCATTAGTCTTCAACAATGTTAAACTGATAAAATACAATAGACATCAAGTTTAACTGTAACGGATCAAGCAATCCATTAAAAGAGCCAAGTAGAGAATAAAATCTACTATCTTTTATGATTTAAAAGGTTTTCATGACTTTTATCGCTGGGACTCAGCTTAATAAATAATCCACATCATCGAATCACCCATGCACTACGGCCAATGATATTCTTTAGTATCATGACCACGAATTATCCATGCACTACGGCTAAAGATAATCATGTTTTTATCAACGGTCCTGATTATGCCATAAAACAATTCATCTTTGCACTACGGTGAAAGAGAATCCATAGCCATAATCATACCAAAAACTGTCCATCAATGCATTATCGGTCAGTGAAGACTTTTTCCATATCATTTGTAATATTACGGTCATGATTACACCGATTAATCCCTGGTCATAATCATACCAAGTCCATCTATGGACTACAGGCCATAGATGACTTTCAACAAAATATAAACATGAGGATGATGACAATGATATAAGAATTCAATAAAACAAGTTTAAGAATTAATTTATCCAGAAACTGATAACGTCCAAATTGTCAACATGATACTGCTTTGTAGAGTAAAATTCAAGAATGCTCAGAATAATATTTACATGAAAAGATACTGGATGAAGCGCAAATATCAAGGATATTCCACTAATTTCATGGAGTATAAAAGTCAAAGTTTTAACCAACTGAGTATAATAAAGAATGGAATAACAAAAGAAATCACCATGCATGCGATAGACCGCACAGATAGGTTATTCCAATAGAAAAATAAATAGTGGAACCAGGTCATGCGTAAATGCACCGACAGGATATTCCGACAGAATAATAAATAATGGAACCAGGTCCGGCGTAAAGCACAGACAAGATATTCCGACAGAATAATAAATAATGGAACCAGGTCTGGCGTAAAGCACAGACATGATATTCCGACAGAATAATAAATAATGGAACTAGGTCCGGCGTAAACGCACAGACAGGATATTCCAACAGAATAATAATAAAGATGGAATAATAGAAGAATGTCACCAAGTATAGGGTAGTCCGCGTATACTGGTTATTCCAGCAGAATAATAAAGAATGGAATAACAGAAGTTCTCTTCATGAACACAAAAGAAATAATACTCCTTACAGGTACAACAAATAATATCTCTTACCTTTGAAAGAAGAGTATTCTGATTGGTAGGACGAGAATATACTCGAAGAAACTTGTACTACGCTCAAAGCTTCCTTAAACTCTAAAAAAATACGCTCAAGATTACAGAAGAAGAACTCTCTCTAGAGTTTCAGTTAATTTGTAAGAAAATAATGAAGGAATGAGCTTCTATTTATAGGAAAATAGAATGCATAGTAACTAATTCATGAACGGTCCAGATTGATTTACTTTAATCTGACGGTCCATATTTAAAGAAAAATCTTTTAAATAAAATAAAATATATTCTATTTATATAAAAAGATTTTTACTATGCAAACACTATGCAAAATACTATGCAACACTATGCAATACTATGCATAATAAAATATAATATATTCTATTTATGGAATAACTTTAATAAAGTATTCTGTTTTATATAAAAAGATGTTTCTGTTTTATTACGTTAATAATACGAATAAAACAAAACTTCATTATCGCTAAATAATTCATATTATTAATTGACAATAATTGAATCAAACTGAGTGACTTCTCACATAAGTATTAATAATCAATACCGTGTACTACTATGCAACCACACGTATTACTGTACTTTTACTATCGAGTAGTTCAGCAGTATCAACGGTAAAACTTCCGCCGTTATTTTTAATAAAATATTTTTATCGTTTTCTCACCGTCGTACGGATATTTTCTGACAAAAAGAATATTCTCCGACCAAACGAATATTTTATAACAACTTGCTTACTTTAGAAAATTTATAAATATTACCTTCAACTATAACATTATATCAATTTTACTCCATAATATTCAAAAATAATATTTATGAAAAATTAATCTTTATTCAAAAAGTTGGGGTTTTACAATCTCCCTTCTTATGAAATTTCGCCCTCGAAATTAGGGTACGTACCTGGTATGTCGAAGAAATAAGGATACCTCGATTTTATTTCAGATTCTAACTCCCAAGTAATTTCCTCAACATCGTGGTTTCTCCACAAAACTTTGACTTGAGGTATAACCTTAGAGCGTAGAATATGTTCCTTCTTATCCAAGATTTGAACAGGAACTTCTTCATACGTCAAATCCTCCGCTATTTCGTCCGGTTCTAACTCAATAATGTGGTTCGGGTCTTCCACATATTTGCGTAACATGGATATGTGAAAAACGTTATGAACACGAGACATACTTGGCGGTAAAGCGAGTCTATAAGCCACAGTTCCTACTCGATCGAGGATTAAAAATGAACCGATGAATCGAGGATTGAGCTTTCCTCTCTTTCCAAATCTCGTAACTCCTTTCCATGGAGCAACACGTAAGAACACATGATCTCCTACATCAAATTCCACGTCCTTTCGATGAAGATCAGCATAACTCTTTTGTCTATCTTGTGAGGTTTTTATACGTTGTCGGATCGTTTGAATCTTTTCTGTAGTCATACGTACCAACTCCGGTCCCAACAACGTTGCTTCACCCACCTCATCCCAGCATACTGGAGAACGACATTTTCTTCCATACATTGCTTCGAATGGAGCCATGCCAATACTTGCTTGATAACTGTTGTTGTAGGAAAACTCCACCAATGGCAAGAACTTGTCCCAACTTCCCTTGAAGTCAAAGACACAGAGTCTTAATAAATCTTCTAGAGTTTGAATAGTCCTCTCTGATTGTCCGTCCGTCTGAGGATGATATGCCGAACTAAATCGTAAATCTGTGCCCATAGCTTTTTGTAAACTAACCCAAAATCGTGAAGTGAATCTTGGGTCACGATCAGAAACTATGGATACTGGCATACCATGCAGTCTTACAATCTCGTTTATGTACATACGAGCAAGACGTTCAAGTGTATAAGTTTCTCGTATCGGTAAGAAATGAGCAGACTTGGTCAATCTATCAACAATGACCCAAATCGCATCAATTCTTTGAGAAACCCTAGGAAGACCGGTAACGAAATCCATGGTAATGTGCTCCCACTTCTATTCTGGAATTTTAAGTGGTTGTAATGGACCTTTTGGTACTTGATGCTCCGCCTTGACTTGTTGACAAGTTAGACACCTTGAGATAAACAGCTATCTCTCTCTTCATATTGCTCCACCAAAATGTATGACGAAGATCACGATACATTTCGGTACTCCCAGGATGGATTGCAAATAGTGTGTTGTGCGCCTCCATCATGATTTTATACTTTAACTCAGGATCGTTAGGAACACAAAGTCTGGAGTTGACTCGAAGTATTCCTTCATCATCGATTCTTGCTTCTAGAATAACGCCCTCTTGAACCTTCTTCATTCATCTGCTCTGAGTATGTAACTTGAGCGACTTTAACTTTATCGATTAAAGTCGATTCTACTCGCATCTTCGTTATCTTCACGTGGGTTCGTATATTCGCACTTGTAAACGCATACGATCTTATACTCAACGCGTCAGCTACCACGTTCGCTTTTCTACAATGATATTAAATGGTACAATCGTAATCTTTAACAGCTCGAGCCAACGTCTTTGGCGCATGATACGTTTGTTTTAAGTAAAGAAATATTTGAGGGTTTAAGAAATGGGTTTTGTACCGGGGTCAATACAAAATTTGATTTCACGCTCTAGGGGTAGGCTAGGAAATCTTCAAGAATACGTCAGAAAATTTATTAACAATAGAAATATCATTCAAAACTGACGTATTTTTGTTTAGATCTGTGACATGTGTTGGGTTTCGGTACAGAAACGCACAACGAAAATTAAAATTTTAAAGCAATTTCCGAAACCCTAAAACAGGATCCATGCGAAAAATCAATTAATTAAGAGGTTTAGAGATTATACCGAATATGAAAACGAGAATCTGAAATCGACTGCGCCTCGAATCTCCAAAGCAATACAAACCGACTGCGTCTCTACGGTATCCACACGAACGCTCCGCGAATCGTCCTACGATCTGCAGAAAAAGGAATCGCGGTACTAGCCACCAAGGATGAGGATTTTCGGAACTGTTTTCTCTAGTCTCTCTCTAAGAGCGGCTAAGGTTTTGTGTTTTGACGTAAAACCTAAAGTAACTGATATATATCATATATATAGCAGTTAGGAGGAATTAATCAAAACCTAATATTATTAAAATCCGAATTTATATATATCTTAATTAAGTCTTACTTAATTAATATACCTATATATAAATTATCCTATTAATTTAAATTCGTAATTTAAAATTCTATCAATCATATTGACATCTTTAAATATTTACAATTTAAATTAATTTCCTTTTAATTACGTTCTTTGTGTGTGACCCTATAGGTTATTATTACGTTGACAATAATTTTAAAATCATATTATAAAATTATAAACATTGAGCGGCATCTAGTAATGCATCACTGCTACCCAAGTAATAATAAGATCGATGATTCGATGCAACCTTTTCGTGATCAATGTTTCAATGTAATTTAATCCTTTTAACCTTAATATCCTAGATTAAACTCGAGTCATGGAATGTGTCATACTCTTCATAATTTAATCTGAGTTTTCTTGATCAATAAGTAGACTATATGAAATAAATCACTATTTGAGCATGACCATGCATTTCATAGTCCTACTCAATCAAGAGGCCTATGGATATCACCTATAAAATATAGGATGGTTAAATTCCATCTAGATCACTCATATTACTCACACGATTCATAATGAACCCAATAATCACCTTTATAGTCCACCCTATTAAAGGTGACATTTGATGATATCAAAGTACATAAATTCTCGTGTAGTAAAATAGCGGTTTCAGGTCGGAGGACCATTACATCATTGTCACTATGAGAATTGCTAATGACACTTCGTATAATGCTCCATATAGAATTCTCATGGTGGGTCTGTCCAGTACATCGTCCTCTAACATGTACCTATGCATTGACTTAATATCTCATATATTTATGACCAATGAGATTTGGTCATCAGTCAATCCACATACTAGTCTCAATACATCATTGTTGTCCCATCAACAATGATACTCGACTAGGGACATTTAAGAACAATGATACTAATTGTAATTATATAATCTCATGTTCAAGTCACATACTTGAAACTATATAATTTGTATCACTATTCTAAGGAATTTTATTATGTTAACAATTATATTACGCAGTAATTAAAACCATAATAAAATCATTTATTTATTCAATCAACAATAATATCAAATGTTAAGCAATTATATCAAATAATTGGCCTCTAGGGCATAAACTCTAACAACATGAGCTAAGAAAGCTTGGCATCCGTTTTTCAATAAACGAATAGCTTTATGGCTTGAGATGACAGTGATTGATTTTAATGGTTTGGTGGCTTGAATTCGCATAACAGATTGGTTAGGAATATGAAAACAAACAACCTTACGAAAATAATCAATTTTTGCATGATGAGTAGTTAACCAATCAATCCCTAGAATCACGTCAAATGCAAGTATTTTCAATGAAATAAGATCGACAGGTAATATGAGGGTACCGATTTGAACCAAAAAAGACTTATAAACAGTGGATGTAATGAAGGTTTCTCCCAATGGAGTTTCCACAGATAAGTCAAAGTCTAATTTCTCCGTAGTCAAATATAATCGTTGAGCGCAAGTAGGAGAAATAAAAGAATGGGTAGAACCGGTATCAAATAAGGTATAGACTTCGCTAGAGTTTATGATAAGCTTACCCGTGATGACCTCATTCAGGTTTTTTACTTTCTGGGAGGTCACTACAAACGCTTTCCCTTGCACTACTGGCTTTGACTTTTCTGGGATGGCCTTTGGTGCATCCATCCTAGCTAAACTTGTCTTCGGTGAACGACAAAATCGGGCTAGGTGACATTCTCTTCCATAATTATAATATACTTTGGACGACATCGCGCAGTTTGGACTGATGTGACCCTCTCCTCCGCATTTGGAGCATATGATAGGTGGTCGTTCTCCTTCCTTAACAATGGGTGCCGGTGCTGACATCTTTCCATCATTGTTGAATCTCCTCTTCTTGAAATGTTCATTCTTATTATTTTGGCCCTGATTACCACCGAAGTGGTTACCATTTCTGGCCTGTTGATTCCCTCCACGCTTGTTGTCACCGCTTCGATGACTGCTGTGACGCCCCCAAAATTAGGTATACATCACCCATCTTGGGTCGTCAGATACATAGTACAGAATACAAATACAACTTAATAATACAACTGTCGTGTACAATACGACAAAACATAAACTGTGAGTTTGAATACAAATATTATCTTCTAGAGAGTATTCATACTCAAAAGGAGTCCTCATTACATTTATTAACACACCATTACATAGAATAGTGAGGACTACTAACTAATACTATTCTTCGGACCATCACTCCGTTCCCCGACTTGCCCCAGCTACGTTCTCATTTCCTGAAGAGAACAGTGAAAGAAAGGGTGAGCTCAACTAGCCCAGTAAGAAATATTATGACTAAGATAATGCAGAATAAATTATCATTAGCCTTCAACAATGTTAAACTGATAAAATATAATAGACATCAAGTTTAACTGTAGCGGAACAAGCAATCCATTAAAAGAGTCAAGTAGAAAATAAACTCTACTATCTTTTATGATTTAAAAAGTTTTTCAACACTGTGATCGCTGGGACTCAGCTTAATAAAATAATCCACATCATCGAATCACCCCTGCACTACGGCCAAGGATATTCGTATATTCATTAATGGTCATGATCATGCCAACAACTGTCCATCAATGCACTACGGGCCAATGAGGACTTTTACCACATCATTTGTAACATTACGGTCATGATTATACCGAATAATCCCTGGTCATAATCATACCAAGTCCATCTATGCACTACATGCCACAGATGACTTTCAACATTTTATAAACATGAGGATGATGACAATGATATAAGAATTCAATAAAACAAGTTCAAGAATTAATTTATCCAGGAATTAACAACGTCCAAATTGTCAACATGATACTGCATTGTGGAGTAAAATTCAAGAATGCTTAGAAGAATATTTTCTTGAAAAGATACTGGATGAAACGCAACTATTAAGGATATTCCACAAATTTCATGGAGTATAGAAGTCAAAACTTAACCAACTGAGTATAATAAAGAATGGAATAACAAAAGAAATCACCATGCATGCGATAGACCGCACAGACAGGTTATTCTAATAGAATAATAAATAATGGAACCAGGTCCGGCGTAAACGCACAGACAGGATATTCCGACAGAATAATAAATAATGGAACCAGGTCCGGTGTAAAACACACAGACAGGATATTCCAACAGAATAATAATAAAACGGAACCAGGTCCGGTGTAAAACACACAGACAGGATGTTCCAACAGAATAATAAACGGAACCAGGTCCGGTGTAAAACACACAGACAGGATGTTCCAACAGAATAATAGAAGAATGTCACCAAGTATAGGGTAGACCGCGTATACTGGTTATTCCAACAGAATAATAACAAATGGAATAACAGAAGTTCTCTTCATGAATATAAAAGAAATAATATTCCCTACCTTAAAAGAACTGGATATTGGAAAAGTGATGTAGCAGAATACTTTTATTCTCTCTCTCTTATTCTCTCTATACTTTCTCTCTCTATAGCTTGAATGAATTCGTGAAAAATAATGAAGCCCTAGGCCTCTATTTATAGAAAAACCGAGGGCGGCTCTTGGTCTTAACGAAGGGTCAAATGACTCTTGGTCTTAACGAAGGGTCAAATGACTCTTGGTAATATTGAAGGGACAACTACTATTGACGAAAGTAATTACTATTGACCAAGGTAAATACTATTGACGAAGGTAATTACTATTGACCAAGGTAAATACTATTGACGAAGGTAATTACTATTGACCAAGGTAAATACTATTGACGACGGTAATTACTATTGACGACGGCAATTACTATTGACGAAGAGACTCTTAGATGATGACATATGGCCCCCCATAAAATAACCAAACTTACCACAACGTCTCACTTATTGATTTAATAATATAACATATTATACAGATGATACTATGACAATAATTTAAGAGATATGATGCAGCAATTACTGTAGCAATAATTGAGTATAGCTGAGTGACTTCTCACGTAAGCATCAATAATCAATACCGTGTGCTACTATGCAACCACGCGTATTACTGTACTTTTACTACTGAGTAGTTCAACAGTTTTAACGGTTTTAACGGTAACACCTCAGCCGTTATAGAAAGATAATTCTGTCGTTTTCTCAATCCGACAATAATTCCGTTGTGGGGTCCACCAATGATTGTGCCGTCGTACGAATATTCTCCGACAAAAAGAATATTCTCCGACCAAACGAATATTTTATAACAACTTGCTTACTTTGCAAAATTTATAAATATTACCCACAACTATAACATTATATCAAATTAACTCCATAATATTCAAAAATGATATTTATAGAAAATTCATCTTTATTTATAAAAATTGGGGTCTTACAACTGCTCTCACTTGTATTATCATTTTGCCAGCTGTTCTCCTTTGATTGCGCTGACTCATTATCGAGCTCTACTAACTGAGCCCTATTTACAACATCTGAATACAAACACAATTTATGAAAAATAAGATGTTGACGTATCTCAGGTTTCAAACCTCGTAAAAATATTCGCGTCATTCGCTCTTCATTATCCACCAAGTGGGACGCAAACCGGGACAACTCAACAAATTTAGCCTCATACTTCGACACGGTCATATTATTTTGCTCCAGCTTGATAAACTCCACCTCCTTCATATGACGAATACTCTTGGAAAAGTACTTGTCGTTGAATAGCTCTTGAAACTTCTCCCAAGACATCTTGAGTGCGTCAGGCTGGGTACGTTTTACAGATTTCCACCAGTAATCTGCCTCTTCACGCAACATGAAGGTGGCGAAGGGAACCTTTTGTTCCTCGGAGCATCCCAAGATATCAAATATCTTGGTGATCTGCTTTATCCATGCTTCCGCCTTAAGTGGTTTTGGCTCTCCTATAAACTCTGGTGGTCCCAGCTCCTTGAACTGTTTAGCAGTGACCGTCCGAGAGTTTCCAGTGTTTCCACCTACATTTTGGATAGGAGCCGCTCTCGCCTGATGTTGCATGAATTGGATAAAGTCTCTGAACAGTCCATCATTCATCATTCGGTCAGTGTTGTTGTTTGCATGAGAATTGTCGCCTTCCTGATGCACATTCTCCTGATTATTGATATGTGGAGACTTAACGGTCTCTTGTGCTCCATTGCTATTTTCAACATTCTCGGATGTCATTTTCAGATACTGCCACAAAACAAAGGTTCATTAACATATAAAATATTATCCATATACTATGACCGATCAATTAAATACCAAATAAACTTAGGTAGGTCATACTAGCGAAGGAATTTTCCGTCTCTCCCCTCCTAGTTATAGTCTCACATCTTAGCCAGGGATCATATCCCTAAGCTCTGATACCAACTGTGACGCCCCCAAAATTAGGTATACATCACCCATCTTGAGTCGCCAGATACATGGTACAGAATTCAAATACAACTTAATAATACAACTGTCGTGTACAATACGACAAAACATAAACTGTGAGTTTGAATACAAATATTATCTTCTAGAAAGTATCCATATTCAAAAGAAGTCCTCATTACAATTATTATCACACTATTATATAGAATAGTGAGGACTACTAATGCTATCATCTGGTCCATCACTCCGTTTTTCGACTCGTCCCAACTATATTCTCATTTTTTGAAGAGAACAGCAAAATAAAGGGTGAGCTCAACTAGCCCAGTAAGAAATATTATGACTAAGATAATGCAGAATAAATTATCATTAGTCTTCAATAATGTTAAACTGATAAAATACAATAGACATCAAGTTTAACTGTAACGGATCAAGCAATCCATTAATAGAGCCAAGTAGAGAATAAAATCTACTATCTTTTATGATTTAAAAGGTTTTCATGACTTTTATCGCTGGGACTCAGCTTAATAAATAATCCACATCATCGAATCACCCCTGCACTACGGCCAATGATATTCTTTAGTATCATGACCACGAATTATCCATGCACTACGGCTAAAGATAATCATGTTTTTATCAACGGTCCTGATTATGCCATAAAACAATTCATCTTTGCACTACGGTGAAAGAGAATCCATAGCCATAATCATACCAAAAACTGTCCATCAATGCACTACGGGCCAGTGAAAACTTTTTTCACATCATTTGTAATATTACGGTCATGATTACACCGATAAATCCCTGGTCATAATTATACCAAGTCCATCTATGCACTACAGGCCATAGATGACTTTCAACAAAATATAAACATGAGGATGATGACAATGATATAAGAATTCAATAAAACAAGTTTAAGAATTAATTTATCCAGGAACTGATAACGTCCAAATTGTCAACATGATACTGCTTTGTAGAGTAAAATTCAAGAATGTTCAGAAGAATATTTACATGAAAAGATACTGGATGAAGTGGAAATATCAAGGATATTCCACTAATTTCATGGAGTATAAAAGTCAAAGTTTTAACCAACTGAGTATAATAAAGAATAGAATAACAAAAGAAATCACTATGCATGCGATAGACCGCACAAACATGTTATTCCAACAGAAAAATAAATAGTGGAACCAGATCATGCGTAAATGCACCGACAGGATATTCAGACAGAATAATAAATAATGGAACCAGGTCCGGCGTAAAGCACAGACAAGATATTCCGACAGAATAATAAATAATGGAACCAGGTCTGGCGTAAAGCACAGACATGATATTCCGACAGAATAATAAATAATGGAACTAGGTCCGGCGTAAACGCACAGACAGGATATTCCAACAGAATAATAATAAAGACGGAATAATAGAAGAATGTCACCAAGTATAGGGTAGTCCGCGTATACTGGTTATTCCAGCAGAATAATAAAGAATGGAATAACAGAAGTTCTCTTCATGAACACAAAAGAAATAATACCCCTTACAGGTACAACAAATAATATCCCTTACCTTTGAAAGAAGAGTATTCCGACTGGTAGGACGAGAATATACTCGAAGAAACTTGTACTACGCTCAAAGCTTTCTTAAACTCTAAAGAAATACGCTCAAGATTATAGAAGAAGAAATCTCTGTAGAGTTTCAGTGAATTCGTAAGAAAATAATGAAGGAATGAGCTTATATTTATAGGAAAATGGAATGCATAGTAACTAATCTATGAACGGTTCAGATTGATTTACTTAAATCTGACGGTCCATATTTAAAGAAAAATCTTTTAAATAAAATAAAATATATTCTATTTATATAAAAAGATTTTTACTATGCAAACACTATGCAAAATATTATGCAACACTATGCATAATAAAATATAATATATTCTATTTATAGAATAACTTTAATAAATTATTCTGTTTTATATAAAAAGATGTTTCTGTTTTATTACGTTAATAATACGAATAAAACAAAACTTCATTATCGCTAAATAATTCATATTATTACTTGACAATAATTGAATCAAACTGAGTGACTTCTCACATAAGTATTAATAATCAATACCGTGTGTTACTATGCAACCACACGTATTACTGTACTTTTACTATCGAGTAGTTCAATAGTATCAACGGTAAAACTTCCGCCGTTATTTTTAATAAAATATTTTTTGTCGTTTTCTCACCGTCGTACGGATATTTTCTGACAAAAAGAATATTCCCCGACCACACGAATATTTTATAACAACTTGCTTACTTTAAAAAATTTATAAATATTACCCTCAACTATAACATTATATCAATTTTACTCCATAATATTCAAAAATAATATTTATGGAAAATTCATCTTTATTCAAAAAGTTGGGGTTTTACATAATATATTTTATTTTACATAAAAAATAAAACTTATATAATATATATATATATATACACACACACACACACCTTATCTCCACGACAATTCACCCCCCTACACACACACACACACACACACATATATATATATATATATATATATATATATAAATATAAACTGAGATAAATTTCTCCCAACGATTTTAAAAAATAAAAAAGTGGGGGTCAATGTAATAAGCCAAACTTACAATAAATACTTCATAAAAATCCTCTCTATTTATCTAAATTCACTAGGCTTCACAAAATATATTTTTAATAGTATTCATCATTAATATTATAACTCGTAATATTAACAACCAGATCATGTTCAGGAAAGATGGGGCTTTTCGATAAAGACTTCTCCTTATTGGCGCGCAATTAGGTGACCAAACCCCTTTCCTGGACAGAACTTTCTAGACATCGTTAATAATGCAAATAATAATATGAATAACTTTATCGTCTCAATTATTGATTTAATAATATAAAATATTATGACAATAATTGAATCAATAACGTGAGATACTATGCAACAATTACTGTGACAATAATTGAATAAAACTGAATGTTTTCTCACATAAGCATCAATAATCAAAGATACTGTACAATACCGTGTGCTACAATGCAACCACACGTATTATTGTACTTTTCTCACTGGGGTATTTCAACAGTTAATGGTAAAACTTTTGCCGTTATTTTCATAAAAAGTTATTTCTGTCGTTTTCTAACTCCGACAATAATTCCGTTGTGGGGTCCACCAATGATTGTGCCGTCGTACGAATATTCCCTGATAAAACGAATATTCTCCGACCAAACAAATATTTTATAACAACTTGTTTACTTTGCAAAATTTATAAATATTATCCACAAATATAACATTATAACAAATTCACACATTAATATTCAAAAATGATATTTAGAGAAAATTAATCTTTATTCATAAAAGTTGAGGTCTTATAATACCAATGATGAAATGTTAATACTCCATGGAAATCCATTTCCAAAGCCATATCCCTAAAGTCTGACATAGTTAAAACATTAATTTTACATAAATCTACATATTCATGTACCCTGCTTACATATCATTTGTCTTTAAATTCTCCTAAATAACAAATTTTTACAATAAATAAAGCCTTCAAAAGTTCATTGTGTGCATTAATTGCAACCACAAAAGAGTGCAATTTTTTTTAAAAAAAATAGATGATCACAACACAACAAAGAGGGATCACATTATTACAAACAAACATTGTGCTAAAATAAAAAAGTTTTATAGTAAAACATGAAAGTTCAATAATAATCTATAAAGGGTTTTAAACAAATTATTACAGATTAAAAATTATATTAGGCCTTTTTGAATTTTATATTAATTATTTTTAAGTGTTATAAATTAATATGCAAGATAGTAAAAATTTAATCACACAATATACAGAGATTTTCTAGTTCATAACATACATCCTGCGTATATTGTTACGTCCACACTCCAATCTCAAACTCCTCTTCAGGACACGAGATCCTATTACTTCCACTAATAAATACTCATTCAATAGGCGAAGAAATCTTTACAAAATTTTATAGACAAACTTCTAACTATTCACAACTAATTATATTGGACAACAAACTCACAGCTCCCTTCTCAAACTTAGTTGTACTTTTCTTTTGAGTTTAGTTCTATTATATGATTTGGTCTTGAAACAACAACCTCTTACTCACCTTACAGGTACACTAAAGACCCAACTCACTACTGACCTCTCTAAGATTTTGGTATTGGCCAAAGAATTACTCGTCTTTCTCACAAGTACATAAAACAAACTAACTATACCTTTGTTCCCTTTTACAAATGTTTTGACAGATAAATGCTTTTAAGATAAGCAGATAGAATTCAGTACAGATATATATAAAAGTTTAAGTAACTTTTATATTTGATGCTTATCAATTAAGCATATAACAATTAAAGGTCAAGTAATTATATATATAAAAGTTTAATGACCTTATATATGTACATGTAATATGTTTTTGTGTAAGCAATCGTCGAGTGAAACCCTAAGTTGAAATGAACTCCAATGAATTAATATGAAGTAAAAATTAACACACCCAACTTAGAACTTACCTTTGAGGAAACAAATCAGATAACTAGAGCAACTCCGCTACTCAGATAACCAGAGAAATTGAATCCCAGAGCGACTCCACTAACCAAAGAGCGACTCTGCGACTCAAAAAGGCTCCGTGAACCAGAAAAATTGAATCCTAAAGAGTAATTTATCTAAAGAGAACCAGCGATCGCGAACCAGCTAGAGTGAGAGCGAGCGACTTATTGAAGAGAGGAGTGAGAACCAAAAAGTAATTTGCTTGAAGAGAAGAGTGAGGACCAGCAAGAGGCTATTGAAGAAGCGCGATTAATCCCTCCGTGTTTTTCAATAGATAACGTTTTCTTTAAGAAAATGTTATAACTTTAAAATCAAAAATTGGCCATTTTAAATCCACAACGTTTTTACATATCTACTACAAAATTTTGTCAAAAAAGCGTCATGTTATAAAAACGTTGTCTATTAAGTGTCATCTTTTAACTGTTTTGTAGTAGTGAGAGAATAAAAGAAAAAGAAAGAAAAGTGAAACTCAAAGGATTCGTTAGCTTTTAATTTCTTGTTTAGCAATATCAAGGTAAGTGACTTTCCGAACTATTTAGTATTTTTAAATTATTGTTTACTTTATGTATACGTTAATAATTACTCGAATGCCTAAACTATGGTTTCAACTTTTGTTATGTTTTATTTAAGGCTTTTATCTAAATTAAAATATTATGTTCGTTTATTCAAAACTCCGGATCAAGTATTTATTTTTTAATTGTTGAAAGAGATTATATGATTTTGAATTCTAAAAAAGTATCGTTTAGAATATCGATAATATTGAGAAAAAGAATTTGAAATATTCAATCTGATTATGTTTAGAACCCGTTATTACTTATGTTTAGTTTCGGAGCTAATATAGGACTTACTAAGACGCGCACCTTTTAGATGCCCTTCGGTGAGCGTGCATATTAGATATCTTAGTAGAGTGCGTGATCATTGACATTATCGAACTTTTGGGCCGTGTTACTGGGCCACTGTAACCTTAGTCGCTAAGGTTGTTGATTAAAAGACATATTTTATATATTGAAATCATTTTTGAATGTGAAATTTATTTTGTAATTATCTGTTTTAGTTTTGAAAATTATATTTAGTATTGTTATCGAATAAAAAAGATTTTCAAAAAAGTATTTTACAAATTGTACTTGATCCGACTAGATAGAAAGGATTTCTAATTGATGGGTTTCATCGCTCAACCCTTTACAGATTTTACAGGTCTCATTGTTGAAAGCTGATCATTTATTTTATACGCTTTGGATAACTGGAGTTTAGTTTATGATGTTATTTATTTTAATGTTGAATTTTGATAAAACTTTTAGCTTCGGGGAGCTGCGTCTCCGTTATTCGAATTTGGTAGTTATTGGTATTTCATTTGAATTGGATTGAAATATGTTTATTATTGGGTTTATTTTAAGATTATTGTTCAGTTGTTTTGATTGGGCCGCGTGATTGATGTTGTTGCCTTGCGGGCCTTTGGGCTTCCGGCGTGTAGCACTTTGAGCCTGTTGCGGGCTCGGGGTGTTACAAATCATATAAAGACGATTTCACCCTTTTAATTAATCTATTTACTAATTATTGTTATCATCAAAATGAATGTAAAAGTTAAAGACCTAACAAAATAGAGTGAACAAAATCAGTTGGTCCACTATTAAATATTATATATACATATATAAACAACAAAGAAGCATCATTTATCACCATCAATAAAAACATTCCCATATTCCATAAGTATATTCACCATAAAATCACAGTAAACAATATACACATATATTAAAGTACTCATATACACAAAATGAATATCTTACCCCAATATTGTGATATGTCATGGCGGAGAGGTCTTAAACACCATTTACTCGAGTCTATTTTCTAAATCAAAAGTGTAAATATACCCAGATCATTTCCAATATTTGTAAAACCCTAGATTGCAGGAAAAAACGCCTAAAATCATATCCAATGCTCTTCATTCGTTTGGAATTTCAAGTATAAATGCGTTAACTGATTTTGATTATATATATGCGTATAAAATAAAATATGCGTATACATCCATATTAAATTCGTAGAAATTAGCTAATTTGTTGACACATGCTTATCTCCGACGATTTAATTGGTCGGAATGGCAAAAATGAACATAATTGCTAGTTTTAAATACCTAGAGGTATTGATTGACAATTGTCAAACTTTGAGGGTCAATTGGTTTTTGTTTAAACTTGAGGGGCCAATTTTGTCATTAGTTCTATATACTATATTATTGTTGTTTTTGTTGAACGTCCTAATTCTCTTTAGTCTGATCACATTAGCCCAAATGCCAAGTAACCCATATAGAATTTGTCTGGGGGTTAAAAAGCCCAATCAACAACCCACAATACTCCCTCGGTAAGTCCGTTAACGGTATAAAGAAGCACATAAATATTAAAAAACGAAAAATTGGAGGGAAAGTCTCATCAGCCGATTTTACATAGAAAAGATGCCGAGAAGACAATTGAGATTGGTCACCTCTTCTGACGAAGAAGAAGAACCACCACAACAAATACAACCAGAAGAAGAAGAAGATTATATTGATGAGGAATTGCAAAGATCTACTTTCAATTTTGAAAATGTTAACCTAAATTCTTCTAACCCTATCCCCAACTCTTCTGAACCCGTCCCTCTCGATATCTCAGACGACGAATTCATCGATGTCTCCGACCATTTATCTTCTCTATCTCCTCCGCCGCCTCCGCCGTCTACTTCAACAACTTCCGCAGAATCCGTTTCCATCCCCGGCGAAGCCTCTGAATGTCCCATTACTGCATTTTTATCAGCTTTAGGTTTGAGATTACGGAGAGAATGGATGGATTCCTGTATTCGCGGCTTTGAGACTGCGGTTCCTGGATTTTCCCGCTTGGATTCTGCAGCAAAGGCTAAGCTCTGTTTCGAGCAGTTCACGCATTCTGATATGAACTATACCGGAGCTGGTGTGCTCCCTGCGAATGTAAATAAAATGCATCTTGTCAATCTGGAGGGGCCATTTGTCTTGCAGGTATTTGCCAATTTGCGTTTGGTTGGTTTGTAGTAGTTCATTTTATACAATGCAATGCATTTGCAAGTTTATTTACATTCAATTTCATCTTGATCGAGTTTGTACTTGTCGTGGTACTTTTTATTGCGTTTTTTTGTTTACTTATTGAAGTAACTAGAGTCGTGAAGAGCTTTTGATGGATTTGAGCCTTCCCTCTAGTTTGATATATTTGTGCATATATGAAATTAGTTTAACTGGACTTTATAACCTTTTAAAATCTAATTTTTTAACTCTTGAATGAATAGTTCTTTTTTGATAGCGCCAGAGTAAAAAGACTTGAATGACTAGGTTTGGACTTAAATCGATAACACAATAGTTGGTTTTTGGGATAGGATTTGATAGGCATTTGGGGTATGGAGTTGAGTAGAGGTGAAACGTTATGTTAGGATCCTTTTACAGCTAGAGTGTTTTTCAAACATGCATCTTGGTGAAATCTACACTTCATCCTCAACCCCAAAAACGTTAAGTTCTACAGAGAATATATAGACCGAATCATCTTTCTTGAAAATTGAAATCTAGACCTGGCAAAACATGGTCCAAGCCCGCGGCCGGCCGCCACGGGCCGGGCTTTGGGCTGTAGAATTTTAGCCCAGTAAAACTTGGGATTTTTTGGCCCGGCCCGCCACCCACCTGGCCTGTTTGGGCCAAACCCAAAAAATAGCATAAAATAGGCACGAATTGGTCTCGCCCATCCGCCACGGACCGGGTTTTGGGCTGCAAAATTTTAGCCCAACAAAACCCGGGCTTTTTTGGTCCGTCCGTTTTTGACCCGACCTGTTTGGGCTTGGCCCGCCCGTTTGCTAGATCTATTGAAATCTCTGTTGCGTGGAATTGTGAGTTTTCAACAACTTCTAGTTGTCGATGCCTTGTTTATATCAATTTGCATTTTGTTCTTTTGTATTTCTGATTGCTGATTTTTTCCGTATATTCTAAAACAATAACCATATCTTCTATAATTAAAAAGAAAGAACAATTACATGTTTTTTGTTATTTTTTTTCAACTTCACTGTATTAAATCAAAATTTATAATTGGAATAGTGTATTAATAGCAACTTTGAACATAACATTATATAAATCTATCAAACACACAAGCAAAATATCAGAAACTAAAAACACCTCGTACATATTAATTTTTTATCATTACTGGCATTTGCATGAATGTATATGTATGTATGTTGGGCACACCCACACACTCAAGCAAAGAGGAATACATACCAAAACATTATGTCAAACCTGGAACACATGTTAGGGGTTAGTATAAATTCTAATTCTAAAGAAAGGGTATGAATGTGTGTTTGTGTATTTCTTAAGCCGACTGCTTGAAATTGTTAAAGAGATCCTTCACTAGGGTTGCTTGTGATCCCAATTTCCAAGGACATATTCTCCTCCGTGGGATCAAATCTAGGATGAAATTGGGTTGTTTGCACCATTTTGAGCACTGAGAAGTATATTAATTTGAACTTACAAAATATTCCCCTTAAAACTTCTTTTTTCTTTCCTGGTGTAAGAAACAGAACCTTAATTATTGCACTAATTCCTTTCACTTTAATTTCACAAGGCGAGTTGAAGCTTTAGTTTCTTAAATCAACTTGGAGTTAACTTTGACCAATTTTCTCAAGGCTAAATCTTTCACAAGCTTCAAAATTTGGGCAACCTTGTAGTCAATTAGACGAGTGCCGTTCTCTTTTTGTTCCCTGAGAATGCATATTAACATAGCGGGATCGACGGCGATCAAGTTGAGCCTTTTTTTACCAGTAAGTAAATAATAACCTCACACTTGGATGTATTTTGCAGGTTGATGAGATTGTAAATATCAGTCGCCCCCTCAAAGGAAGGTATCAGAATGCATCTTCTGGGCTTAAAAGGTGTCTTAAACTGTCTATGACCGATGGTGTTCAACAGGTGTTTGGCATGGAATATAGGCCTATCAAAGATCTTGAAGTTCTGGCACCTGCTGGGCTGAAGGTTTATTTAGAATCCTTCTTTATTGTTAGCTTTAGGTTAAAAATAGTAAATACATAAATTTATGATTCCAACTTGGCTAACTGTTAACTTGGTTTACTTGAAACTGGTCTTATTTGTTGATGGTTCTATGCTTGATACAAGGTGTAAGATGATTAATTTTTTCTCCTAGCCTCATAGGATTTCAAGGTGTTTGACTTGGTTATATCAAACTTTCAACATTATTTCAGATTTAATTGTTGCATTTTGTAGGTTGCTGTTTGTAATATAACTATAAGACATGGGATTTTAATGCTGGTGCCTGAAGTCCTTGAGGTATTAGGAGGGCTGGTTGAGGAGTTGGATGCAGCACGACAGAGGCTTGTTGTGGAAGTAAATAAGCCAGCAAGGGGAAAAAGGTATTGCAAGGTGAACGCTGTATATAAATAGTTGAAATTTTAAAGAGACCCCTTCTCATCATCCACCAGTAGTATTTTCTTATTATCATAAGTTGAAGGCTGCTTTTCACATACTTTTTGATTGCATTCTGCTCTGAACTTCTATCCCTTCCCCTGCGTGTGGAAGAGATCCTTGCTTAATGATAAAAGATGTTGTAGTATGCTTCCTTTGCACAATGCAATTCAGCATCTACCTTTCCAACCCATCGTATCAATTGACATTTCCCCCCTAGGATTTATTTTAGTTCATTTCCTTGACATCATATCACTGGTCATGCTTTTCTGTCCGTGAAAGTAACTGACATCATTAATGAAGTTATATCATGAGGATGTTAGTAGTTACTGTAATCTGCATTTACGAACTGTAGTGCTTATTGCTGATTTAATTTAAAATAGCTTCTTTACCAACCTGAAATTTGTTGACTTCTTCTTCACAGATAATGTACCGCATTTCAATTTTGATCTATATTTGACTTTAAATTGCTCTTTATCTAGAACTAGGACCGGAGAAGTTTTGCCTCTGGCAACTAGAGCTACTATCGCTGCATGGCTGCCTAATGGTGACAATGTTTCAGGGCACACTCCTAGTTCTGCATCTCAAGTTGCAATACCTTTTCAGGCAGATGCCCAAGGTATGTTGGTTCATAGAACTTTAACCCAATGAAATGAGGTTTTAAATTAAAAATACTAATGATAATTGGTGGAGTGACATTATTATGGGTGATCAAGCCAAATAATTTTAATTTTTGGGACCAGCCTTGTATATTGAAAACTGATTATAAGTTTAGTTATAGATGAAAAAGTTAAATTCAATTGAAAGATGTTGATCCTCAATGGTCATATTGATTTTTAAAGTGTCTGTTATACACACTATGAAGTGGATTTACAGTTGATTACGCAGAAACATTTAACAAGAAGATGCAAGTTTGTGATCTATACCAAATTATTATATGATTGAACAAATTTTTTGATAAGAAGCTATTCCAAAATTTTAAGCTGTATTTCCCCTTGCATGCCATTTTTAGAAGATAAATTCAATGTTGTTTCCTGATAAGATTAATGTGTCTGCAGACAGCAACTGTATTTGGCCTGGCCTAAGCTGTATTTATAAGCTAATAAGCATTATAAAACATCATGTCAGTGTAGCATGAGTTAGACATAAATGGTCGAAGACATAACCTCTTCTGGATTCGTAAGTGAAATACATATAAATGGGACCTCATGAAAAAGATTAAAACAATATTCAGGATCTTTATCACATGCTTGTATATACTTTCCTGTTTTTGTCCTCACACTTATCTACTGTAGGTGGTGCATCCGGTACATCTATTAATCAAAGGACTAGAGAAGAGTTTACTGTACCAATTCAAAGGCAAAATTATGAACCAGATGAAACATCTACTACTTTCTCGAATGTCGATGATATTCAACTGGTTGATGAGGATGAGATGGAACACCTATCTATTCTAACCGGAGATAGAGAAACCCCTTTCAACTACCTGGCTAGTTTGTCAGCAAAGTGGGCTGCAATGAAGGATCAAACTCCTAATGTTCAAGGAAAAATTAAGGTAGATATATATTATTCTTTGTAATTGGACAATTTAGATTCAAACGCTTCAAAACATATTTGACTGCATTAAGCTGTTAATATACACCGTCTCAAATTAATGTGAAAAAATCATTTTCCCACACATTGAGAATATATATATATATATATATATATATATATATATATATATATATATATATATATATGTATGTATGTATGTATAGAGTAAGGATCAAGAGCATTCCTCTTAAATAACATTCCTCCTTAAATAGCACTCCTTTATTAAAACTACGTCGTTTTGGAGTTTTTTAAAAGAGAGTGGGGCCGCTTGCTTTCCTTTTATTTAAAAAAATGCCACCTGCGGCTCCACTTGTTTTTTAAAAGAAACTCCAAAACGACGTAGTTTTAATAAAGGAGTGCTATTTAAGGAGGAATGCTATTTAAGGGGAATGTCACTTCATTCATGAAATACATATTAGTCCTAATCCTGCAATCCATTTATGCAAAAATGAATAGATAATTTGGATCCAATTTGACTTTGGTCTCATTTATAATACGAGGCAGACATGACATCTAAAATCTTATGGAGTAGGTGGATATATTGATGCTTCATCTGATAAAATCACTTCTTACCAGATAGTTCATATTTCGAACGTTTTTTAACAGTTTTCCAATGCATCCAATGGTTACTTGTAATGTTATTTAAGCCTACCATATCCTTATGTACTACCATTCCCCTGGTGGTTTATGCTGCATCATTCTAGCTTTAGATGGACATGTCATATGATTGTTGTTGGATTCACGGTTGTTTCAAAACTAAAAAGGGAAGACATTACAGGCATAAAGCTCTTGTCCAGATTTAGTATACTAATTATTCCCCTGCAAATATTGTTCTCCTTAAAAATGTACGAACTGTGTTGTGATATGTTGTTGTTGAGCTGACCGCTAGATTCTTCCTATTTCAAATATGCAAAAATTAGCCATACCATACACATGGTAGAACTAGTATTTTAGTTTCTTTATATAACTTGGAAATGTAAAATCACTCTTATAATAAATATTCTTGTGTTAATTAGTCCTGACATGCTGCTTCAAATTTGTAGTGCTTCTTGACGGGTGTGAAGGGATTCCAATATAAGGAAAGGACTGCATTTGACCTTCGTGTTTATGTTGATGATGGCAGCCTCATCTCTGAAATCCTCATTGATCATAATGTGAGTTTACAACGAATTTGATGTATAAATGATAAAGGGTTTTGGAATATAATGAATGGTGATGGTTTGCTCTTCAGGTAGTGCAGAAAGGAATAGGTTATTCTCCTGAGGAGGTAACTGCTGCTCTTGTTTCCTCAGACATGAAGAGAGTTAGCGATATGAAGGAGACACTAAAACAGTTCCAAGTTTTCTTAGTAAACTTTGAGGTATAGTTTTACATCCCAGCTTTGGTTTGTTTTCGGTGTGCTGAACGTATATGTTGCAGTTATGTTTTGTTTAGTAACTTAATATCAAGCTTCGCAAGAAGCACATTCAATACGAATGGGAATTGAGTTATCAAACATACTTGTGCCTGATGGACATATTCCCAAATGTGTAGCAGACAGTGCTTTACTTTTTTTTTTTTTACCAGCTTTCAGATACAAGGATTGCTTATTTACTTTGGAGTTTGTTTGGTTTCTGTATGTATCACCTTCATATGTTTGTCCAGGGAATGATGGTGGTACGGATAAGTGAAGCCTCTCCTGTTCCGCTTGCTATTGAAATGAATCAAGGGTGTTGTGCATCTGATGCTTGGGGTCTTCTTAGAAGACTGAAGCCATCTAGTTCTGCTCAACAGCATGAGCATTCACATTTGGAAGCCATCAACCTATCCCCGTGACTAAATCAACTCATGATGCTATTAGTGGAATGGGAGCTGATAACCAATAGGCAAAGCGATTGTCCTATCTAGAGCTACATTTTGACTTTTTGGAGCTAATTTTTTAAATTCTAAAATTCAAAATTAATACGAATTTATTTGATTTTAATAACCAACTATTACTGTTGTGTTCTAAAAGAAATAATTTTTTGTAGGCTTAAATATGAATTAGTATCCTAAACTATAAGTCATATTCCATTTCGGTGATTCACCTTTCAATTTTGTCAATTAGATGATTAAAATGTCAATTTTTTTCAATTACAACAAATTGAACACGTCACGTCAGAAATTGTTGACGTGGCTAATTGTGTGAGGCCTTAAGACTCTTATGTGGCAAAAAAAACTATTTTTTATTCATTACATAAACAAATCTTTTTAAATCATGATCAAAATGGTCAAAACTTAATTTAACAATTCTAACTAAAATAAAACATCTAATTGATTTATTCCATTACTCTTATGTGCCCCTCTCTGCAATAACTTATGATTTCTCTGATCATCTGTTCTGAGCCGATGATTTCACCGAGGCCCTTGGAGAAAGCAACCACCCTTATTGCATCTCTGCCTACACACAAACATAACCACCTCTCTTTCTCTCTCTATATCTACGTACGTATGTATGTATGTATTGTGGGTAAAGGGTTTAACCCTTTTACATATCTTTTCCTTTTCCATTCTACTCAATTCCATTCCTTTTTTCTTTTCTGTGCAGTCAAAACTCAGAAACATAGTTAAATGGAGGCTGTGATGATAAGATTTGATTCTTGAGCGAATCGGGGCTGTGTTGATGTGCCCGTATCTTGGCGGGGCGAAACAGATGGCATGATGATGCGAGGGATTTGGTTTGATGGATTCATTCGGGGTTTGGGTTTTGGTTTCATTCTTGTTGATGCGGATGATCTTGAACTTCATAAGGAGTTCCTTGGTAGGGAGAATAGTTCAGATCTGGTATGGTGGAGGTGGTGGCTACGGAAGAAGTGGTGGCGGCGGCGATGGATTTTGCGTCAGGCAGCGATAGACCTTGTGAAGATGCATATGGTGGGGGTGGTGGCTATGGAGGAGGAGGTCGTCGGGAAGATGGTGGCGGTGGTTATGGTTGTGGCCGAAGGGAAGGCTGAGGCGGCGGCGGCGGCGGCGGCGCTGGTGCTCTGATGGTTGGGTTTTGCTTTTTGATGTTTTTGATTATTATTAATGTTTGATAGAAAGTTATTTGACAATTTTAGCCTTTAATATATTATAAATGTTTAATTAGAAATTAAAAAATTATTATTTTGTTACACATCAGCTTAATTATGGCCTATCCAGATAACCACGTCAATAATTTTTGACGTGACAGACTTAATTTGTTGTAATTAGAAAAAATTAATAGTTCAATCAAAATTGAAAGGTGAATCATCGAAGTAAACTAAAAACTCTCAACTGTTGTAAACTATAAATCACTAAATTAATTTGTTTTTTGTTTTTTTAAAACCTTAACAGCATTTGTATCAATTTTATATTTTGTATTTTAAGATTGAGATCAAAATGTAACAATTTTGCAATGGAGGGAGTATATATATTTGAAATTTCTTCATTTAGTAGATCCAAAGCTTTTAAAGCATAGCTGTTTAGTACATAAGCAATTCTTGATTCCGAGAGCGAGAAGCTAATTTTGAGGAAAGGAAGAGAGCAAAGGTAATTTCAAAAGTGCAATTATAAAGTACTCCCTCCATTCTATTATTATACATGACGTTTAAGAATTTTTTGCAATAATTAAAAAATATTTATCATGACTCTTTTGTGCTTAATAAATAAATTTAATCAATCAAATCATACATATTAAGAAATATCTATTGGAACCAAGGGGTGGGTTTTGAGCAGATAAGGCTGAAAGGGTAGTATTATAATAAAAGTGAACAATTTAGTTTTGAATTTGTAAAACGTCTATTATTTTGAAAAAAATAAAAATCCCTTAAACGTAACGTAGTTGTATCTTATTTTGATTGATTAGTATTATTATTATTATTTTTTCATATAAAAAGTAATTATACTTGTTTAAGTAAGTAGAATTTTTGGCATAAATTTTGCTGCTTTAATTAGTGAAACTTAGATTCAGACAGAGGAGGGAGGATCCAGACAACGAACATGACAACAATCATTCATCCAACAAAGAGAGGAGTATATGGGTGGCAGAAAAAACAAGAGGGAAAACCAAGTTATCAAATCCCATGTCCATGTTTGTGTTTTTGCGGGTGTGAGAGTACAGTCACAGACCAAGATTGATTAATGCAAACAAGTTTATTCAAGTGTACGAGGAAGAAGATCCAAATTATTGTGTTAATTTAGTTTAGTTAACGTTAGCTTCTCCAGCTTAGCTACGATGTCTTAATTGTACAGTCGACACGTAGCCATATAGCTGTACAGCAATTAAGAAATGTTTTAAAAAAAGGAAATTGATATCTCCACATCACTTTTTGATATTTTCACACATATAGCCAATAAAAATTCGACACATCAGCTAATATGTGGGTGCTACGTATAGAAATTAAATATAAAAAAATAATGTGAAAATATCCTTTTCCTTTAAAAAAAATGCATTACTAGAACAATGGAAGGAAAGTCATGTTTGTTTGTAAAGATTTATAATTTATTAATTTCATTTTCATGAATTATTATAATCCTAAGATTATGGATTTGCATGGCTCTCTTCTTCCATTACATATTTTTTATAGTTTTGACTCCCCCTTCGTTATGCATTTCCTCCAATTTCATTCGATACACCAATTGTTTGATATTAATAATTTTGTTGTTAATAACCTGAATATATTAATAGATAGTTGATGATATATATTAAGATCAATCCTATAAACAAGTAGAATAATAAAACTATTTTCATCGTTAAAGTCAAAGAATTTTCATCTATTGAAAATTTGATGAAAAATCAACGTGTTCATCAAATGGTGACAAAGTGTCGGATGACTTTCATTTTTGAAATATTATGTTTATTTTGTTTAGAATTATTTAAAAGATTTGATAAAAACTTATCTTTTGGAGCATTATACCCCTGTCACTAATAATAAAGATATTATATTCTCACTAGTTTTAATATAGATATAGGTCACTTTAAACAAAATTAAATATAAATTTTGTCCATAAATTTTTAATCTCAAATAGTAAAAGTCATAATACCTGGTCGAATACTATATTAAATAGTCTCTTTTCAAGTCATTTCATTATATACTAAAATATAAAACCTTTAGGTTCCTCAGCGAACAATAATATAAATGTATAAAAGAAATTGTTACATAATTAAAAATCATTATGTTGATATATACTACTATTATAGAACAAACTCCTCATTTGTTAATATATAGTACTCCCTCCGTTCCTAAATAAGTGACGTTTTGGAAGAAAAAATTTATTTTAAATTATCTGTCGTTTACAACTTTCAAGGAGAATAAATTATTTACTTTCCTATATCATCCTTACCTTCTTTCATTGTCCTAAGAAATTCTCACCCTTAGTAGTAATAGTTTTCAACTTCCCATAAATGGGTAGTGATGAAATTTCACACAAATTTTAATTATTAAATGATAGTATTAAATGACTTTCTTAATCCATGTGCAAAAACTTTAAACGACACTTATTTAGGAATGGAGGGAGTATTATGATACATAAACTCGGTAATATATATATATATATATATATATATATATATATATATATATATATATATATATATATATATATATATATATATAGGGAGAGGATCAAGAGTAGAACTCTTAAGTAATAGAACTCCCTTAAATAATAGAATTGTATCAAAACGACGTAGTTTTGATAAGACGCGGTGGTATTTTTGTAAATACGCGGTGGCATGGTATTTACAAAAATGCCACCGCGTCTTATCAAAACTACGTCGTTTTGATGCAATTCTATTATTTAAGAGAGTTCTACAACTTAAAAGTTCTACTCTTGATCCTTTCTGTATATATATATATATATATATAGAAAATAATCCATAGCAAGTATTTGCTATGGAAAAAAATTGGACGTCCATTCTATAAATCAAGAGCGCAGATTAAAAAATAACTCAGCCCTTACGCCAGACGAAGTAGCGTAAGTTGAAAAAGACCTCTCATATCCGCTAGACGAAGTAGCGTAACTCTATCTCAATATCTCTAGAATGCGATTTCAGTGTTTTCCTAAAACACTCTCTGCGTCTTGAAATTAACCCCAATTCAAAGTAACTACTAACTAGACATAAAATGAGTAATGCTAGCGAAGAAACTGGGAAACAGAGAAGAATCTAACCATGATACTAGCATTTCCGGAGCAGACCGTCCAATAACTTCAAACAAGTGGGGTCATCATCAACAGCAAGAACTCGCATACCCTTTGGAAAATTATCAAAATCACTCCCAGAACTTCCCCTAATTTCCTCGACAGTCATCTTTAGAACTCAAAAACAAATACCCAAATGTGAAATGAACAAAGAACAGAGATCACAGCAAAAGATTGGATTTTTAACGCTAATTGTTGGGTTTTTTTTCAACTTTTCAAAGAAACCCAGGAGGTAAATGAGAGAGAATAACAATGTTATTAAAGATTTGAGAGGGATCTAAGACAGAGGGTTTGTAATTGTATAGAGATAGATAAGGACTTGTAGTCAGTGAAGTGGTACATATTGACAATGATGGTGATGGCCAGAACAGAGTGAATGGCTTCGACCCAACAATTACAACCAATCATATTAGTATTTTAGTCATCACAACTCCTCCCTTCCTCTCTCTCTCCTTTGTCCTTTTGCTTTTTTTCTTCTTCTTGCGGTACTGGAAGCTTTTTTTCTTCTTCGATATAATAATACTCTTTATACCACTAACTTATATATCACTCCTATATAATATTGCTGTGAATAATAATAGAGTTTTTGTTAATAGCCCTTCTGGAAGAACTTTTCCTCTCTCTCGTACCAGCTTACGCTAGACGAACTGGCGTAAGGGTTGAGTTATTTTTTAATCTGTGCCCTTGATTTATAGAATGGACGAATATGATACTATTTGCCCAATTTTCCTCCGTAGCAAATACTTGCTATGGATCATTTCCACACACACACACACACACACACACACACATATATATATATATATATATATATATATATATATATATATATCATTAATGAACCCCTTTTGTACTAACTAAGGTTTTGATTCACGTATTGGCTATAGAATTTTCTTTTTACTGAGCCCCTAATCCACACAAATAATTTTTTTTTTGGTTGTAATTCCACCTTTACTTTTTCCTTCTATTTTCCCCCTAATTAATTACCTCTCCCCTCTACTCAATTAAAACTGCAGAATTCAGCTTCGAACCTCCTTTGTTTATTAACCCTTGCAATAAAATCATCTGCCATTTTGTTCAAGTCTTTGACAGGCAAACTTAATTCCTGATCATGCCCATCTGGTTTTTTCTTCGAATCCTCCGTTTTTTCCTCTCTCCAATTTCCTTCTAATAAAATGTCTTCTTGTCTTCTTGGCTCTAAATAATTACCAACCATGACCTTCTGGTCACAATCAACTGCCACTTGTTTTCTTAAATTAATTTGTTGATGCCCTCCATCTTTATAATTATTAACCTTCGAAGACGACTTCCTCAATCTCCCGGCCCCTTTCTTGTTGGAACCATGGAGGGTTTTAGCTGTAGGAACGTCATAGTCGTGATCATTATAATCTGGAGAAAATAATTTGAACTCTCCGACCAGGAAAATAACGATGAGGTTGCCTACAATGAACACAACCTTGGAGCTAAAGAAGTGTGAAATGATTTTTGGAAGAGAAATGTAGAGAAAGACATTGACGGTAGCGCCTAAAGGGGGATACCAAAAAGCAGGGCTAGAACAAAATATAATACATGTTAATGCTGTCAAAGTATAAAGAACAAGATTGGTTACAAGTTGTTGCTGCTTCTTGTACTGCAGGTTGATGTCTTGATTAATCTTGTGAATACTAACAGGATCCATTAATATATATATATATATATATATATATATATATATATATATATATATATATATAGAGAGAGAGAGAGAGAGAGAGAGAGAGAGAGAGGGTATGATTCAGAAGAAACTGATAAGAAAGGTTTACTTAGCTAGCTAGGTTTTAATTCAGGTGGCTAGCTAAGTAGTTAACCATACACCTTATGGATGCAAGACACAATTCAATCTGACTGAACATATATATATATATATATATATATATATAAATTAAGAGAAGCGCAAACACTGGGCTAGCCATATAGTGGAGAAAAAGAAGTTAGGTTAGGTATAGGGTGAGAAATAAATGGGGTTGCTTTACTTTCTTTATTTTTATTTAGGAAATTGTTAAATTCATGATAAAAAATATTATTTTCACAATTAAAGTGTCACTATAGATCCTATAGCGACGGTTAAAAACCGTCGCTATATATCTACAACGACACTTTTGTTGTGAAAATAATAAAAAGTATTGTGGATTTAACAATTCAATAAAAAATGTTATTTTCATAACTAAAATATCACTATAGATCTTATAGCGACGGTTTTCACCGTCGCTATATATCTACAACGACACTTTTATTGTGAAATTAACAAAAAATATTATAAATTTAACAATTCACTTTATTTATTAGGGGTTGGGGGTAGGGGGTGTGCGTGGGGGGTGGGGGGTGGGGCGGGGGCAGATGCTACTTTTTCTTAAAGCTATATATGTGGGGAGATTACTTTCTGTTTATAGGGATGGTCGATTTTCTTTTTCCGCTAATGGTTTTCATTGGTCAGCCCTAAAAGGGAATGCACTATAGTTTATAATAATTCCATCACCCTCCATTAATCCAAAATATTCAAATTAACTTTCTAAAATAAATGTAAGATATTTTTAAATTTAAAATTATATTATGATTTTTTATTTATTTTTGAAAATATTAAATTTTGTAATTTCTCAATTCTAAAATTAGATATACACTTTGATTTTTAATGTCAAACGATGACATATTAAATTTTAAAATTGGTATGACTCATAAAAGTTTTAACTTGAATGAAATAAATTTTGTGACCATGTTATATACTTATACTACAGTTATAATAATTGTATCAACTAAATTTGGAATGAATTTTGAAGTGATCATATGATATTTGTTTTGCCTCCTTTTTTGCTTTTAATCTTGTGTGATTGTTTTTGGTTTTGATTTTGACATCTCTTTATTAATTATTGTTTACGTTGTGCAAGTATTTTCTAGCAAATTAGAGATTTAAGTACTCAGTGACAGTAAAATCATGCATTAATTAATATCAAAGTATCTTACATTAATCTTCCACATATGAAAATCATTGGTCGACAGAAAAAGACTGAAGTGCCTGGGAAAAATATATGCTACGTACATGAATAATCGAATCGAATCGAATTTTTTTAATTAAATTTTTTAATCAATTTTTTTTATTATTTAATTATTTTTTATAATTCAGTTATATCCGATTTTATTTTCAATTTTCGGGTTCGGATTTGATTTTTAATTTTTTTATTCGGGTTCGAAATAGTAAAAACAATTTAAATCTTAACATCATAACCTCGTCTCTCTGTCTCTCACTCTCTCTAATCTCAAAACTCGGAAAACTCAGATAAGAAAACAAATATATTTGGACAGTCGACTATCATCTATCATCTTGATCCCTCAGATTTCAGATCTCAGCCCTCAACCCTCAACCCTCAACCCTCAACCTTCAGATCCATATCTGCTCTCGATCTCGATACTCCCTCAGCCATCGCCCTGTCTTTGTGCCCTAACCCAAATAGATAATCACATTGTAGAAATGACTGTACGAGAGACGTTAGATTTTGCTACTAGATGTGAGGGCGCAAGTGAGGGATTTGTAGTTTTGTCATATATATATATATATATATATATATATATATATATATATATATATATATATATATATATATATATATGAGAGCAGATCTGTAAGACCCCGAATTTTATGAAATAAAAGTATTCAATTTTTCTTATAATTACTATTCAGTAAATGGTTAAATTGATAAAAGTTTAAAGTTATGGGTGAAATATGATTTTTTTTTTCAAAATAAGCAAGTGGTTATAAAATAATCATTGTCGTCGGGGAATATTCGTTTGGTCGTGGAATATTCTTTTTGTCGGGGAATATTCGTACGACGGCGCAGCTATTTGTGGGCCCCATAACGAATAACTGTCGGGTGAAGAAAACGACAAATTTGAGTTTTTACAAATAACGGCGTAGTTGTTACCGTTAACACTGTTGGAATACCCGGTGGTTAAAATACAGTAATACGCGTTATTGCACAGTAGCACACGGTATTGCACAGTATTTTTAAAATTATTGATTCTTACGTAAGATGGCACTACTCAATAATTATTACAGTAATTACTGTTCAATATTTTATTTTATTGATTCAATAATTGCTACGTTGAAATTTTATATTATTGTTGTTTCAATAATTGTTGCTGCACAGTATTTTCTATTATCAGATCAATAATTCATATTATTTGAATAATATTATTAGATAACATTATTGTCAATGTCTAGAAAGTTCTGTCTAAGGAGAGGTTTGGTCATCTAATTGCGCGCCAGTAAGGAGAAATTCTTATTGAAAAGCCCCCTCTTTCCTGGGAACGGCCTGGTTGTCATAAATGTGATTCTGTAATATTATTTGTGAATAATTAATTATTGATTCATATGATAAGAAAATATTTATATTATGTGGATATAAATGAGGGATATATTTTTGTGGTTAAAAATGAAGGAGTTAATGTTGAAATTTTTATCCGTATTTTTGTCGGAATGGAGGTATTAAAAATCAGGGTTTTTGAGATATTTTGCGGGGGTTATAATTTTTAATCCGACCGTTGGATCGTGGTAATTTTTGGATATGTTATACATATATAAGTTGAGTATATGTCCACAAATTTTGAACCGTTAAAAATTAACGTATAATTTGTTATGAATTTTACGAGATGACTGGTTCAGAAATTGTTGAATTTTCGGAGTTAATCATTTTGGTGGAAAATTCTAGAATTGGTGGGCCCCACTTGTGGTTGGTGAAGAAATGTGCTGAATTATATTTCAAATGTGGTGGGTGGGAATAGTAGCAGGTAAAGCCATCAGGTTGCAGGTCAAACCTACCAAAATTTTCCTATAAATAGAGGGCTAAGTTAGAATTGAAAATCACACCAGAAACATAAGCTTTCTCTCTTTCTCTCTCTATATTATGAAGCATATTTTGTGAGTTTTTAGATACTTGGTGAGTTTCTATTCATCAGTGCAAGTTTCCTTCAGCCTTATACCGATCAGAAGTACTGCTCTTTTGAGGTAAGGGATAGTAAGGGATAGTAAGGGATAGTAAGGGATAGTAAGAGATTTTAAGAGTTGTTATGTTTTTCAGTTTCGTAATTTTTCTGAACTTCAAAAATTCTGGAAAAATTTGAAATGATATTTTGATGAGTTTTATTGATTGTGTCCAAAAATGGTGATTTTTGGATGTATAGATTAAGAGTTATGAATTTTATGGGAAAAGACTATTTTAAAAGTAACAGCTTATAATTCCTTGTGGTTAACTCCAAAATTGATGAAATTTTTATTGGGAGTACATGTATATGATAGAAGTATACTCTGTAAATTTCAAATTTTTAGACAAAAGTATAATTTTTGATAAATGTCTAAATATTCGGCTATTTTGGTCATATGAAAAATAGTAAATGACTTTTAAAAATTCTGAGAAAAATATATGTTCACTATGGGACTATATTATGCTAAATTTTAGAAAAGAAATATTTTTGGAACGGATTTGGTATTTTTCATGAAAATAGTCTAGTTATGAGAAAATGAATTAAATATGTTATGTGAAGTAAGAAAATTGGAAAATAGGATTTTATGGCTTGAGAATCCTATATGAGGTATATGCAGATTTTTGATGAGGGTTTTGGTATTGATGATGAAATCTTAAGAGTTGACATTTTATGATGATTAAATGCATTAATTAGTAAAGTGTAAACAATTTAAATAAATTGTTTATAAGCTTAAGAAATGTTATTCTTTCAATATCATTATACCGAAGTATTGGTATAAATTTTATTGTGGAATTTCTACCTTTTTGAGTCGGTGTTACTATTCACGAGTTACTATTCACGAGTTACTATTCATGGGTTACTATTCACGAGTTACTATTCACGACAAAATTGGTTTCTTTTTCTAACCAAATTATAGTTGATTTATGAATATTACTCTTGAGATTAAATCTAGATGTTTTGATTATATTGATTTTACTATTATATATAACATTTTTATAACCTTGATGTTGAAATTCTCTTTCACTGGAGTGTAAAGATGGGTAGATTATTGGTATGATCATGACTAGGGTTCTCTTTGGCCTGTAGTGCAAAGTTGAATTGTGACTGGTATGATCATGACCATTGAATTTATAATTGAATATCTTAAGCTTAAGTGCAAAGGTGAATTGATCAACATGGTTATAATTATTGTTTATATAAATTCTGAAATGATTATATATTTCTTTGAGATATGAATATATTTGGCCTGTAGTGCAAATATGAACTGTTGATGAATATCTTTGGCCTGTAGTGCAAAGATGAATTGTAGATGAATATCTTTGGCCTGTAGTGCAAAGATGGTCTGTTGATGAATATCTTTGGCCAGTAATGCAAAGATGAACTGTTGATGAATATCTTTGGCCAGTAATGCAAAAATGAACTGTTGATGAATATCTTTGGCCTGTAGTGCAAAGTTGAATTGTGACTGGTATGATCATGACCATTGAATTTATAATTGAATATCTTAAGCTTAAGTGCAAAGGTGAATTGATCAACATGGTTATAATTATTGTTTATATAAATTCTGAAATGATTATATATTTCTTTGAGATATGAATATATTTGGCCTGTAGTGCAAATATGAATTGTTGATGAATATCTTTGGCATGTAGTGCAAAGATGGCCTGTTGATGAATATCTTTGGCCTGTAGTGCAAAGATGAACTGTTGTTGAATATCTTTGGCCCGTAGTGCAAAGATGGTTTGTTGATGAATATCTTTGGCCCGTAGTGCAAAGATGGTTTGTTGATGAATATCTTTGGCCCGTAGTGCAAAGATGGATTTGTTAGTATGATTATAAACAGGAATTATGATTTGGTATAACCATGATCTTTGATGTTTCAGGTAAAGACAGGTGATGAAAATATTCTTCGTCCTGGGTGCGAAGAAAAATTTATAGTCACAATTATGATTATGAGTTATTCATATGATTGTGGAAAGGAACTGTTGAGTGATGTTACATGGATAAAATATTGTTGGTGGATTTTTAACATGGAGAAGATAATAGACTTTATAGTCTATTTGACTCTTCTAATGGATTGCTCGTTCCGCTGCAACTATGGTTGAAATTTTTATCATTTACCATATGTTCTAAATCTCTGATTTATTATTGATGAAGGCTATTGATAATTTAATTATCTTTAGTCATGATATTCTTTACTGAGCTAGTTGTGCTCACCCTTTTGCTTCACAATTCCTTTCAGGTAATAAGAGTGTAGCTGGGTCGAGCGAGGGTAACGGGGAAATAGAACGGTGGTCTCTAGCTGTGGATGTTCTCCCGAAGCAGTATAGAAAAGTTCATTTAGTAGTTATATTTGGTGAATCCAATAGGGTGAGGCGAACCTAACGTTGGAAGGGTGTTTTGCCACTGTCATACAAGATGTCTAATGACATACAACCTCGTGTCATCATAAGACAGGGTTGTGCTCATCCACTTGCTGAGTATATCTATGGGCACTACCTATATAATCTTGGTATTTGTTTGAAGTATAATTCTCAATTAGAGACAGTGGAGATAATGATAAGTCAAGAGAAGACTCACCATTGGGAAGAATATGATAGTAATCTTCTCGTTTTTCTTTGGGGTTTATTGGGTAAACCAAGGATAATTCTGTGGCCATATGATATCTATCACAACCTAGAAGCATGGCCTCCCATGTACGAAGGTTTCCTTAAGCACTTCCCAAAGATTCTAATTTCCAAAACAGTTTTTAACTATACCTTTATGTAAGGTGTTATTGTGAGGTGATGTCCACGGTTGGAACATGAGTCACATTTGGTATATATTTGTATCCAAACTCACAGCATATGTGTTGTTGTATTTTGCACGACAATTGTTGTAATAAAGTTGTAGTTGTTTTCTGTACCATGTATTTGACGACTCAGAATGGGTTGGGTGGAATGAACCTATTTTGGGGTCGTCACAGTTGGTATCAGAGCTTAGGGATATGATCTTTGGCGGAGATCGGGGAATATAACTAGGAGGGGAGAGATGAGTAAATCCTTCGCTAGTGTGTCCTACCTAAGCTTATTTGTTGGTCAGTCATAATATTGGGATATTATGTGATATGTTAATTTGTTCAATTAACCCTTATTTTGAAGCTGTATTCTAGAATGATATCTGAAATACAGGAGATGAGCAATGGAGAAATCATGATGACAGGAAAGATGGAATCTGAAATGAAAGGAAGGTATTCTCAATTCTTTGAAATACCAGGTACGTAAATTTCGGGGACGAAATTTCATAAGGAGGGGAGATTGTAAGACCCCGAATTTTATGAAATAAAAGTATTCAATTTTTCTTATAATTACTATTCAGTAAATGGTTAAATTGATAAAAGTTTAAAGTTATGGGTGAAATATGATTTTTTTTTCAAAATAAGCAAGTGGTTATAAAATAATCATTGTTGTTGGGGAATATTCGTTTGGTCGTGGAATATTCTTTTTGTCGGGGAATATTCGTACGACGGCGCAGCTATTTGTGGGCCCCATAACGAATAACTGTCGGGTGAAGAAAACGACAAATTTGAGTTTTTACAAATAACGGCGTAGTTGTTACCGTTAACACTGTTGGAATACCCGGTGGTTAAAATACAGTAATACGCGTTATTGCACAGTAGCACACGGTATTGCACAGTATTTTTAAAATTATTGATTCTTACGTAAGAAGGCACTACTCAATAATTATTACAGTAATTACTGTTCAATATTTTATTTTATTGATTCAATAATTGCTACGTTGAAATTTTATATTATTGTTGTTTCAATAATTGTTGCTGCACAGTATTTTCTATTATCAGATCAATAATTCATATTATTTGAATAATATTATTAGATAACATTATTGTCAATGTCTAGAAAGTTCTGTCTAAGGAGAGGTTTGGTCATCTAATTGCGCGCCAGTAAGGAGAAATTCTTATTGAAAAGCCCCCTCTTTCCTGGGAACGGCCTGGTTGTCATAAATGTGATTCTGTAATATTATTTGTGAATAATTAATTATTGATTCATATGATAAGAAAATATTTATATTATGTGGATATAAATGAGGGATATATTTTTGTGGTTAAAAATGAAGGAGTTAATGTTGAAATTTTTATCCGTATTTTTGTCGGAATGGAGGTATTAAAAATCAGGGTTTTTGAGATATTTTGCGGGGGTTATAATTTTTAATCCGACCGTTGGATCGTGGTAATTTTTGGATATGTTATACATATATAAGTTGAGTATATGTCCACAAATTTTGAACCGTTAAAAATGAACGTATAATTTGTTATGAATTTTACGAGATGACTGGTTCAGAAATTGTTGAATTTTCGGAGTTAATCATTTTGGTGGAAAATTCTAGAATTGGTGGGCCCCACTTGTGGTTGGTGAAGAAATGTGCTGAATTATATTTCAAATGTGGTGGGTGGGAATAGTAGCAGGTAAAGCCATCAGGTTGCAGGTCAAACCTACCAAAATTTTCCTATAAATAGAGGGCTAAGTTAGAATTGAAAATCACACCAGAAACATAAGCTTTCTCTCTTTCTCTCTCTATATTATGAAGCATATTTTGTGAGTTTTTAGATACTTGGTGAGTTTCTATTCATCAGTGCAAGTTTCCTTCAGCCTTATACCGATCAGAAGTACTGCTCTTTTGAGGTAAGGGATAGTAAGGGATAGTAAGGGATAGTAAGGGATAGTAAGAGATTTTAAGAGTTGTTATGTTTTTCAGTTTCGTAATTTTTCTGAACTTCAAAAATTCTGGAAAAATTTGAAATGATATTTTGATGAGTTTTATTGATTGTGTCCAAAAATGGTGATTTTTGGATGTATAGATTAAGAGTTATGAATTTTATGGGAAAAGACTATTTTAAAAGTAACAGCTTATAATTCCTTGTGGTTAACTCCAAAATTGATGAAATTTTTATTGGGAGTACATGTATATGATAGAAGTATACTCTGTAAATTTCAAATTTTTAGACAAAAGTATAATTTTTGATAAATGTCTAAATATTCGGCTATTTTGGCCATATGAAAAATAGTAAATGACTTTTAAAAATTCTGAGAAAAATATATGTTCACTATGGGACTATATTATGCTAAATTTCAGAAAAGAAATATTTTTGGAACGGATTTGGTATTTTTCATGAAAATAGTCTAGTTATGAGAAAATGAATTAAATATGTTATGTGAAGTAAGAAAATTGGAAAATAGGATTTTATGGCTTGAGAATCCTATATGAGGTATATGCAGATTTTTGATGAGGGTTTTGGCTATTGATGATGAAATCTTAAGAGTTGACATTTTATGATGATTAAATGCATTAATTAGTAAAGTGTAAACAATTTAAATAAATTGTTTATAAGCTTAAGAAATGTTATTCTTTCAATATCATTATACCGAAGTATTGGTATGAATTTTATTGTGGAATTTCTACCTTTTTGAGTCGGTGTTACTATTCACGAGTTACTATTCACGAGTTACTATTCATGGGTTACTATTCACGAGTTACTATTCACGACAAAATTGGTTTCTTTTTCTAACCAAATTATAGTTGATTTATGAATATTACTCTTGAGATTAAATCTAGATGTTTTGATTATATTGATTTTACTATTATATATAACATTTTTATAACCTTGATGTTGAAATTCTCTTTCACTGGAGTGTAAAGATGGGTAGATTATTGGTATGATCATGACTAGGGTTCTCTTTGGCCTGTAGTGCAAAGTTGAATTGTGACTGGTATGATCATGACCATTGAATTTATAATTGAATATCTTAAGCTTAAGTGCAAAGGTGAATTGATCAACATGGTTATAATTATTGTTTATATAAATTCTGAAATGATTATATATTTCTTTGAGATATGAATATATTTGGCCTGTAGTGCAAATATGAACTGTTGATGAATATCTTTGGCCTGTAGTGCAAAGATGAATTGTAGATGAATATCTTTGGCCTGTAGTGCAAAGATGGTCTGTTGATGAATATCTTTGGCCAGTAATGCAAAGATGAACTGTTGATGAATATCTTTGGCCAGTAATGCAAAAATGAACTGTTGATGAATATCTTTGGCCTGTAGTGCAAAGTTGAATTGTGACTGGTATGATCATGACCATTGAATTTATAATTGAATATCTTAAGCTTAAGTGCAAAGGTGAATTGATCAACATGGTTATAATTATTGTTTATATAAATTCTGAAATGATTATATATTTCTTTGAGATATGAATATATTTGGCCTGTAGTGCAAATATGAATTGTTGATGAATATCTTTGGCATGTAGTGCAAAGATGGCCTGTTGATGAATATCTTTGGCCTGTAGTGCAAAGATGAACTGTTGTTGAATATCTTTGGCCCGTAGTGCAAAGATGGTTTGTTGATGAATATCTTTGGCCCGTAGTGCAAAGATGGTTTGTTGATGAATATCTTTGGCCCGTAGTGCAAAGATGGATTTGTTAGTATGATTATAAACAGGAATTATGATTTGGTATAACCATGATCTTTGATGTTTCAGGTAAAGACAGGTGATGAAAATATTCTTCGTCCTGGGTGCGAAGAAAAATTTATAGTCACAATTATGATTATGAGTTATTCATATGATTGTGGAAAGGAACTGTTGAGTGATGTTACATGGATAAAATATTGTTGGTGGATTTTTAACATGGAGAATATAATAGACTTTATAGTCTATTTGACTCTTCTAATGGATTGCTCGTTCCGCTGCAACTATGGTTGAAATTTATATCATTTACCATATGTTCTAAATCTCTGATTTATTATTGATGAAGGCTATTGATAATTTAATTATCTTTAGTCATGATATTCTTTACTGAGCTAGTTGTGCTCACCCTTTTGCTTCACAATTCCTTTCAGGTAATAAGAGTGTAGCTGGGTCGAGCGAGGGTAACGGGGAAATAGAACGGTGGTCTCTAGCTGTGGATGTTCTCCCGAAGCAGTATAGAAAAGTTCATTTAGTAGTTATATTTGGTGAATCCAATAGGGTGAGGCGAACCTAACGTTGGAAGGGTGTTTTGCCACTGTCATACAAGATGTCTAATGACATACAACCTCGTGTCATCATAAGACAGGGTTGTGCTCATCCACTTGCTGAGTATATCTATGGGCACTACCTATATAATCTTGGTATTTGTTTGAAGTATAATTCTCAATTAGAGACAGTGGAGATAATGATAAGTCAAGAGAAGACTCACCATTGGGAAGAATATGATAGTAATCTTCTCGTTTTTCTTTGGGGTTTATTGGGTAAACCAAGGATAATTCTGTGGCCATATGATATCTATCACAACCTAGAAGCATGGCCTCCCATGTACGAAGGTTTCCTTAAGCACTTCCCAAAGATTCTAATTTCCAAAACAGTTTTTAACTATACCTTTATGTAAGGTGTTATTGTGAGGTGATGTCCACGGTTGGAACATGAGTCACATTTGGTATATATTTGTATCCAAACTCACAGCATATGTGTTGTTGTATTTTGCACGACAATTGTTGTAATAAAGTTGTAGTTGTTTTCTGTACCATGTATTTGACGACTCAGAATGGGTTGGGTGGAATGAACCTATTTTGGGGTCGTCACAAGATCCTCTGTCCCCATTTTTCCTGTCCCCCTTGTGTCCTTCCACTTAAATTTTGACACCTACCCTTTTACTTAACACCAATTAACTCTAAATTTAAATAAGAAGTTAGGTGTCAAAATTTAAATGGGGGGACACAAGGGGGACAAAAAAAATGGGGACTGATGATCTGCTCTTATATATATATAGCCTTCGTTAACTTGTGGTCTTCTTTCAACCTGAGTTTTACTGCATTCTGCATAGTATTTTTCATCTTACTGTTGTTAATTTATGCAAATTGCAAATTATTAAATTCGGTTATTAATCTTTTCAAAAAAAAAATTCGGTTATTAATCGAATAACTGAATAAATTATTCGATTATTCGTATATTTTGATTAGTAATTTGGATATTTAAAACAGTCGAATTTTGATTTTTAATTATACCCAAAATGCTTATTCGTTCGGTTAATAACCGAATGCTCACTCCTATATAACCATGAGGATCGGAGATGAAGATTTATATATATGTTCCATGATAAAAAAAGATAGTACATTAATTCTTTATTCTGTAGTCAAGCCCACATAAACATTGTTAATTGTGACGCCCCCAAAATAGGTATACAACACCCATTCTGAGTCGCCAAAATACATGGTACAGAAACAACTACATCTTTATTATTACAACACAAGAACTGTGAGTTTAAATATGAATATTGTCATTTAGACAATATCCACACTCAAATAAGTCCTCATTACAATTATTGATACATTATTTCACAAAAATGGTGAGGACTACTAAAGTAACTTCTAGAACCATCATTCCATACCCCGACTAGTACTCGCTACATTCTCGCCTCCTGAGAAAAATGGAACAAAAAGGAAAAGGGTGAGCTCAACTAGCCCAGTAAAGAACATTATGACTAAGATAATACAGAACAAATTATCGTTAGTCTTCAACAGGGAAAAATCTAATAGAATACAATAGACAACAAGTTTTAAATCAATAACTGCTGCGGAAACAGCAAACCATTAGAAGAGTCAAGTAGAGAATGAGTTCTACTATCTTCTAAGATTTAAAAGTCCATCATCAATATTTTATCCCTGTAACAACAATCAATAACCATCTTTAATCAAATATTCATCTTTGCACTACAGGCCAAAGATATTCATTTGTATCACCAGTCGGTCATGTTCATCTCAACACCTGTTCATCTTTGCACTACGGGCTAAAGATATTCATCAGTTAATCATTCATTTAGGACTGAGGATGATGAAAAATATCTTAAAAAAAATGAATCCAGTGAAAGAAAATAACAAAATTAAGGATTCGTATTTCGATTTATCCATGTCCAAAAATACCTTATAATTATTCATAGTGAAGTAGAATTCAAGAATGATCAAAACATGTATACAATCAAAGCTAGTACCCAGAATAGATATTTTGGATGAAAAGAAGAAAATTTTATTTTTCGGTGAATAGTAACTCGTGAATAGTAACTCATGAATAGTAACCCCGACGTGAAAAGTTCCAAATTTGATAAAAATTTCCAACCAATATTTCGGCATAATGATATTGAAGTAATAATATCATTTTCGAATAAAATAACATCTCTTACCTCGTAAAGACAGTACTTCTGGTCGGAATACCGGTATAAGGCTGAAAGAAACTTGCTCTGATGAATAGAAACTCTCAAAGTATCTAAATACTCACAAAATACACTCAATAATATAGAGAGAGAAAGAGAGAAAACTTGTTTCTGGTGTGATTTTCAATTCTAACTTAGCCCTCTATTTATAGGAAAATGTTAGCACGCCGAAGCAGACTTAACCTGCAACTTGATGGCTTTACCTGCTACTATTCCCACCCACCACATTTGAATAAAAATCTCAGCACATTTCTTCACCAACCAAGAGTGGGTCCCACCAATTCTAGAATTTTCCATCAAAATGATTAACTCCGAAAATTCAACAATTTCTGAACCAGTCATCTCGTAAAATTCATAATAAATCATACGTTCATTTTTAACGGTTCAAAATTTGAGGACATATACTCAACTTATATATGTATAACATATCCAAAAATTACCACGATCCAACGGTCGGATTAAAAATTATAACCCCCGCAAAATATCTCAAAAACCCTGATTTTTAATACCTCCATTCCGACAAAAATACTGATAAAAACCTCAACATTAACTCCTTCATTTTTAACCACAAAAATATATCCCTCATTTATATCCACAAAAATAAATATTTTCTTATCATATGAATCAATAATTAATTATTCACAAATAATATTACAGAATCACATTTATGACAACCAGGCCGTTCCCAGGAAAGAGGGAGCTTTCCAATAAGGATTTCTCCTTACTGGCGCGCAATTAGATGACCAAACCTCTCCTTAGACAGAACTTTCTAGACATTGCCAATAATGTTATCTAATAATATTATTATTGATCTGATAATGGGAAATACTGTGTAGTGACAATTATTAAAATAACAGTAATATAAAATATCAACGCAGCAATTATTGAATCAATAAAATAAAATACTGAATAGTAATTACTGTAACCATTATTGAGTAGTGCCTTCTTACGTAAGAATCAATAATTGGTGCAATACAGTGTGCTACTGTGTAACAACGCGTATTACTATGTTTTAATCACCGGGTATTCCAACAGTATTAACGGTAACAACTACGCCGTTATTAATAAACAACATATACTTGTCGTTTTCTTCATCCAATCGCTTTCCGTTATGGGGCCCACAAAAGACTGCGCCGTCGTACGAATATTCCCCGACAGGAAGAATATTCCACGACCAAACGAATATTCTCCGACAACAATGAGTATTTTATAACCACCTGCTTATTTGAAATATTTGCGCATTTTACCCATAACTAACCTCATTAATCAATTTAACACTTACTATTTCAAAATAATAAATAGAGGGAATTTAAATTTCATTTATTAATAATTTGGGGTCTTACAACCTCCCCTCCTTATAAAATTTCGTCCTCGAAATTGACGTACGTACCTGGTGTTTCGAAAAGATGAGGATACCTCGCTTTCATTTCCGTTTCCAACTCCCAGGTCATTTCCTCAATAGCATGGTTTCTCCACAAAACTTTAACTTGTGGTATGACCTTCGTGCGTAGGACATGCTCCTTTCTATCCAAGATCTTGACAGGTACCTCTTCGTACGTTAAGTCTTCAGCTATCTCGTCCGGTTCTAACTCAATAACGTGGTCTGGGTCTTTCACATATTTACGTAACACAGATATATGAAAAACATTATGAACACGAGACATACTTGGAGGTAACGCGAGTCTATAGGCCACATTTCCTACTCGGTCAAGAATCTGAAATGGACCAATAAATTATGGATTGAGCTTTCCTCTCTTCCCAAATCTTGTAACTCCTTTCCATGGAGCCACACGCAACAATACATGATCCCCAATGTCAAATTCCACGTCCTTTCGATGAAGATCCGCATAACTCTTTTGTCGATCCTGTGCCGTTTGTATACGTTGTCGAATCGTTTGAATCTTCTCTGTAGTCATGCGTACCAACTCTGGTCCCAACAATGTTGCTTCACCCACCTCGTCCCAGCATACTGGAGAGCGACACTTTCGTCCATATAATGCTTCAAATGGGGCCACACCTATACTTGCCTGATAACTGTTATTGTAAGAGAATTCCACCAATGGTAGGTACTTATCCCAACTCCCTTTGAAATCTAGGACACAAAGTCTTAATAGATCTTCAAGAGTTTGAATAGTCCTTTCTGATTGTCCGTCCGTTTGAGGATGGTATGCCGAACTAAATCGTAAATCTGTGCCCATAACTTTTTGTAAGATAACCCAAAATCTTAAAGTAAATCTTGGGTCACGATCTGAAACTATGGATACTGGCATGCCATGCAGTCTCACAATCTCATCTACGTATATACGAGCAAGACGTTCAAGGGAATAAGTCTCCCGTATCGGCAAGAAATGAGCAGACTTGGTTAATCTATCAACAATAACCCAAATAGCATTTATGCCTTGAGAAACCGTGGGAAGACCCGTAACGAAATCCATGGTAATGTGTTCCCACTTCCATTTCGGAATCTCAAGTGGTTGCAATGGACCCTTTGGCACTTGATGTTCCGCCTTTACACGTTGACAAGTTAAACACCTCGAGATAAACTTTATAATCTCCCTCTTCATATTATTCCACCAAAATGTATGTCGAAGATCACGATACATTTTGGTACTTCCAGGATGGATTGCAAATGGTGTATTGTGTGCTTCCATCATGATCTTGTACTTCAAATCAGAATTTTTAGGAACACAAAGTCTGGAGTGGACTCAAAGTATTCCTTCTTCATCGATTCTTACTTCTGGAATAGAACCTTCTTGCACTTTCTTCTTCATATGCATTAGCTCTATGTCCATAGCTTGAGCAGCTTTAACTTTATCGATTAAAGTCGGTTCTACTCGTATATTTGATATCATCATGTGGGTACTTGGAGCCTTCATCTCTATCCTCATCCTTTGCAAGTCATACAAAATGGGCTTTTGTGTTAACAACATTGCACTCGTACCCGCATATTGTAAGACCCCAAATTATTAATAAATAAAATTTAATTTCCCCTATTTATTATTCTGAAATAGTAAGAGTTGATTTGATTAATGTGGTTAGTTATGGGTAAAATGCGCAAATATTTTAAATAAGCAAGTGGTTATAAAATATTCATTGTTGTCGGGGAATATTTGTTTGGTCGTGGAATATTCTTGTTATCGGGGAATATTCGTACGACGGCGCAGCCTTGTGTGGGCCCCATAACAGAAAACGATTGGATGAAGAAAACGACAAAAATAAGTTGTTTATAAATAACGACGTAGTTGTTACCGTTAATACTGTTGGAATACCCGGTGGTTAAAACACGGTAATACGCGTAGCACACGGTATTGCACCAATTATTGATTCTTACGTAAGAAGGCACTACTCAATAATTGTTACAGTAATTACTGTTCAATATTGTATTTTATTGATTCAATAATTGCTGCGTTGATATTTTATATTACTGTTGTTTCAATAATTGTCACTACGCAGTATTTTTCATTATCGGAGCAATAATTCATATTATCTGAATAATATTATTAGATAACATTATTGGCAATGTCTAGAAAGTTCTGTCTAAGGAGAGGTTTGGTCATCTAATTGCGCGCCAGTAAGGAGAAATCCTTATTGGAAAGCCCCCTCTTTCCTGGGAACTGCCTGGTTGCCAGTACTGTGGTTCTGTAATATTATTTATGTATAATTAATTATTGATTTATATGATGAGGAAAATAGTAATTTTATGTGGATATAGATAGAGAAAAATTTTAATGTGACAATTGTTGAAAATTAATATTTTATCTTTTTCTGATAAAATAATTCATTTAAATATATTATTTTAATAATATATCGATGGTGGTATTTTTATAATGAATGTGGGATATATGAGTATATGAAGAGGAGAAGTTTATTTTGTGGCATTAAATGATTAACACATGTTTTGTGTGTTGGTGGACACAATTCTTGACCGAAAATTTATTATTGACTATAAAATCGCCCGTTTGTGAATTTCGGTCAATTTCTGTTTAGAATTTGGAAAAACTTTCTTCTGCAAAGTTGTAGAGAATTGAATTTCCTATAAAAACTCGCGCGAGATTCGAATTTTCTGATAAAATGGCTATTTATTATGAATTATTGAAGTTCTGAAGTTCCGAAATAATTGATTTTTGAAAGTTTTATTTATTATTTTGAAGAAAAACGTTTTTTGGCATTTAAGTGGGCTAACATGTGATATAAATGGGCTGAGATCAGATGTCTAGAGGTGGGCTAAGAAAAATTTGATAAATATATTATTATTATATTAAATTTTCTGCTTTGGTGTTCTAAGCATTTTCCTATAAATAGGGTGCTTAGGTTAGAATTGAAAATCACACCAGAAACACAAGTTTCTCTCTATTTCTCTCTCTATATGAGCGTATTCTTGTGAGTATTTGATACTTTGAGTGTTGCTTTACGGTGCAAGTTTCCTTCAGCACTATATCTAGTATTCCAGTCAGAAGTACCGTCTTTCCGAGGTAAGGGATGTTATTTCTTCTTAAATGATATTATTTTCTTCAATATCATTATGCCGAAGTATTGATCTGAAATTTTTATCAAATTTGGAACTTTTCATGTTAGGGTTACTATTCATGAGTTACTATTCACGAGTTACTATTCACCGAAAAATGAAATTTTCTTCTTTTCGTCCAAAATATCTATTCTGGATACTAGCTTTGATTGTATCCATGTTTTGATCATTCTTGAATTTTACTTCACTATGATAAGGTATTTTTGGACATGGATAATCGAAATACGAATCCTTAATATTTGTTATTTTGCTTCACTGGATTCGTTTCTTTAAATATTTTTCATCATCCTCAGTCTTAAATGATGATATAACTGAATATCTTTGGCCTGTAGTGCAAATATGAATAATTTCTGATGAATATCTTTGGCCCGTAGTGCAAAGATGAACAGGTGTTGAGGTGAACATGACCAACTGATGAATATCTTTGGCCTGTAGTGCAAAGATGACTATTTGATTCAAGATATTTATTGATTGATGTTACAGGGATAAAATGTTGATGATGGGCTTTTAAATTCATAGATAATCGTAGATTTCATTCTCTACGTAACTTCTCTATGAATTATTATTTTCCGCTGCGAATATTGATTTAAAACTTGTTGTCTATTGTATTCTATTAAATTTTTTCCCTGTGAAGACTAACGATAATTTGTTGTATATTATCTTAGTCATAATATTCTTTACTGGGCTAGTTGAGCTCACCCTTTTCCTTGTTGTTCCATTTTCTTCTCAGGAGGCGAGAATGTAGCAGGTACTAGTCGGGGTATGGAATGAAGGTTCTAGAAGTTGTTTTAGTAGTCCTCACATTTTTTTTGTAAAATATTGTTCCAATAATTGTAATGAGGACTTATTTGAGTGTGGATATTGTCTAGATGACATATTTGTATTTACACTCACAGTTTTTTGTTGTATTAATAAAGTTGTAGTTGTTTCTGTACCATGTTATTGACGACTCAGAATAGGTGTTGTATACCTGTTTTTGGGGGCGTCACAGTTGGTATCAGAGCTTAGGGATATGATCTCTGGCGGAGATCGGGGAATAGAACTAGGAGGGGAGAGACGAGTAAATCCTTCGCTAGTGTGTCCTACCTAAGCTTATTTGTTGGTCGGTCATAATATAGGGATATTATGTGATTTGTTAATTTGTTAAATTAACTTGTTTTGTGGCAGTATTTGAGAATGTCGACTGAGAATGTTAACAGTGGAGTAAATGAAACCGTGGAGACACCTGTACTCACCAACGAGGAGAACGTGCAACAGGCTGGCAATGTTCCTCCTGTGAACAACACCACTGAGCAGACGATGAACGATGAGATGTTTAGAAGCTTTTTGCGATTCATGCAAAACCAGACGAAAGAGATTCTGTTCAAAATATAGGAAGAAACAATGGCAACGCACAGCTGGTCACAGCCAAGCAGTTCAAAGAGTTGGGACCACCAGAATTCTGGGGAAAGCCGGATCCGATTAAGGCGGAGACATGGGTCAAGCAAATTACCAGATATTTGATGTCTTGGGATGCACGGAGGAACAGAAGGTTCCATTCGCCACCTTTATGTTCCGGAGCAGGCAGACTACTGGTGGGAATCTGTGAAGCGTACCCATCAGCCGCACTCAGCATGTCTTGGGAGACATTTCAGAAACTATTCAATGACAAGTACTTTCCTGAAAGTATTCGTCATATGAAGGAGGTAGAGTTTATTAGACTGGAGCAGAATAACATGACGGTTGTCCCAGTACGAGGCGAAGTTTGCAGAGTTGTCCAGGTTTGCACCTCATTTGGTGGAGAATGAGGAACGTATGACACGGATGTTTCTGAGAGGTTTGAAACCCGGCATACGTCAATATCTCATTTCTCATAAATTTTCTCTCTATTCAGATGTTGTCAACAGGGCTCAATTGTTGGAGCGAGATAACGAGTACGGTCAACCGAGGGACCACAACCAGGATCATATCGGTGCAACAGTCATCAGAACAATGATAACCAGCGGAGAAGAAGAAAAGTACAGACAAGAACGGCAATCACTCTGGTGGTAATCGTGGCTATGAAATAGAAGAAGCGAGTCGGGAGGAGATTTTAAAAAGAGGAGATTCAACAATGATAATACGAAGACGTCAGCACCAGCAGCAACTGGTTCCAAGGGAGGAGAACGACCACCGGTCATATGCTATAAATGTGGAAAAGAGGGACATATCAGCCCAAACTGTCCACAACAGTTCAAGGTATGCTATAATTGTGGAAAGGAAGAGAATATCGCTCGAGATTGTACGATAGCGAAACCAAGTTCAGCGGGGACGGTGACTCAAAAGGCTTGCCCAGAAAAGTCAAAGTCAACGGTTCTTGGAAGAGCGTTTGTCGTGACTGGTCAACATGCGAGGAACCCAAACGAGGTGATCAGCGGGTTAGTTAATTATAAATTCTTACGAAGTTTATACCTTATTAGATACCGATTTTACCCATTCTTTTATCTCTCCTACTTGTGCTCAACGTTTAAACTTGATTCCGGAGAAGTTAGACTTTGACCTATCTGTGGAAACTTCGTTAGGAGAAACTTTCGTTACATCCACTGTTTATAAATCTTGTTTGATCCAAGTTGGCACCATCACATTACCTGTTGACCTTATCTCTTTAAAGATACTTGCTTTTGATGTGATTTTAGGAATTAATTGGTTAACTACTCATCATGCCAAAATTGATTGCTTTCGTAAGGTTGTTAGTTTTCATATTCCTAAGCAACCTGTTATTCGAATTCAAGCAACCAAACCACTGAAGTCAATCACTGTCATATCAAGCCGTAAAGTCATTCGTTTATTGAAAAATGGATGTCAAGCTTTCTTAGCCATGTCATGGACTTGAACAAAAATATGTCAGATTTGAATGATATTTCTGTTGTTAGTAAAATCCCTGACGTATTTCCTGAAGAATTTCTTGGCCTACGCGTGATATTGAATTTTGTATCATCTTTGAATCTAGTACAAAACTCACTTCTAAAATCTCATATCGAATGGCTCCTATTGAACTTCAGGAGTTAAAAACCTAACTGTAGAAGTTTGTACCCGAGCCTCTATCTGGTGACTTCTTTTGTGGAATGCACTGAAGCCAGACTCTCTGTAGGGGACGCCATATTTGTGCGGTAGTAAACTGATAGGTGTCATTGTGACGTGCTATACAAGATTGAGATATGAGTCACAGTTGAGAGCAAACCTAAGTCAGTAATCAAAATACGTAGCTTTCTAGGCTTAGTTGGTTACTATCGGAGATTTGTGGAAGGATTTCTCGAATTGCTACTCCGTTAACTCAGCTGACTCGAAAAGATACAAACTTCGAATGGACCGAGGAATGCGAGAAGAGTGTAAGACCCCGAATTTTATGAAATAAAAGTATTCAATTTTTCTTATAATTATTATTCAGTAAATGGTTAAATTGATAAAAGTTTAAAGTTATGAGTGAAATATGATTTTTTCAAAATAAGCAAGTGGTTATAAAATAATCATTGTTGTCGGGGAATATTCGTTTGGTCGTGGAATATTCTTTCTGTCGGGGAATATTCGTACGACGGCGCAGCTATTTGTGGGCCCATAACGAATAACTGTCGGATGAAGAAAATGACAAATTTAAGTTTTTACAAATAACGGCGTAGTTGTTACCGTTAACACTGTTGGAATACCCGGTGGTTAAAATACAGTAATACGCGTTATTGCACAGTAGCACACGGTATTGCACAGTATTTTTGAAATTATTGATTCTTACGTAAGAAGGCACTACTCAATAATTGTTACAGTAATTACTGTTCAATATTTTATTTTATTGATTCAATAATTGCTACGTTGAAGTTTTATATTATTGTTGTTCAATAATTGTTGCTGCACAGTATTTTCCATTATCAGATCAATAATTCATATTATTTGAATAATATTATTAGATAGCATTATTGGCAATGTCTAGAAAGTTCTGTCTAAGGAGAGGTTTGGTCATCTAATTGCGCGCCAGTAAGGAGAAATCCTTATTGGAAAGCCCCCTCTTTCCTGGGAACGGCCTGGTTGTCATAAATGTGATTCTGTAATATTATTTGTGAATAATTAATTATTGATTCATATGATAAGAAAATATTTATTTTATGTGGATATAAATGAGGGATATATTTTTGTGGTTAAAAATGAAGGAGTTAATGTTGAGGTTTTTATCAGTATTTTTGTCGGAATGGAGGTATTAAAAATTAGGGTTTTTGAGATATTTTGCGGGGGTTATAATTTTTAATCCGACCGTTGGATCGTGGTAATTTTTGGATATGTTATACATATATAAGTTGAGTATATGTCCACAAATTTTGAACCGTTAAAAATGAACGTATGATTTGTTATGAATTTTACGAGATGACTGGTTCAGAAATTGTTGAATTTTCGGAGTTTATCATTTTGGTGGAAAATTCTAGAATTGGTGGGCCCCACTTGTGGTTGGTGAAGAAATGTGCTGAATTATATTTCAAATGTGGTGGGTGGGAATAGTAGCAGGTAAAGCCATCAGGTTGCAGGTCAAACCTACCAAAATTTTCCTATAAATAGAGGGCTAAGTTAGAATTGAAAATCACACCAGAAACATAAGCTTTCTCTCTTTCTCTCTCTATATTATGAAGCATATTTTGTGAGTTTTTAGATACTTGGTGAGTTTCTATTCATCAGTGCAAGTTTCTTTCAGCATCATATCCGATATCCAGTCAGAAGTACTGCTCTTTTGAGGTAAGGGATAGTAAGGGATTGTAAGGGATAGTAAGGGATTGTAAGGGATAGTAAGAGATAGTAATGGATTTTAAGGGTTGTTATGATTTTCAGTTTCGTAATTTTTCTGATCTTCAAAAATTCTGGAAAAATTTGAAATGATATTTTGATGAGTTTTCTTGATTGTGTCCAAAAATGGTGATTTTTGGATATATAGATTGAGAGTTATGAATTTTATGAGAAAAGACTATTTGAAAAGTAACAGCTTATAATTCCTTGTGGTTAACTCCAAAATTGATGAAATTTTTATTGGGAGTACATGTATATGATAGAAGTATACTCTGTGAATTTCAGAATTTTTAGACAAAAGTACAATTTTTGATAAATGTCTAAATATTCGGCTATTTTGGCCATATGAAAAATAGTAAATGACTTTTAAAAATTCTGAGAAAAATATATGTTCACTATGGGACTATATTATGCTAAATCCCAGAAAAGAAATATTTTTGGAACTGATTTGGTATTTTTCATGAAAATGGTCTAGTTATGAGTAAATGAATTAAATATGTTTTGTGAAGAAAGAAAATTGAAAAATAGGATTTTATGGCTTGAGAATCCTATATGAGGTATATGCAGATTTTTGATGAGGGTTTTGGTTATTGATGATGAAATTGTAAGAGTTGGCATTTTATGATGATTAAATGCATTAATTAGTAAAGTGTAAACAATTAAAATAAATTGTTTATAAATTTAAGTAATGTTATTCTTTCAATATCATTATACCGAAATATTGGTATGAATTTTATTGTAGAATTTCTATCTTTTGTGTCGGGGTTACTATTCATGAGTTACGAATATTACTCTTGAGATTAAAACTATATGTTGATCATATTATTTTTATCATCATATATAATATTTTTATAACCCTGATGTTGAAATTCTCTTTCACTGGAGTGTAAAGATGGGTAGATTATTGGTATGATCATGACTAGGGTTCTCTTTGGCCTGTAGTGCAAAGTTGAATTGTGACTGGTATGATCATGACCATTGAATTTATAATTGAATATCTTAAGCTTAAGTGCAAAGGTGAATTGATCAACATGGTTATAATTATTGTTTATATAAATTCTGAAATGATTATATATTTCTTTGAGATATGAATATATTTGGCCTGTAGTGCAAATATGAATTGTTGATGAATATCTTTGGCCTGTAGTGTAAAGATGAACTGTTGTTGAATATCTTTGGCCTGTAGTGCAAAGATGAACTGTTGTTGAATATCTTTGGCCCGTAGTGCAAAGATGGTTTGTTGATGAATATCTTTGGCCTGTAGTGCAAAGATGAACTGTTGTTGAATATCTTTGGCCTGTAGTGCAAAGATGAACTGTTGTTGAATATCTTTGGCCCGTAGTGCAAAGATGGTTTGTTGATGAATATCTTTGGCCCGTAGTGCAAAGATGGATTTGTTAGTATGATTATAAACAGAATTGTGATTTGGTATAACCATGATCTTTGATGTTTCAGGTAAAGACAGGTGATGAAAATATTCTTCGTCCTGGGTGCGAAGAAAAATTTATAGTCACAATTATGATTATGAGTTATTCATATGATTGTGGAAAGGAACTGTTGAGTGATGTTACATGGATAAAACATTGTTGGTGGATTTTTAACATGGAGAAGATAATAGACTTTATAGTCTATTTGACTCTTCTAATGGATTGCTCGTTCCGCTGCAACTATGGTTGAAATTTTTATCATTTACCATATGTTCTAAATCTCTGATTTATTGTTGATGAAGGCTATTGATAATTGAATTATCTTTAGTCATGATATTCTTTACTGAGCTAGTTGTGCTCACCCTTTTGCTTCACAATTCCTTTCAGGTAATAAGAGTGTAGCTGGGTCGAGCGGGGGTAACAAGGGAATAGAACGGTGGTCTCTAGCTGTGGATGTTCTCCCGAAGCAGTATAGAAAGTTCATTTAGTAGTTATATTTGGTGAATCCAATAGGGTAAGGCGTACCCAACGTTGGAAGGGTGGTTTGCCACTATCATACAAGATGTCTAATGACATACAACCTCGTGTCATCATAAGACAGGGATGTGCTCATCCACTTGCTGAGTATATATACGAGCACTACCTATATAATCTTGGTGTTTGTTTGAAGTATAATTCTCAATTAGAGACAGTGGAGATAATGATAAGTCAAGAGAAGACTCACCATTGGGAAGAATATGATAGTAATCTTCTCGTTTTTCTTTGGGGTCTATTGGGTCAACCAAGATAATTCTGTGGCCATATGATATCTATCATAACCTAGACGCGTGGCCTCCCATGTACGAAGGTTTCCTTGAGCACTTCCCAAAGATTCTAATTTCTAAAACAGTTTTTGACTATACCTTTATGTAAGGTGTCATTGTGAGGTGATGTCCACGATTGGAACATGAGTCACATTTGGTATATATTTGTATCCAAACTCACAGCATATGTGTTGTTGTATTTTGCACGACAATTGTTGTAATAAAGTTGTAGTTGTTTTCTGTACCATGTATTTGGCGACTCAGAATAGGTTGGATGGAATGGACCTATTTTGGGGTTGTCACAGGTGGTATCAGAGCTTAGGGATATGATCTTTGGCGGAGATCGGGAAATAGAACTAGGAAGGGAGAGATGAGTAAATCCTTCGCTAGTGTGTCCTACCTAAGCTTATTTGTTGGTCAGTCATAATATCGGGATATTATGTGATATGTTAATTTGTTAAATTAATCCTTGTTTTGAAGCTGTATTCTAGAATGATATTTGAAATACAAGAGATGAGCAATGGAGAAATTATGATGACAGGAAAGATGAAATCTGAAATGAAAGGAAGGTATTCTCAACTCTTTGAAATACCAGGTACGTAAATTTCGGGGACGAAATTTCATAAGGAGGGGAGATTGTAAGACCCCGAATTTTATGAAATAAAAGTATTCAATTTTTCTTATAATTATTATTCAGTAAATGGTTAAATTGATAAAAGTTTAAAGTTATGAGTGAAATATGATTTTTTCAAAATAAGCAAGTGGTTATAAAATAATCATTGTTGTCGGGGAATATTCGTTTGGTCGTGGAATATTCTTTCTGTCGGGGAATATTCGTACGATGGCGCAGCTATTTGTGGGCCCATAACGAATAACTGTCGGATGAAGAAAATGACAAATTTAAGTTTTTACAAATAACGGCGTAGTTGTTACCGTTAACACTGTTGGAATACCCGGTGGTTAAAATACAGTAATACGCGTTATTGCACAGTAGCACACGGTATTGCACAGTATTTTTGAAATTATTGATTCTTACGTAAGAAGGCACTACTCAATAATTGTTACAGTAATTACTGTTCAATATTTTATTTTATTGATTCAATAATTGCTACGTTGAAATTTTATATTATTGTTGTTCAATAATTGTTGCTGCACAGTATTTTCCATTATCAGATCAATAATTCATATTATTTGAATAGTATTATTAGATAGCATTATTGGCAATGTCTAGAAAGTTCTGTCTAAGGAGAGGTTTGGTCATCTAATTGCGCGCCAGTAAGGAGAAATCCTTATTGGAAAGCCCCCTCTTTCCTGGGAACGGCCTGGTTGTCATAAATGTGATTCTGTAATATTATTTGTGAATAATTAATTATTGATTTATATGATAAGAAAATATTTATTTTATGTGGATATAAATGAGGGATATATTTTTGTGGTTAAAAATGAAGGAGTTAATGTTGAGGTTTTTATCAGTATTTTTGTCGGAATGGAGGTATTAAAAATCGGGGTTTTTGAGATATTTTGCGGGGGTTATAATTTTTAATCCGACCGTTGGATCGTGGTAATTTTTGGATATGTTATACATATATAAGTTGAGTATATGTCCACAAATTTTGAACCGTTAAAAATGAACGTATGATTTGTTATGAATTTTACGAGATGACTGGTTCAGAAATTGTTGAATTTTCGGAGTTTATCATTTTGGTGGAAAATTCTAGAATTGGTGGGCTCCACTTGTGGTTGGTGAAGAAATGTGCTGAATTATATTTCAAATGTGGTGGGTGGGAATAGTAGCAGGTAAAGCCATCAGGTTGCAGGTCAAACCTACCAAAATTTTCCTATAAATAGAGGGCTAAGTTAGAATTGAAAATCACACCAGAAACATAAGTTTTCTCTCTCTATATTATGAAGCATATTTTGTGAGTTTTTAGATACTTGGTGAGTTTCTATTCATCAGTGCAAGTTTCCTTCAGCATCATATCCGATATCCAGTCAGAAGTACTGCTCTTTTGTAAGGGATAGTAAGGGATTGTAAGGGATAGTAAGGGATTGTAAGGGATAAAGGATAGTAATGGATTTTAAGGGTTGTTATGATTTTCAGTTTCGTAATTTTTCTGATCTTCAAAAATTCTGGAAAAATTTGAAATGATATTTTGATGAGTTTTCTTGATTGTGTCCAAAAATGGTGATTTTTGGATATATAGATTGAGAGTTATGAATTTTATGAGAAAAGACTATTTTAAAAGTAACAGCTTATAATTCCTTGTGGTTAACTCCAAAATTGATGAAATTTTTATTGGGAGTACATGTATATGATAGAAGTATACTCTGTAAATTTCAGAATTTTTAGACAAAAGTACAATTTTTGATAAATGTCTAAATATTCGGCTATTTTGGCCATATGAAAAATAGTAAATGACTTTTAAAAATTCTGAGAAAAATATATGTTCACTATGGGACTATATTATGCTAAATCCCAGAAAAGAAATATTTTTGGAACTGATTTGGTATTTTTCATGAAAATGGTCTAGTTATGAGTAAATGAATTAAATATGTTTTGTGAAGAAAGAAAATTGAAAAATAGGATTTTATGGCTTGAGAATCCTATATGAGGTATATGCAGATTTTTGATGAGGGTTTTGGTTATTGATGATAAAATTGTAAGAGTTGGCATTTTATGATGATTAAATGCATTAATTAGTAAAGTGTAAACAATTAAAATAAATTGTTTATAAATTTAAGTAATGTTATTCTTTCAATATCATTATACCGAAATATTGGTATGAATTTTATTGTAGAATTTCTATCTTTTGTGTCGGGGTTACTATTCATGAGTTACGAATATTACTCTTGAGATTAAAACTATATGTTGATCATATTATTTTTATCATCATATATAACATTTTTATAACCCTGATGTTGAAATTCTCTTTCACTGGAGTGTAAAGATGGGTAGATTATTGGTATGATCATGACTAGGGTTCTCTTTGGCCTGTAGTGCAAAGTTGAATTGTGACTGGTATGATCATGACCATTGAATTTATAATTGAATATCTTAAGCTTAAGTGCAAAGGTGAATTGATCAACATGGTTATAATTATTGTTTATATAAATTCTGAAATGATTATATATTTCTTTGAGATATGAATATATTTGGCCTGTAGTGCAAATATGAATTGTTGATGAATATCTTTGGCCTGTAGTGTAAAGATGAACTGTTGTTGAATATCTTTGGCCTGTAGTGCAAAGATGAACTGTTGTTGAATATCTTTGGCCGTAGTGCAAAGATGGTTTGTTGATGAATATCTTTGGCCTGTAGTGCAAAGATGAACTGTTGTTGAATATCTTTGGCCTGTAGTGCAAAGATGAACTGTTGTTGAATATCTTTGGCCCGTAGTGCAAAGATGGTTTGTTGATGAATATCTTTGGCCGTAGTGCAAAGATGAATTTGTTAGTATGATTATAAACAGAATTGTGATTTGGTATAACCATGATCTTTGATGTTTCAGGTAAAGACAGGTGATGAAAATATTCTTCGTCCTGGGTGCGAAGAAAAATTTATAGTCACAATTATGATTATGAGTTATTCATATGATTGTGGAAAGGAACTGTTGAGTGATGTTACATGGATAAAACATTGTTGGTGGATTTTTAACATGGAGAAGATAATAGACTTTATAGTCTATTTGACTCTTCTAATGGATTGCTCGTTCCGCTGCAACTATGGTTGAAATTTTTATCATTTACCATATGTTCTAAATCTCTGATTTATTGTTGATGAAGGCTATTGATAATTGAATTATCTTTAGTCATGATATTCTTTACTGAGCTAGTTGTGCTCACCCTTTTGCTTCACAATTCCTTTCAGGTAATAAGAGTGTAGCTGGGTCGAGCGGGGTAACAAGGGAATAGAACGGTGGTCTCTAGCTGTGGATGTTCTCCCGAAGCAGTATAGAAAAGTTCATTTAGTAGTTATATTTGGTGAATCCAATAGGGTAAGGTGTACCCAACGTTGGAAGGGTGGTTTGCCACTATCATACAAGATGTCTAACGACATACAACCTCGTGTCATCATAAGACAGGGATGTGCTCATCCACTTGCTGAGTATATATACGAGCACTACCTATATAATCTTGGTGTTTGTTTGAAGTATAATTCTCAATTAGAGACAGTAGAGATAATGATATGTCAAGAGAAGACTCACCATTGGGAAGAATATGATAGTAATCTTCTCGTTTTTCTTTGGGGTCTATTGGGTCAACCAAAGATAATTCTGTGGCCATATGATATCTATCATAACCTAGACGCATGGCCTCCCATGTACGAAGGTTTCCTTGAGCACTTCCCAAAGATTCTAATTTCTAAAACAGTTTTTGACTATACCTTTATGTAAGGTGTCATTGTGAGGTGATGTCCACGATTGGAACATGAGTCACATTTGGTATATATTTGTATCCAAACTCACAGCATATGTGTTGTTGTATTTTGCACGACAATTGTTGTAATAAAGTTATAGTTGTTTTCTGTACCATGTATTTGGCGACTCAGAATAGGTTGGATGGAATGGACCTATTTTGGGGTTGTCACAAAGAGCTTCCAAGAATTCAACATGCGACACCGATGTTGGCTCGAACTGTTGAAAGATTTCGATCATACCATCCAATACCATCCTGAAAATGTGAACGCAGTAGCTGACGCATTGAGTAGAAGATCATATGCAGGAACGAGTGCGATGATGTCAAGTATACGCGTAGAATCAACTTTAATCGATAAAGTTAAAGTTGCTTAAGCCACAGAACGGGAGCTGATGCGTATGAAGAAGAAAGTACAAGAAGGTGCTATTCCGGAAGCGAGAATCGATGAAGAAGGAATACTTCGAGTTCACTCTAGACTTTGTGTTCCTAACGACTCTGATTTGAAGTACAAGATTATGATGGAGGCACACAATACACCATTTGCGATCCATCCTGGAAGTACCAAAATGTATCGTGATCTTCAACATACATTTTGGTGGAACAATATGAAGATAGAGATTGTAAAGTTTATTTCGAGGTGTTTAACTTGTCAACGTGTAAAGGCGGAGCATCAAGTACCAAAGGGTCCATTGCAACCACTTGAGATTTTGAAATGGAAGTGGGAACACATTACCATGGATTTCGTTACGGGTCTTCCCACGGTTTCTCAAGACATAAATGTTATTTGGGTTATAGTTGATAGATTAACCAAGTCTGCTCATTTCTTGCCGATACGAGAGACTTATTCCCTTGAACGTCTTGCTAGTATGTACGTGAATGAGATTGTAAGGTTGCATGGCATGCCAGTATCCATAGTTTCGGATCGTGACCCAAGATTCACTTTAAGATTTTGGGTTAGCTTGCAAAAAGCTATGGGCACGGATTTACGATTTAGTTCGGCTTACCATCCTCAAACGGACGGACAATCAGAGAGGACTATTCAAACTCTTGAAGATTTATTAAGACTTTGTGTCCTAGATTTCAAAGGAAGTTGGGATAAGTACCTACCATTGGTGGAATTCTCCTACAACAACAGTTATCAGGCAAGTATAGGTGTGGCTCCATTTGAAGCATTGTATGGACGAAAGTGTCGCTCTCCAGTATGTTGGGATGAGGTGGGAGAAGCAACGTTGTTGGGACCAGAGTTGGTACGAATGACTACAGAGAAGATCCAAACGATTCGACAACGTATACAAACGGCACAGGATCGACAAAAGAGTTATGTGGATCTTCATCGAAAGGACGTAGAATTTGACATTGGGGATCATGTATTATTACGTGTAGCTCCATGGAAAAGAGTTACAAGATTTGGGAAGAGAGAAAAGCTCAATCCACGATTTATTGGTCCATTTCAGATTCTTGACCGAGTAGGAAATGTGGCCTATAGACTCGCGTTACCTCCAAGTATGTCTCGTGTTCATAACGTTTTTAACATATCTATGCTTCGTAAATATGTGAAAGACCCGAACCACATTATTGAGTTAGAACCGGACGAGATAGCCGAAGACTTAACGTACGAGGAGGTACCTGCCAAGATCTTGGATAGGAAGGAGCATGTCCTACGCACGAAGGTCATACCACAATAAAGTTTTGTGGAGAAACCATGCTATTGAGGAAATGACCTGGGAGTTAAAAACGGAAATAAAAGCGAGGTATCCTCATCTTTTCGAAACACCAGGCACGTATGTCAATTTCGAGGACGAAATTTCATAAGGAGGGGAGGTTGTAAGACCCCAAATTATTAATAAATGAAATTTAATTTCCCCTATTTATTATTCTGAAATAGTAAGAGTTGATTTGATTAATGTGGTTAGTTATGGGTAAAATGCGCAAATATTTTAAATAAGCAAGTGGTTATAAAATATTCATTGTTGTCGGGGAATATTTGTTTGGTCGTGGAATATTCTTGTTGTCGGGGAATATTCGTACGACGGCGCAGCCTTGTGTGGGCCCCATAACAGAAAACGATTGGATGAAGAAAATGACAAAAATAAGTTGTTTATAAATAACGGCGTAGTTGTTACCGTTAATACTGTTGGAATACCCGGTGGTTAAAACACGGTAATACGCGTAGCACACGGTATTGCACCAATTATTGATTCTTACGTAAGAAGGCACTACTCAATAATTGTTACAGTAATTACTGTTCAATATTGTATTTTATTGATTCAATAATTGCTGCGTTGATATTTTATATTACTGTTGTTTCAATAATTGTCACTACGCAGTATTTTTCATTATCGGAGCAATAATTCATATTATCTGAATAATATTATTAGATAACATTATTGGCAATGTCTAGAAAGTTCTGTCTAAGGAGAGGTTTGGTCATCTAATTGCGCGCCAGTAAGGAGAAATCCTTATTGGAAAGCCCCCTCTTTCCTGGGAACTGCCTGGTTGCCAGTACTGTGGTTCTGTAATATTATTTGTGTATAATTAATTATTGATTTATATGATGAGGAAAATAGTAATTTTATGTGGATATAGATAGAGAAAAATTTTAATGTGACAATTGTTGAAAATTAATATTTTATCTTTTTCTGATAAAATAATTCATTTAAATATATTATTTTAATAATATATCGATGGTGGTATTTTTACAATGAATGTGGGATATACGAGTATATGAGGAGGAAGAGTATTTTTGTGGCATTAAATGATTAACACATGTTTTGTGTGTTGGTGGACACAATTCTTGATCGAAAATTTATTATTGACTATAAAATCGCCCGTTTGTGAATTTCAGTCAATTTCTGTTTAGAATTTGGAAAAACTTTCTTCTGCAAAGTTGTAGAGAATTGAATTTCCTATAAAAACTCGCGAGATTCGAATTTTCTGATAAAATGACTATTTATTATGAATTATTGAAGTTCTGAAGTTCCGAAATAATTGATTTTTGGAAGTTTTATTTATTATTTTGAAGAAAAACGTTTTTTGGCATTTAAGTGGGCTAACATGTGATATAAATGGGCTGAGATCAGATGTCTAGAGGTGGGCTAAGAAAAATTTGATAAATATATTATTATTATATTAAATTTTCTACTTTGGTGTTCTAAGCATTTTCCTATAAATAGGGTGCTTAGGTTAGAATTGAAAATCACACCAGAAATACAAGTTTCTCTCTATTTCTCTCTCTATATTGAGCGTATTCTTGTGAGTATTTGATACTTTGAGTGTTGCTTTACGGTGCAAGTTTCCTTCAGCACTATATCTAGTATTCCAGTCAGAAGTACCGTCTTTCCGAGGTAAGGGATGTTATTTCTTCTTAAATGATATTATTTTCTTCAATATCATTATGCCGAAGTATTGATCTGAATTTTTATCAAATTTGGAACTTTTCATGTCGGGATTACTATTCATGAGTTACTATTCACGAGTTACTATTCACGAGTTACTATTCACCGAAAAATGAAATTTCCTTCTTTTCGTCCAAATATCTATTCTGGATACTTGCTTTGATTGTATCCATGTTTTGATCATTCTTGAATTTTACTTCACTATGATAAGGTATTTTTGGACATGGATAAATCGATATACGAATCCTTAATATTTGTTATTTTGCTTCACTGGATTCGTTTTCTTTAAAATATTTTTCATCATCCTCAGTCTTAAATGATGATATAACTGAATATCTTTGGCCTGTAGCGCAAAGATGAATAATTTCTGATGAATATCTTTGGCCCGTAGTGCAAAGATGAACATGTGTTGAGGTGAACATGACCAACTGATGGATATCTTTGGCCTGTAATGCAAAGATGACTATTTGATTCAAGATATTTATTGATTGATGTTACAGGGATAAAATGTTGATGATGGGCTTTTAAATTCATAGATAATCGTAGATTTCATTCTCTACGTAACTTCTCTATGAATTAATATTTTCCGCTGCGAATATTGAATTAAAACTTGTTGTCTATTGTATTCTATTAAATTTTTTCCCTGTTGAAGACTAACGATAATTTGTTGTATATTATCTTAGTCATAATATTCTTTACTGGGCTAGTTGAGCTCACCCTTTTCCTTGTTGTTCTATTTTCTTCTCAGGAGGCGAGAATGTAGCAGGTACTAGTCGGGGTATGGAATGAAGGTTCTAGGAAGTTATTTTAGTAGTCCTCACCATTTTTTTTGTAAAATATTGTTCCAATAATTGTAATGAGGACTTATTTGAGTGTGGATATTGTCTAGATGACAATATTTGTATTTACACTCACAATTTTTATGTTGTATTAATAAAGTTGTAGTTGTTTCTGTACCATGTTATTGACGACTCAGAATAGGTGTTGTATACCTGTTTTGGGGGCGTCACACATATGATTTTCTACTCAATGCGTCAGCTACTACGTTTGCTTTTCCAGGATGATATTGGATGGTATGATCGTAATCTTTCAACAGCTCGAGCCAACGTCGCTGCCGCATGTTGAGTTCCTTTTGGGTGAAGAAATATTTGAGGCTTTTATGATCTGTATAGATCTCCACTTTCTCCCCATACAGGTAGTGTCTCCAGATCTTCAACGCGAAAACTACCGCTGCCAACTCCAAATCATGAGTAGGATAATTCCTCTCATATTCTTTGAGTTGTCGCGAGGCATAGGCTATGACTTTCCCATGTTGCATGAGAACACATCCTAACCCTTTGCCTGAAGCATCACTGTAGATAACAAATCCATCCGAACCAGATGGTATTGTCAGAACAGGTGCCGAAATGAGTCTCCTCTTAAGCTCTTAAAAACTCTTCTCGCATTCCTAGCTCCATACGAATTTGATATCTTTCCGAGTCAGCTGAGTTAACGGGGTAGCGATTCGAGAAAATCCTTCCACGAATCTTCGATAATAACCAGCTAAGCCTAGAAAGCTACGTACTTCGGTCACCGTCTTTGGTTGCTCCCAACTTTGTATTGCTTCAATCTTCGCCGGGTCAACAGATACTCCATGTTTTGACACCACGTTCCCTAGGAAAGCTACTTCCTCAAGCCAGAACTCGCATTTCTTCAACTTAGCATATAACTTGTTTTCACGCAGCCTTTGGAGTACCAGCTTCAAATGATGCTCATGATCTTCACAGCTTTTGGAATATATGAGGATGTCATCAATAAAGACAACAACGAACTGATCCAAATAATCATTGAATACTCGGTTCATCATATCCATGAAAGCCGCAGGAGCATTAGTCAATCCAAAAGACATGACTAGGAATTCATAATGCCCGTACCGAGTTCTGAAGGCAGTCTTTGGAATATCCTCAGTTTTAACTTTCAGCTGATGATATCCAGAACGAAGATCGATCTTTAAAAAGAATTGTGCTCTTTGTAACTGGTCAAACAGGTCATCAATATGAGGTAGCGGATACCTATTCTTAATAGTGACATGGTTTAATTCCCGGTAATCATTACAAAGTCGCATACTCCCGTCTTTCTTCTTTACAAATAAAACAGGAGCACCCCAAGGAGATGTACTAGGACGAATAAAACCGATGTCCAACAACTCTTGTAGTTGGACCTTTAACTCCTGAAGTTCAATAGGAGCCATTCGATATGGGGTTTTAGAAATGGGCTTTGTACCAGGTTCAAGATCAATAAAGAATTCAATTTCTCGTTCCGGGGGTAGACCGGGAAGTTCTTCAGGAAATACGTCAGGAAAGTCAATTGTGACGCCCTCAAAACAGGTCCAATCCATCCAACCCATTCTGAGTCGCCAAATACATGGTACAGATAACAACTACAACTTTATTAATACATTTGTCGTGCAAAAATACGACAACACATATACTATGAGTTTAAATACAAATATTGTCATCTAGACAGTATTCATACTCGATTAAGAACTCATTATATTTATTGATACACTATTTTACAAAATAGTGAGGACTACTAAAACAACTGTCTTGAACCATCATTCCACACCCCGACTAGTACTCGCTACATTCTCGCCTCCTGAGAAGAAAGATGGAACAACAAGGAAAAGGGTGAGCTCAACTAGCCCAGTAAAGAATATTATGACTAAGATAATATACAACAAATTATCGTTAGTCTTCAACAGGGAAAAATCTAATAGAATACAATAGACAACAAGTTTTAAATCAATAACTGCAGCGGAAACAACAAACCATTAGAAGAGTCAAGTAGAGAATGAGTTCTACTATCTTCTAAGATTTAAAAGTCCATCATCAATATTTTATCCCTGTAACAACAATCAATAACCATCTTTAATCAAATATTCATCTTTGCACTACAGGCCAAAGATATTCATTTGTATCACCAGTCGATCATGTTCATCTCAACACCTGTTCATCTTTGCACTACGGGCCAAAGATATTCATCAGAAATCATCAATCTTTGCACTACAGGCCAAAGATATTCATCATAAAATCATCAATCTTTGCACTACAGGCCAAAGATATTCAGTAACATCATCATTTAGGACTGGATATGATAAAAAATATTTTAGAGAAAACGAATCCAGTGAAACAAAAGAGTAAATATTAAAGATTCGTATTTCAGCTATTCCATGTCCAAAAATACCTCATAAATAATCATAGTGGAGTAAAATTCAAGAATGATCAAAACATGGATACAATCAAAGCTAGTATCCAGAATAGATATTTTGGACGAAAAGAAGAAAATTTTATTTTTCGGTGAATAGTAACTCGTGAATAGTAACTCGTGAATAGTAACTCATGAATAGTAACTCATGAATAGTAACCCCGACATGAAAAGTTTCAAATTTGATAAAAAGTTCAGATTAATACTTCGGCATAATGATATTGAAGAAAATAATATCATTTAAGAAGAAATAACATCCCTTACCTCAGAAATACGGTACTTCTGACTGGAATACTAGATATAGTGCTGAAGGAAACTTGCACCGTATAGCAACACTCAAAGTATCAAATACTCACAAGAATACGCTCGATATAGAGAGAGAAATAGAGAGAAACTTCAGTTTCTGGTGTGATTTTTAATTCTAACCTAAGCACCCTATTTATAGAAAAATGCTTAGAACACCAAAGCAAAAAATTTAATAAAATAATAATATATTTATATAATTGTCAAGCCCACCTCTTGAATCTGAATTTCAGCAATTCACACATGCTAACCTTCTAGAAAAAGTAAGAAAAAACGTTTTTCTCAAAATAATTAACTTAAACTCCCAAAAATCAATTATTTCGGAACTTCGGAACTTCAATAATTCATAATAAATAGTCCTTTGATCAGAAAATTCGAATCTCGCGAATTTTTATAGGAAATTCAATTCTCTACAACTTTGCAGAAGAAAGTTTTTCCAAATTCTAAACATAAATTGACGGAAATCCACAAACGGATGATTTTACAGTCAATAATAAATTTTCGGTCAAGAATTGTGTCCACCAAACACACAAAACATGTGTTAATCATTTAATACCACAAAAATAATCTTCCTCCTCATATACTCATATATCCCACATTCATTGTAAAAATATCACCATCAATATATTATTAAAATAATATATTTAAATGAATTATTTTATCAGAAAAAATAAAATATTAATTTTCAACAATTGTCACATTAAAAATTTTCTCCATCTATATCCATATAAAATCAATATTTTTCTTATCATATAAATCAATAATTAATTATACACAAATAATATTACAGAATCACAGTACTGGCAACCAGGCCGTTCCCAGGAAAGAGGGGGCTTTCCAATAAGGATATCTCTTTACTGGCGCGCAATTAGATGACCAAACCTCTCCTTAGACAGAACTTTCTAGACATTGCCAATAATATTATCTAATAATATTATTCAGATAATATGAATTATTGTTCCGATAATAGAAAATACCGTGTAGTGACAATTATTAAAATAACAGTAATATAAATTATCAACGCAGCAATTATTGAATCAATAAAATATAATATTGAACAGTAATTACTGTAACAATTATTGAGTAGTGCCTTCTTACGTAAGAATCAATAATTGGTGCAATATCGTGTGCTACTGTGCAACAACGCGTATTACTGTGCTTTAACCACCGGGTATTCCAACAGTATTAACGGTAACAACTATGCTGTTATTTATAAACAACTTATTTTTGTCGTTTTCTTCATCCAATCGCTTTCCGTTATGGGGCCCACAAAAGACTGCGCCGTCGTACGAATATTCTCCGACAGTAAAAATATTTCACGACCAAGCGAATATTCCCCGACAACAATGAATATTTTATAACCACTTGCTTATTTAAAATATTTGTGCATTTCACCCATAACTAACCACATTAATCAAATCAACCCTTACTATTTCAAAATAATAAATAGAGGAAATTAAATTTCATTTATTAATAATTTGGGGTCTTACATCAATAACAACAGGAATATTATTCAAATTTGACGTGTCTTTATTCAAATCCATAACATGGGCTAAGAAAGCTTGACATCCGTTTTTTAATAAACGAATGGCTTTATGGCTTGATATAACAGTGATTGATTTTAATGGCTTAGTTGTTTGAATTCGTACAACAGGTTGGTTAGGAATATGAAAACTAACAACCTTACGAAAATAATCAATTTTGGCATGATGGGTAGTTAGCCAATCAATCCCTAAAATCACATTAAAAGCAAGTATCTTTAAAGAGATAAGGTCAACAGGTAAGGTGATGGTGCCAACTTGGATCACACAAGATTTATAAACAGTGGATGTGATGAAAGTTTCTCCTAACGGAGTCTCCACAGATAAATCAAAGTCTAACTTCTCCGGAGTCAAGTTTAAATGTTGAGCACAAGCAGGAGAGATAAAAGAATGGGTAGAACCGGTATCTAATAAGGTATAAACTTCGCATGAATTTATGATTAGCTTACCCGTGATCACCTCGTTTGGGTTTCTCGCATGTTGACCAGTCACGACAAACGCTCTTCCAGGAACCGTTGACTTTATCTTTTCTGGGACAGCTTTTTGAGTCACCATCCCCGCTGGACTTGGTTTTGCTACAGTGCAATCTCGAGCGATATGTCCTTCCTTTCCACAGTTATAACATACCTTAAACTGTTGTGGGCAGTTTGGGCTGATATGTCCTTCTTTTCCGCACTTATAGCATATAACCGGTGGTCGTTCTCCTCCCTTGGAACCAGTTGCTGCTGGTGCTGACGTCTTCGTATTGTCATTGTTGAATCTCCTCTTTTTAAAATCTCCTCCCGACTCGCTTCTTCTATTTTCATAGCCACGATTACCACCAGAGTGGTTGCCGTTCTTGTCTGTATTTTTCTTTCTCCACGGGTTATCATTGTTCTGATGACTGCTGTCACCGATATGATCCTGGTTGTGGTCCCTCAGTTGACCGTACTCATTATCTCGCTCTAATAATTGAGCCCTGTTGACAACATCTGAATAGAGAGAAAATTTATGAGAAATGAGATATTGACGTATGCCGGGTTTCAAACCTCTCAAAAACATCCTCGTCATACATTCCTCATTCTCCACCAAATGAGGTGCAAACCTGGACAACTCTGTAAACCTCGCCTCGTACTGAGACACCTTCATGTTATTCTGTTCCAGTCTAATAAACTCTACCTCCTTCATATGACGAATACTTTCAGGAAAGTACTTGTCATTGAACAGTTTCTGAAATGTCTCCCAAGACATGCTGAGTGCGGTTGGATGGGTACGCTTCATAGACTCCCACCAGTAGTCTGCCTTGCCACGGAACATAAAGGTGGCGAATGGAACCTTCTGTTCCTCCGTGCATCCCAAGACATCGAATATCTTGGTAATTTGCTTGACCCACGTTTCCGCCATGATCGGATCCAGCTTTCCCGTAAATTCTGGTGGTCCCAATTCTTTGAACTGTTTGGCTGTGACAAACCGTGAATTGCTATCATTTCCTCCTGTATTTTGAACACGAGTCTCCCTCGTCTAGTTTTGCATAAATTGCAAAAAACTTCTAAACATTCCATCATTCATCATCTGCTCATTGGTGTTGTTCACAGGAGGAATATTGCCAGCCTGTTGCACGTTCTCCTCGTTGGTAAGCACCGGTGTCTCCACGGTCTCATTTACTCCACTGTTAACATTCTCAGTCGACATTCTCAAATACTGCCATCAAACATGGGTTAATTAAATAAATTAACAAATCACATAATACCCCTATATTATGACTGACCAATAAATAAGCTTAGGTAGGACACACTAGCGAAGGATTTATTCGTCTCTCCCCTCCTAGTTCTATTCTCCGATCTCCGCCAAAGATCATATCCCTAAGCTCTGATACCAACTGTGACGCCCCCAAAATAGGTATACAACACCCATTCTGAGTCGCCAAAATACATGGTACAGAAACAACTACATCTTTATTATTACAACACAAGAACTGTGAGTTTAAATATAAATATTGTCATTTAGACAATATCCACACTCAAATAAGTCCTCATTACAATTATTGATACATTATTTCACAAAAATGGTGAGGACTACTAAAGTAACTTCTAGAACCATCATTTCATACCCTGACTAGTACTCGCTACATTCTCGCCTCCTGAGAAAAATGGAACAAAAAGGAAAAGGGTGAGCTCAACTAGCCCAGTAAAGAACATTATGACTAAGATAATACAGAACAAATTATCTTTAGTCTTCAACAGGGAAAAATCTAATAGAATACAATAGACAACAAGTTTTAAATCAATAACTGCAGCGAAAACAGCAAACCATTAGAAGAGTCAAGTAGAGAATGAGTTCTACTATCTTCTAAGATTTAAAAGTCCATCATCAATATTTTATCCCTGTAACAACAATCAATAACCATCTTTAATCAAATATTCATCTTTGCACTACAGGCCAAAGATATTCATTTGTATCACCAGTCGGTCATGTTCATCTCAACACCTGTTCATCTTTGCACTACGGGCTAAAGATATTCATCAGTTAATCATTCATTTAGGACTGAGGATGATGAAAAATATCTTAAAAAAAATGAATCCAGTGAAACAAAATAACAAAATTAAGGATTCGTATTTCGATTTATCCATGTCCAAAAATACCTTATAATTATTCATAGTGAAGTAGAATTCAAGAATGATCAAAACATGTATACAATCAAAGCTAGTACCCAGAATAGATATTTTGGATGAAAAGAAGAAAATTTTATTTTTCGGTGAATAGTAACTCGTGAATAGTAACTCATGAATAGTAACCCCGACGTGAAAAGTTCCAAATTTGATAAAAATTTCCAACCAATATTTCGGCATAATGATATTGAAGAAATAATATCATTTTCGAATAAAATAACATCTCTTACCTCGTAAAGACAGTACTTCTGGTCGGAATACCGGTATAAGGCTGAAAGAAACTTGCTCTGATGAATAGAAACTCTCAAAGTATCTAAATACTCACAAAATACACTCAATAATCTAGAGAGAGAAAGAGAGAAAACTTGTTTCTGGTGTGATTTTCAATTCTAACTTAGCCCTCTATTTATAGGAAAATGTTAGCACGCCGAAGCAGACTTAACCTGCAACCTGATGGCTTTACCTGCTACTATTCCCACCCACCACATTTGAATAAAAATCTCAGCATATTTCTTCACCAACCAAGAGTGGGGCCCACCAATTCTAGAATTTTCTACCAAAATGATTAACTCCGAAAATTCAACAATTTCTAAACCAGTCATCTCGTAAAATTCATAATAAATAATACGTTCATTTTTAACAGTTCAAAATTTGAGGACATATACTCAACTTATATATGTATAACATATCCAAAAATTACCACGATCCAACGGTCGGATTAAAAATTATAACCCCCGTAAAATATCTCAAAAACCCTGATTTTTAATACCTCAATTCCGACAAAAATACTGATAAAAACCTCAACATTAACTCCTTCATTTTTAACCACAAAAATATATCCCTCATTTATATCCACAAAAATAAATATTTTCTTATCATATGAATCAATAATTAATTATTCACAAATAATATTACAGAATCATATTTATGACAACCAGGCCGTTCCCAGGAAAGAGGGGGCTTTCCAATAAGGATTTCTCCTTACTGGCGCGCAATTAGATGACCAAACCTCTCCTTAGACAGAACTTTCTAGACATTGCCAATAATGTTATCTAATAATATTATTATTGATCTGATAATGGGAAATACTGTGTAGTGACAATTATTAAAATAACAGTAATATAAAATATCAACGCAGCAATTATTGAATCAATAAAATAAAATACTGAACAGTAATTACTGTAACCATTATTGAGTAGTGCCTTCTTACGTAAGAAATAATAATTGGTGCAATACAGTGTGCTACTGTGTAACAACGCGTATTACTGTGTTTTAACCACCGGGTATTCCAACAGTATTAACGGTAACAACTACGCCGTTATTAATAAACAACATATACTTGTCGTTTTCTTCATCCAATCGCTTTCCGTTATGGGGCCCACAAAAGACTGCGCCGTCTTACGAATATTCCCCGACAGGAAGAATATTCCACGACCAAACGAATATTCTCCGACAACAATGAGTATTTTATAACCACCTGCTTATTTGAAATATTTGCGCATTTTACCCATAACTAACCTCATTAATCAATTTAACACTTACTATTTCAAAATAATAAATAGAGGGAATTTAAATTTCATTTATTAATAATTTGGGGTCTTACATTAATGTTATGTAATTAATGTGTTAAAATTATGTACAATAAGTGCCCAACGTCTATTATAGATTTAGCAAGTACAGATCGAATTACAAAGATTTGATTAATTTTTTAATATATTTTGAATTAATTATTTAGACAAATTAAAAATACAGATGATGAAGATGACTTATTAACTAAATTATGCAAACTAATAATTAATAATGGAAACTATCAATGAGAAAAGATACCTAGAAGTCTGAATCCACTAATTATTGACATAATAAACAATTTCTTGTCTTCCAAATTAATTCTCAAATTATTCTCCCTTCCCTTTAAAAATAATGATTTATATAATTCATATGGACATGCATAAGTTATGAAAAATTCACAGATTAATTATAAATTATCAAAATCTCGTAATAAATATAAGAATCAAATGCAATGTGTGCGAAGAAAAATATGAATGCGAAAAAATTAAGCACTAATTTCAGAACGAAAAGAAAATATTATTATGAAATACTTAGTTTCATCATCATCCTAGATATTAGAAATTTAGCTATCCATGGAATAAAAAATTAATTAATACTACTAATTGCATGAAATAATAACAACAATTTAAAAGAGATTTTCTATTAAATCAATAAAAGAAAGTTACAAATACTCCATGATAAACTAAAACTAATACATTAATAACAAAAACTATTTTAATTAAAACTAAAAACTAAAAAAATAAGAAAAACTAATTGTGAAAAAACTAAGGAAAAGAAAAAGTGGTGGCCCTTTTTCTAAAACAAGAGACCTAGCTATTTGTAGAGAAAATAATTATGTGTCCTAATTTAGATACATTGAACTTGGTCTTTTTTGTTCATTTTTTTCTCTTCTTTCCTTCTTGAATTCAATCTCTATATGATAAATTTTAAATGCAGATTTCAACTTTCTAGTGGCAATCAACTTTTCAAATATCTTCCAGATAGATTTCCCTTTTTTTTGACTGGATTTAACTTGCACCCCAAGATTGTTCCATCTATTTTTTTCTGGATATTTGAATAAGACTATTAAATATCGTTCGATCATCAAGATTTTGATTTTATTAAAATAAAATATTAAATTTTATAAAACAAAATAAAACATATTAATTAAATAAATTAATATATAATTTAAAAAGACAAAATTAAAAATAATAAAATGTATAAATTATTTGTCAATCAATAACCACTTCCAATAATTCAGTTATGTGATTCAATTAACTAGCTTTTATTACAATCATGATTCCCTCCGCGTGAGGGTACATAAATGACAGCCTGTCTCCCTCCTCTAATCTCTCAGCTTTCCTCCCTCCTTTATTCTCATCCGTGATGATTCCTTCCTCCTTTCTCCTCCTCTAATTGCCTATATAAAGGCAGTGGTAGTGAAGAAAGGAAAATAATAAGGATTCTTCAGAAGAATTCATCAGAAGGAATTTCTTTCTCTTTCTCTCTTATATATTCTCTCTCTAAATTTATGCAGCAATTATAAGAGTTTATTTCTATACTTTGCTAAAGTTTTATAACACATTATCAGCACGAGGCTCTAACCAACTGAGACGGTAAAATTAAATTCTTGCAATTTATTATTATATTACTGTTTTGGCTATACCACCAATAATATAATTTTATTCTTATAATTGCCATTAAATTCTGTTATTTACAATGGTACCATCTATCCTTGTTAATATTACAAGACTTGGTGGGAACCTTTTTATTTATTATTTCGCATTTAATATTTTGTCGGAATATCCTGTCGGTGTGAATTTCACCTGACCTGGTTCCATTATTTATTATTCTGCATTTAATATTTTGTCGGAATATCTTGTCGGTGTGATTTTCACCTGACCTGGTTCCATTATTTATTATTCCGCATTTATTATTCTGTTGGGAATAACCTGTCTGTGCGGTCGGTCTATCGTATGCATGGTAAAATTTTTCTGTTATTCCATTATTTATTATTCTGTTGGAATAATCTGTCTATGCGAACTACCGCATGTCGGGTGAAGATCCATGTGCATTATGCTAATAACATAAATATAAGAATATTTATATTTGCATTTTATCACCACTTGAGATCGTGACGTAGTTTATTTTTTATATTTCATACATGCAATTATTTATTGTTTTAATAAAATAATAAAATTGTGTTTTAACCAAGAATAGATGGCAAACTTGGAAAAAAATAGATTTTTCTATTTTGAAAATCTCTGGAGACAATTATTTGGCTTGGGCACTTGATGCAGAATTGCACCTTAGTGCAAATGAGTTAGAAAAGACTATTGAATCAGGAAATACAGCTACTTCGGCACAAAATGCAAAAGCCATAATTTTTCTTCGTCACCATATTGATGAAGGATTAAAGACTGAGTATTTAACAGTCAAAGATCCTTTATCTTTATGGACACAACTTAAGGAAAGATTTGATCACCAGAAATTGGTTGTTCTCCCTAATGCCAAATTTGAGTGGCTTAATTTAAGGCTACAAGATTACAAATTAATTACGGAATATAGTTCTAATGTTTATAGAATAACCTCTACTTTGGCTTTGTGCAGAGATCCAGTTTCTGAATCCCAAATGTTAGAGAAAACGCTCTCAACTTTTCATCCCACCAACATGATTCTGTCACAACAATATAGACATAGTAAGTTCACAAAATTCAGTGACTTGTTGTCTATCCTCCTTGTTGCAGAAAAGAATAATGAATTGTTATTGAAAAACCATCAAGTACGGCCAACGGGTGCTACCCCATTACCGGATATTAACAGCACGTCATTCCAGCAGAATAAACGTGACAAGAGATGGTCATATAATAAGAAGCCTTGGGGAAGAAAGAATAAACAAGGCCATCGTAACAACAAATTCCAGAACCGCGACAATTCAGGCCACCAGAAGTGACAAGTGTCTGAGTCGGGTAAAAATAAAGAAACTGCAGCACCGATAAAGAACAAACCAGATGTTTGTTTTAGGTGTGGGATAAAAGGGCATTGGTCGCGTACCTGTCGGACGCCGAGGCATTTGGCTAATTTATTCCAGGAGTCTCAAAAGAACAAAGTAATGGAGGCAAAAACAAACTTTGTTAATCATCAATTGAATATTGTTGATGATTCACAAATGACCAACAATGAGTAAAATGTTGATAATATTACTGAACCTTCTGAAAGTACCTTTTGGGATATCGTTTAATTTCTTGTTTTAATTAAACATCATGCATGTATAGTATTATTAGTTTTCATTCTATATGTGATATGTGTTTCTCATGAATAAAATTATATTTGAAATGTAACTTTTCTTATTTATGTTTTTATATGTGTCAGACCATCTTTAATGGATATGGAGGATATATGTTTAGCAGACAGCGCAACAACTCATACAATCCTTCAAAGTGAGAAATATTTTTCACAACTAATTAAAGCTAAGGGAAATGTAGGAACTATCTCTGGCACATCAAATTTAATCGAGGAATTTGGAAAAGCTAGTTTCTTGCTACCAAATAAGACACAAGTTTTTATCAAAAATGCTTTATATTCTAGTAAATCAAGAAGAAATTTGCTTAGTTTTAAAGATATTCGACTAAATGGTTTTCATATTGAAACAACCAATGAGAATAATAATGAATATCTTCTCATTATTTTTACTATTTTTGGAAAAAAGAATATCTTAGAAAAACTTCATTCAATTTCTTCTGGATTATATACTATGAAAATTAGAGCAATTGAGTCTCATACTGTTATGATTCCAAAAATCATTGATCCCAAATTCTTTATGCTTTGGCATGAAAGACTTGGTCATCCAGGTACTTCTATGATGCATCGTATTATTGAAAATTCTACTGGTCATCCTCTCGAAAATAAAAAGGTTTTTCCTAGTAGTGAATTTCCTTGTGTTGCATGTTCTCGAGGAAAATTAATTATTCGACCATCACCAGTAAAAGTTTACAAAGAAGCCCCAAAATTCCAAGAGAAAATTCAAGGAGACATTTGTGGACCTATTCACCCATTGTCTGGCCCATTTCGATATTTCATGGTTTTAATAGATGCTTCAACTAGATGGTCTCATGTTTGTCTTCTCTCTTCTCGAAACTTTGCCTTCTCAAAACTTCTTGCTCAAATAATCAAGTTACGGGCTCAGTTCTCTGATCATCCAATCAAGTCAATTCGATTTGATAACGCAGCTGAATTTTCATCAATGACTTTTAATGATTTTTGTATGACTATTAGAATTTCCATTGAGCATTCCGTTCCTCATATTCATACACAAAATGGTTTAGCTGAATCTTTAATAAAAAGACTTCAACCTATTGCACGACCATTAATGTTAAGGGCTAACTTACCTACCTCAGTTTGGGGTCATGCAATTCTTCATGCTGCAGCCATCATTCGAGTAAGACCAACGGCTCTTCATAAATTTTCTCCTCTGCAGTTAGTTCTTGGACAGACACCCAACATATCACATTTTTGAGTTTTTGGGAGTGCGGTATATGTTCCAATTGCACCTCTACAAAGAACTAAAATGGGAGCCCAACGAAGAATAGGTATTTATGTTGGTTTTGATTCTCCTTCTATTATCAGATATCTAGAACCTTTAACTGGAGATGTTTTTACTGCACGTTATGTAGATTGTCATTTTGATGAATCTGTATTTCCAACATTAGGAGGAGGGAAAATTTTAAATAAAAAACCCTCTGAAATATCATGGAATGCATCATATTTAAATTCACTTGATCCTCGTACAGGACAATGTGAAATTGAAGTTCAAAGAATTATTCATTTATAAAATATTGCAAATCAAATGCCAGATGTATTTAATGATGCTAGAAAAGTGATAAAGTCACATACACCTGCAGTGAATACTCCAACAAGGATAGAAATGTCTATTAAAAAATTAATTCCTGGAGAATTGACGAATAAGGTAATAGAAGAATCTAAACCACGCCAGAAGCGTGGAAGATCGGTTGGTGCAAAAGACACTGTACCACGAAAATCAAAAGCAAATAAGGGAATCCCAGAAGGAATACCCGCTCCAGAAGTAGCACTTATTCCAAGAGTGAAAATAGCCCCAGAAGAGGTACAAACCGCTCCAGAAGCAGCACATATTCCAAGAGTGGGAATAGCCCCAGAAGAGGTTCAAAATCTCAGTGAAGGGATAAGAGATGAGCACCAAGAGATCTCAATAAATTATGTACATGATGAGAAAATATGGGATCGAAGCAAAGTCATGATTGATGACATATTTGCTTTCTCTATAGCATCAGATATTACTTTGATTCCTGACACGGATCCTGAACCACAAAACGTGGAAGAATGTCGGAAAAGAAAAGATTGGCCAAAATGGAAAGATGCTATTCAAACTGAGCTACAATCTCTATTGAAAAGAGAAGTATTTGGACCAGTAGTCCAAACACCGCTGGGTGTAATCCCAGTTGGAAATAAATGGGTATTTGTACGTAAGCGAAATGAGAAAAATGAAATTGTAAGATACAAAGCCCGACTTGTAGCTCAAGGATTTTCACAAAAACCTGGTATTGATTATCAGGATACATACTCTCCAGTAATGGATGGAGTTACTTTTCGCTTTCTGATAGGTATGGCAACCATGGAAGGTTTGGAAACACGTCTGATGGATGTTGTAACTGCATACCTATATGGCTCACTTGACAGTGAGATTTATATGAGAATCCCTGAAGTATTAAAAATGGCTGAATCACAAAGGTCACGTCACATATATTCAATCAAGTTACAACGCTCGTTGTATGGGTTGAAACAGTCTGGGTGTATGTGGTATAATTGACTTAATGATTATTTTTTAAAAGATGGATATATAAATAATCAAGTATGTCCATGTGTTTTTATTAAGAAATCGCAAAGTGGATTTTACATCATTGCTGTATATGTGGATGATTTGAATCTTGTAGGTACTCCTGAAGAACTCACAAGAACTTCTACTTATTTAAAGGATGAATTTGAAATGAAAGATCTTGAAAAGACAAAATTCTGTTTGGGAATACAAGTGGAGCATTTAGCATCTGGAATTTTTGTTCGTCAATCCACATATGCTGAAAAGATTCTCAGTCGTTTTCATATGGATAAAGCTCATCCTTTGACTACCCCGATGGTTGTTCGATCTTTAGAAGTTGATAAAGATCCATTTCGGCCTCTAGAAAGTGGGGAAGAAGTTCTTGGACATGAAGTTCCATACCTAAGTGCAATAGGTACTCTTATGTATCTTGCAAACTGGACACGACCTGATATTACTTTTTCTGTTAACTTGTTAGCAAGATACAGTTCTTCTCCTACTAAGAGACATTGGGATGGGATCAAACACATTTTGAGATACCTTCGTGGAAGTATTGATATTGGGTTATTTTATCCAAGAAATTCAACGTCGCAATTGGTTGGGTATGCCGATGCAGGATATTAATCAGATCCACACAATGGAAGATCACAAGTAGGTTATGTATTTACATATTGTGACACGGCTATCTCCTGGAAATCCATAAAGCAAACCATGACAGCTACATCTTCAAATCACTCAGAGATTCTCGCTATACATGAAGCAAGCAGAAAGTGTGTTTGGTTAAGATCAATTATTCAGCATATTCAAAAATCATGTGGATTACCATCAATCAAAGACATTCCTACAATTCTGTATGAGGATAACGCTGCATGCATTGCTCAACTTAGAGGAGGGTACATCAAGGGAGATAGAACAAAGCACATTTCACCTAAATTTTTTTTCACACATGAGCTACAAAAGAAGGGTGATATAGATGTGCATCAAATTTGATCATGTGATAATCTAGCTGACTTATTCACAAAGTCGCTACCAAATGCAACGTTTGCAAAACTTCGAAAAAGGATCGAAATGTGTCGACTGAAAGACTTATGATAACATTTTATCAAGGAGTAATGAAATCCTTTTGAGGGGAAGACTGTACTCTTTTTTCTTTGTCACGGTTTTTATCCCAATGGGTTTTTCCTGACAAGGTTTTAACGAGGCAGTCAATTAAAGGATATTTATATAAAAGATATGTACCCTTTTTCCCTTCGTTAAGTTTTTTCCACTGGGTTTTCTTAACAAGGTTTTTAGTGAGACATAATATTCTATCGGAGGAAATCAGGGAAAGTATTATAATCATGATTCCCTCCGCGTGAGGGTACATGAATAACAGCCGGTCTCCCTCCTCTAATCTCTCAGCTTGTCTCCTTCCTTTATTCTCATCCGTGATGATTCCTTCCTCCTGACTCCTCCTCTAATTGCCTATATAAAGGCAGTGATAGTGAAGAAAGGAAAATAATAAGGATTCTTCAGAAGAATTCATTAGAAGGAATTTCTCTCTCTTTCTCTCTTATATATTCTCTCTCTAAATTTATGCAGCAATTATAAGAGTTTATTTCTATACTTTGCTAAAGTTTTATAACAGCTTTATTTATTTGAGGGAGATATATTGGAGTATTACTTTTGGTTTGGTGAGGTAACCAAACATTATTAATTACTACGTGTACCATACATTTAGGTTACCGGTGGTTCATTTTTGGTGGTGAATTCTAAGTAGTCAGACATGGAGTATCTTTATAGCCACTGCATACTTTTTTAAAACTTCTTCTTCTTTAGATATTTTTCCAGATCGATATAAATCATGCATGTAATAGTAATATTCTATAGAGCTGCCCTGCCCTGCCCCTGCCCACCTTGAATATTTTTTTCGATTTATAATTAAAAGCATGGCCTCTTGCCTCTTGCTTTTGGTAAAAGGCAAGATTTTTTAGATTCCTTCGTCACACATATAAATATAATTAATTAAGCATGGATCTAACTGTAATATTTTAGATTGCTTTTGGCATAATTTTGTAATTTTAAATTTTGTCATCTTACTACGACTTTAATTGCATGAAACTTCCTTTGTACAAGTGGTTCTTCCAAAAGGGATCATATTATGGTTGTTTTGTTCTATATTCTCGATCTAGTCTAATAAATTTATGTCTTAATTATTCTTGCAAGTTTATATGGTCCATACACCTAGAAACACTTGTATAAATGGAGACTCTTTATTTTATTATTCAGATTTAAAATCATCTCTCCCCTATTAGCATGATGTCATATTTCATGAACATTTTTTTAATTTGAATTATGAAATAGAGAGTCTCTATTTATTTAAAATAGAGAGAATTCTTGTTTCTCAAAAAGCTATATAGTTAATTGATCCTTAATTCTTTCCTTCCTTCCTACCCTAATAAGAGAGAATTAATTAATTGAAGGACATTAATAGTATATAACTTAACTACATATATATATATATATATATATATATTTGTGGAGGTAGGAGACGATACGTAGCCGTGCAATATATACGTGTACCACAACGCGGCTAAAGTATATACGTACGTACGTACATTGAGGGGCCGAGAAAAAAAAGAGAAAGAAATTAAAGAGAAGATGATATATATACAGGCTGAAATAAATTAGCTTGATCATCAAAACTAGACCTGTCAAAATATGGTTATGGGTTGGTTTTGGTTTTTAAAATATGGTTAACCAACCATTTAAGAACTAAAACTATATTAACGATTTTTAATATGGATAATGTGGGTTGGAACCATATTGTAAGACCCCGAATTTTTTTTTAATAAAATGGAATTTTTTTTATTTATTATTTTAAAATAGTAAGTGTTGAATTGATTAATGTTGTTAGTTATGGGTACAAATGCGCAAATATTTTAAATAAGTAAGTGGTTATAAAATATTCATTGTTGTCGGGGAATATTCGTTTACCCGTGGTATATTCTTGCTGTCGGGGAATATTCGTACGACGGCGCAACCTTGTGTTGGCCCCATAACGAAAAGCGATTGGATAAAGAAAACGACAAGTATAAGTTGTTTATAAATAACGGCATAGTTGTTACCGTTAATACTGTTGAAATACTCGGTGGTTAAAACACAGTAGCACACGGTATTGCACCAATTATTGATTCTTACGTAAGAATGCACTACTCAATAATTGTTGTAAGACCTTTGCTTATTAATGAATAAAATCAAATTTTCTCTAAATATTATTGTGAATAATAACGGGTTAATTTGATATAATACTTTAGTTATGGGTGAAATGTGCAAATTTTGCAAAATAAGCAAGTGGTTATAAAATATTCATTTTGTCGGGAAATATTCATTTGGTCGTGGAGTATTCTTGCTGTCGGAGAATATTCGTACGACAGCGCAGCCTTGTGTGGGCCCCATAACGAAAAGCGATTGGATGAAAAAAACGACAAGTATAAGTTATTTATAAATAACGACGTAGTTGTTACCGTTAATACTATTGGAATACCCGGTGGTTAAAATACAGTAGCACACGGTATTGCACCAATTATTGATTCTTACGTAAGAAGGCACTACTCAATAATTGCTACAATAGTTATTATTCAATATTTTATTTTATTGATTCAATAATTGCTGCGTTGATATTATCATTGTTTCAATAATTATTGATGCACAGTATTTTCCTTTATCAGATCAATAATTCATATTATTTGAATAATATTATTAGATAACATTATTGGCAATGTCTAGAAAGTTCTGTCTAAGGAGAGGTTTGGTCATCTAATTGCGCGTAAGTAAGGAGAAATCCTTATTAGAAAGCTCCCTCTTTCCTGGGAATGGTCTGGTTGTCATAAATGTGATTCTGTAATATTATTTGTGAATAATTAATTATTGATTCATATGATAAGGAAATATTTATTTTATGTGGATATAAATGAGGGATATATTTTTGTGGTGAAAAGTGAAGGAGTTATGTTGAGATTTTTATCAGAATTTTTGTCGGAATGGAGGTATTAAAAATCAGGATTTTGAGATATTTTGCGGGGGTTATAATTTTTAATCCGACCGTTAGATCGTGGTAATTTTTGGATATGTTTTACATATATAAGTTGAGTATATGTCCACAAATTTTGAACCGTTAAAAATGAACGTATGATTTATTATGAATTTTACGAGATGACTTGTTCAGAAATTATTGAATTTTCGGAGTTAATCATTTTGGTAGAAAATTCTAGAATTGGTGGGCCCCACTCTTGGTTGGTGAAGAAATATGCTGAGATTTTTATTCAAATGTGGTGGGTGGGAATAGTAGCAGGTAAAGCCATCAGGTTGCAGGTTAAGTCTGCTTCGGCGTGCTAACATTTTCCTATAAATAGAGGGCTAAGTTAGAATTGAAAATCACACCAGAAACAAGTTTTCTCTCTTTCTCTCTCTAGATTATTGAGTGTATTTTGTGAGTATTTAGATACTTTGAGAGTTTCTATTCATCAGAGCAAGTTTCTTTCAGCCTTATACCGGTATTCCGACCAGAAGTACTGATATTTTGAGGTAAGTGATATTATTTTCTTCTTAATGATATTATTTTCTTCAATATAATTATGCTGAAATATTGATATGAACTTTTTATCAAATTTGAAACTTTTTGTGTCAGGATTACTATTCACATATACGTTACTATTCACGTATACGATACTATTCACGAATACGACACTATTCACCGAAAAATAAAATTTTTTCTTTTTGTCCAAGATGTCTATTATGGTTACTATCTTTGATTGTATCCATGTTTTGATCTTTATTTTTGAATTCTTCTTCACAATTAATTATTATGAAGTATTATTGATCTTGGATAAACTGTTATACGAATCCCTACTATTTGTCCTTCTGTCTCACTAGATTCGTTCTCTTTAAGATATTTTTTATCATCCTCAGTCTTAAATGATGATATTACTGAATATCTTTGGCCTTTAGTGCAAAGATGTATGATTACTTGATGAATATCTTTGGCCTGTAGTGCAAAGATGAACAGGTGTTGAGATGAACGTGACTGACAGTTGATACAAATGAATATCTTTGGCCTGTAGTGCAAAGATGAATATTTAGATAAAGATGATTATTAATTGATGTTACAGGGATAAAATATTGATGATGGACTTTTAAACCTTAGAAGATAGTAGAATTTATTCTCTACTTGACTCTTCTAATGGTTTGCTGTTTCCGCTGTAATTGTTGATCTAAAACTTGTTGTTGATTATATTCTATCAGATTTTTCCCTGTTGAATACTAATGATAATTTGTTGTATATTATCTTAGTCATAATATTCTTTACTGTGCTAGTTGAGCTCACCCTTTTCCTTTTTGTTCCCATTTTCTTCTCAGGAGGTGAGAACATAGCATGATCTAATCGGGGTATGGAGTGATGGTTCTAGAAAGATGTTTTAGCAATCCTCACTATTTCTGTAAAATAGTGTTTGAATAATTATATTGAGGACTTATTTGAGTGTGGATATTGTCTAGAAGACAATATTTGTATTTAAACTCACAGTATGTGTTGTCGTATTTTGCACGACAATTGTATTATTGAAGTTGTAGTTTGCTTTCTGTACCATGTATTTGGCGACTCAGAATGGGTGTTGTATACCTATTTTGGGGGCATCACAGTTGGTATCAGAGCTTAGGGATATGATCCCTGGCTGAGATGTGAGACAAGAACTAGGAGGGGAGAGAAGGGGAATTCCTTCGCTAGTATGACATGACTAAGTTTATTTGATGTTTATTTGGTCGGTCAGAGTATAGGGATAATATATGATGTAAGACCCCAAATTATTAATAAATAAAATTTAAATTCCTCTATTTATTATTCTGAAATAGTAAGAGTTGACTTGATTAATGTGGTTAGTTATGGGTAAAATACGCAAATATTTCAAATAACCAGGTGGTTATAAAATATTCATTGTTGTTGGGGAATATTCGCTTGGTCGTGGAATATTCTTACTGTCGGAGAATATTCGTACGACAGCGCAGTCTTTTGTGGGCCCCATAACGAAAAGCGATTGGATGAAGAAAACGACAAAAATAAGTTATTTATAAATAACGGCGTAGTTGTTACCGTTAATACTGTTGGAATACACGGTTGTTAAAACACAATAATACGCGTTGTTGCACAGTAGCACACGGTATTGCACCAATTATTGATTCTTACGTAAGAAGGCACTACTCAATAATTGTTACAGTAATTACTGTTCAATATTGTATTTTATTGATTCAATAATTGCTGCGTTGATATTTTATATTACTGTTGTTTTAATAATTGTCACTACACAGTATTTTCTATTATCGGAACAATAATTCATATTATCTGAATAATATTATTAGATAACATTATTGGCAATGTTTAGAAAATTCTGTCTAAGGAGAGGTTTGGTCATCTAATTGCGCGCCAGTAAGGAGAGATCCTTATTGAAAAGCCCTCTCTTTCCTGGGAACGGCCTGGTTGCCAGTACGGTGATATTCTGTAATATTATTTGTGTATAATTAGTTATTGATTTATATGATGAGGAAAATAGTGATTTTATGTGGATATAGATGGAAAATTTTTTTAATGTGACAATTGTTGAAAATAATATTTTATCTTTTTCTGATAAAATAATTCATTTAAATATATTATTTTAATAATATATTGATGGTGATATTTTTACAATGAATGTGAAATATATGAATATATGAGGAGGAAGAGTATTTTTGTGACATTAAATGATTAACACATGTTTTGTGTGTTGGTGGACACAATTCTTGACCGAAAATTTATTATTGACTGAAAAATCGCCCGTTTGTGGATTTCGGTCAATTTCTGTTTAGAATTTAAAAAAACTTTCTTCTGAAAAGTTGTAGAGAATTGAATTTCCTATAAAAACTCGCGAGATTTGAATTTTCTGAATAAAGGGCTATTTTTTATGAATTATTGAAGTTCTGAAGTTCCGAAATAATTGATTTTTGGAAGTTTTAAATTATTTTTATTAAGAAAAACTTTTTGACATTTGAGTGGCACATGTTAATGGTGGAAATCAGCTGATGTGGTGTGCTAAGGAAATTAAGAAAATTATATTATTAATTTTATTCAATTTTCTGCTTTGGTGTTCTAAGCATTTTCCTATAAATAGGGTGCTTAGGTTAGAATTGAAAATCACACACAGAAACTGAAGTTTCTCTCTCTTTCTCTCTCTATATCGAGCGTATTCTTGTGAGTATTTGATACTTTGAGTGTTGCTATACGGTGCAAGTTTCCTTCAGCACTATATCTAGTATTCCAGTCAGAAGTACCGTCTTCCGAGGTAAGGGATGTTATTTCTTCTTAAATGATATTATTTTCTTCAATATCATTATGCCGAAGTATTGATCTGAACTTTTATCAAATTTGGAACTTTTCATGTCGGGGTTACTATTCATGAGTTACTATTCACGAGTTACTATTCACCGAAAAATAAAAATTTCTTCTTTTCGTCCAAATATCTATTCTGGATACTAGCTTTGATTGTATCCATGCTTTGATCATTCTTGAATTTTACTTCACTATGATTGTTTATGAGGTATTTTTGGACATAGAATAGCTGAAATATGAATCCTTAATATTTACTCTTTTGTTTCACTGGATTCGTTTTCTCTAAAATATTTTTCATCATCCTCAGTCCTAAATGATGATGTTACTGAATATCTTTGGCCTGTAGTGCAAAGATTGATGATTTTATGATGAATATCTTTGGCCTGTAGTGCAAAGATTGATGATTTCTGATGAATATCTTTGGCCCGTAGTGCAAAGATGAACAGGTGTTGAGATGAACATGATCGACTGGTGATACAAATGAATATATTTGGCCTGTAGTGGCAAAGATGAATATTTGATTAAAGATGGTTATTGATTGTTGTTACAGAATAAAATATTGATGATGGACTTTTAAATCTTAGAGATAGTAGAACTCATTCTCTACTCGACTCTCTCTAATGGTTTTGCTGTTTCCGCTGCAGTTATTGATTTAAAACTTGTTGTCTATTGTATTCTATCAGATTTTCCCTGTTGAAGACTAAGGATAATTTGTTGTATATTATCTTAGTCATAATATTCTTTACTGGGCTAGTTGAGCTCACTCTTTCCTTGTTGTTCCATTTTCTTCTCAGGAGGCGAGAATGTAGCGAGTACTAGTCCGGGGTGTGGAATGATGGTTCAAGACAGTTGTTTTAGTAGTCCTCACTAATTTGTAAAATAGTGTACCAATAAGTATAATGAGTTCTTAATTGAGTATGAATACTGTCTAGATGACAATATTTGTATTTAAACTCACAGTATATGTGTTGTCGTATTTTACACGACAATTGTAATAATAAAGTTGTAGTTATTTTCTGTATTATGTATTTGGCGACTCAGAATGGGTTGGATGGATTGGACCTATTTTGGGGGCGTCACAGTTGGTATCC